>CAHIKZ030002323.1:4710000-4932500 GCA_903632075.3 Acanthosepion pharaonis | reverse complement strand
ATTAAACATGGTGGTTAGGACATATCCATCAAGCTTCCAGATGAACCAGTTTCAACAAAGAACTTTTGAAAGATAGTCATGAATTATATTTGCGTCAAAGACCCAGGGATTTGGTGGAAAAGACCTGTCCACAAAAATTTCAAGTGAATAGTGAAAACTTGCGACCCGGCCATTTGGATTCCTCACAAGGTTTCGCTTGAGAATTGAACAAAAGGCTCCACCATTTGTATCGGCCTTTTAATATTCAAATATCATTCTAAGTGGGTACTCGTATTTCAAACAAACGCCTCATTTTTACTTTTTTAAAAGTGTATATTATGTAAAACAACCTGCGTATTCGAGAAATATTAATAAAGAAAATGAGCTCTTCGGCAAATGGGACGTCTATTTCAACTACGAGTATTCACTAATAATAATGTCTGAAGTAATAAAAAAATCGGATTAAGACTAAATCCATTAATTCTACACTGTTTGTAAAGAGTATAGGATCAAATGGTGTTTTTTCTAAAAAGGGGGTTTCACGTTCGATCCCTCTCCGAGAGCGTATCTTATTTATTGAGATTTCTCAAATATGAAGACCGATAAACGTAATATTTAAAATACGAGTATACACTAATAATAGTATTTGTAGTAATAAAAATGGCCGATTTAAAAATAAATCCATTAATTCTTTAGAAATTGCTTTGTTTACGTTTTGCATAGGAAACTGGGCAGTTATGGGTTTTCGAGATGAATATCTTACTGCAGTTTACATAAAAGTGGCAATGAAGCCTTGCTGAAATGTAACGGCCTTCAAAGCCGAGTGTTAAAGCACACACCTCTAAGGAGTGGGGGTGCATGTTCGTTCCCTGCTAGCGATCACATGTTCTTTATTGAAATTTCTCGATTGCACTGTTCAATTGTTCTAATACACACAGCTTAAAATCAAAATCAAAATCAGGCGTCTATTTCAAATACAAGTATCCACTATAATAGCGTTTGGAGCCATATAAGAGCATCAAATATATATGGAAATATATATGTATACACACATACAAACACACACACACACACACACACACACACACACACATATATATATATATATATATATATATATATATATATATATATATACAGATCCTGCCTGTGTAGCCCCCCATATAATATATATATATATATATATATATATATATATATATATATATATATATATATATTTGGATTAATCGGTTTGTCTGACGATCGCAAAGGCGTGAAACCAGGTCACAAAATCACATCAATCCTACTAAATATGTTAACTCTATCACTGATATTGAGCGCTTTCTAATAAGTACTGCGCGTATATAATATATAAATATATATATATAATAATATATATATATATATATATATATATATATATATATATATATATATATATATATATATAATGTGTGTGTAAACGTGTCATGTACAGAATTATTTTTAATCCGACATTATTATTACTTGGAACATTGTTATAGTGGATAATTGTAAATAGACGCCCCATTTTTATTTTAAGGGCGTCTATTTCAGATACGAATATCTACTATATATAACAAACCTTAAGGTTCTAGTAATAAAAATGTCGGATAAATGTAATAATTCTTTAGAAATTGCTTTGTTTACATTTTGGATAAGGAACTGAGCAGATATGGATTTTCGAGTTGAATATCTTACTGCACTTTCCATAAAAGTCACAATAGAGATTTGCTGAAATGTTATGCCCTTCGGAGCCGATTAGTCAAGCACACCCTTCTTCAGGAGAGTTGGGTCGCATATTCGTCCCCTGTCGGTGAGCAGGTTTTTTGACGTATTGAGATTTTTGTAATATACAGGGTCTAAAGTAAAAATCAAAATCATTCGTCTATTTCATATACGACTATCCATTATAATAGCTTTTGAAGCTATAAAATGTTGGATTAGAAAATTTTCATTGAATTTTCAGGTGATGAAAAAATTTGTGTCAACAGAAATTGCAAATGATAAGGATATCAGAAAGTAGTGCCCGCAACAAACCATTCCTTGATCTACAGAAGAGTTTGTTTTGTTTTTGGTGGAATATTAAATGTTTCGTCAATGTCAAGATACTGTAAAAGGAAGATGATTTTTGGCTGCAAAACGAAGAATTACGTCAAAGATATACTGCTTCGATAAAGCAACGGCATAGTCAGTAAAACGACCCCAAGTTAGCATAAGATAACCAGGGTGTTAGATTAATCCGCAACCTCTATACTCACAAGATGCAACCACGACACATTTTCATCTGTTTCGTTCGCAAGAACATTTCATATGTATCAGAACATCCAGAAACAAATAAAATTAAAAAAAACAATTTTATTGGGGGAAAAACAATCATTAAAAGTAGAAACAACAAATTGCCTTCTCGTTGCGCTAAGTTTATTAAATCTAACGATAATTACATTTTTTATAAATAATTATTAAGTAAATTTAATTTATATTTGTTTTCATATCCTAACTGGTAAAAGGTAATTACTCTCCGAACAGCGACATATTACTCTGTTCCACAGTAGTTGCCATATTGATATATAGATTTTATGCAATAAATGTAACACCACCACCCTTTTTCCACTGACGAAACGTTCAAGCCTCTTGTTATGCTATCGCAATCTCCACGGTGAAGCTACATTCATTAGTTCCGCTAGTTCAGATCTTCACAGCTCGGACCTACCATGACACATAAATAGAGAAAGCGTCATTGGTAAGGAGGACGTTCCACGCAAACAACATCTACAGAACTTGCCTTTGTTGAACAGACTCCCGACATGATGCTTTCCCGATCACTACGATATTAACATCTTCAAGTCTGTTCTATATCTGTCTATATTTCTGAGATGAGGTATTACGTACATTATTTCCATTATTCGGACTATTGTCCTCATCTTTGTCGCCATATTTATCACAACGTTTCGGCCGTTGTACGCTCCGGCCTTCTTCAGGTAGTTGGAATTTCAAACTGAACCCTTTATTTCGCTCACTGATGTAGACTGTTCTAAAATGGTTGCTGAAGACATTAGGTTTATAATACCCAGAAATTCATACCCAGATGTCCTCAAGAACACATGGCACAGAGGACAAAGGCGTTGGTTAGATTCAATGACAGGACCCAAAGCGAGTGAGTTCAATACCCGGTTAAAGCAGTGGAGAACTTTCAGAGGAAAATTAGCAGGAGATAACTGATAACTGACATTCATCAAACATGGCACATTCAGTGAGCGAAATAAAAATTCCAACTACCTGAAAAGGCCGGAGCGTATAACGGCTGAAACGTTGTGATAAATATGGCGACAAAGATGAGGACAATAGTCCGAATAATGGAAATAATGTCTGTTTTATATATTCTCATAATGTGCGTATAATATAATACCAACTCTAAGTAGAAACTGTATTTGACTCACTTTGCTTTCGTGTTGAAAAACATTTATTTTTTGTGATGGAGGCTTATAAATGTCGAGGGAGATGGGATGTGCTTATTTTATTACCACAGTGCACTTTTTACTTCTTTCCTTTACGTTCAACAACTTCATTTAATAATCCACTGCCTTGAGTAATTTTTGGGCATTGTATTGAGTGAAGACAGAGGTAGTAGATTCTTCTTAATGTACGCTTAATAAACTTAGCTCGAACACAACTATAGGTCTTTCACCAAGCATTGAACACACTAGCAATATAACCCTTATACATAGAGGTCAGTTTTTCATTTTTAGACTTGTAATGTCCATATAGCTAACATGCCAATTCAAGACCACTCTAACTGACTTTATTACAGCTTCTCTTCTCTACGCTGATGTGATTTCTTTATGTAAAAGAAACGCTTAATTACTTGATTTCTTTTAGCGTGAAAGAAAAAAGAATGCATCAAATCTGGCCTTTTATTTCTATCGTTCATGCAAGAAATTCCGCCATTTTTGTCTACATTCACTTCAGCATTATTTACTCTAAAAGAAAGGTAACCTTTTTGTCTATTGCACAAAACAATGCCACTGGGTTGTCGGTCTTGGCCTTACATTAAGAGAAGATAACAGAATTAAGCAACCGTAATCTTGGACCAAGGCAAGTTTATTTTGTTTTTAACTCGCTACCGTTGTTGAACAGTTTTTTCACCGTTTCGGAGATCCAAGACAAAACTGGATATGCTTGGCAAGAAAAAAAAAAGAAACGAGCAGCCATTTCTTGCCACGTTTATCCTTGTGTAAAAACTCTGAAATATTTGCGAAGAAGACAAAATGGCATGCAAACACTTTTTTTAAAAAAATTTTGCTCGTGGACATTCGGCTTTATCTCTTTTTTACCTGATCGTGGCTTTCTCAAATGGAAGCGAAAAATAAAGTCGATAGAGTTATACCAATCTCTTGGTACTTACCAAAATCCAGAGTGAAGTTATTTGTTGAAACTTTTCTTTTGGTGGTTATACGGGGGTTAGAGTAAGGCTCCTTTTCTTTGAGGTTCTAAGTAATAAAATCTATATCACCTCCACTTCTGAGATTAATATCAGGTCTAATAAAGGTATATCGGTCGTACCGTCTTAAGAACGCCCAATCTCATTGTTTTATTTCCATAGCCAAGATAATGAAATATACCAAAGATTCCACGAAGTGACACTAGTGATCAGTAACCAGAATAAGACACTGTTTAATCGGTTCCTTTTTAACATTTCCTGTTGCGTTATATATTCATAAAAGCTGAGCATGTTTCTAAACTGTGACGTCTCCGGGACATGGGCAATAAAAGATATGATCAATTTTATAAAAGAATTTGCCTGAAATTTTGAGTGGTGGAATTTTTATTATTATTATTATTATTATTATTATTATTATTATTATTATACCCTGATTTTTTTGGACGAGAGTTTGTTACTGTAACAAAGTTTGAGAACAGTTTAATTGATGGTCTTCTGTGTATTTCGAACAAAACCATGTTTTTTTTTTTGGTGGGAAGAGCCTTTTAGTTTTAGGTGTTTGACGAACAAATATTACGAGTGGCAACTAATTTCAACTCGATTTAAAATCAAACTTATCAATTTCCATGAATTCCTAAACAAAATGCAATGAGTTGATGCTAATATTTTAATTTGGCATTAAAAATCCTTAGTAGATAATTCAGAATTCATCTTTTCTGCAAATTTAATTAATTAGTCTCAAGTTGAAATTAATTCCGACTTGAAATTAGTTCTGCACTCCAAAATTACACCTGTTGAATTGTTTGAAAAACAGAAGAATAGATGAAAATGAGAGAGAAAACTTAATTCTACAGGGAACTCTTAGAATACAGAATGTTCAAGGAGAGACCTTGGTTTGGTTTAGTTTATTTTGTTTAACGGCATATCAACACCTCAATGTGTTATTTAATGTCGACATTTTTAGGATAGATTCGTATGAATAGAATATGTATTCTTTGATTTAGATTGGTTTGGTTTATTTTGTTCTACGGCACATCAACCTCAATGGGTTATTTAATGCCAACAATTTTTTTTATTGCTGGTAATATTTTGTTTTGTCAAAAATTTGTTTCTGGAAATATATTTCCTTCAAAACGGCATTGCTGTTAATAATTTTTTCAAAAAAAAGGTATTGCTTGTAATAATTAACTATTTGCCCATAGGTTGGGAACACCAGCAATTAAGAAGTGGTTCCGCACTCCTCAAAACCTCCTGATCAGAGGCCTTGCTGCCGGACGCAGATTAACGTCTTACCCAGGACGGGAGAGACTCTGAAAGAGTCGGGAAATTAATAGTCCATGTGATAGTCCATGTACAAAGAAGGTATAAACGGGTTTGAAATAGCTGTGTTGGTAAGTGTGAAAGTGTGTGAGAGCCCCGCAAAGGGACCCTCATCCTAACTTGTGTGTGACGCTGTATCACAAGGACCCGCTTTCTGGAATTGGTGTTATACTAGCTCCAAGTTTTTAACTCTTACCCAGACGCTGAAAACGCTAACAGAGATTTAAATGCATGCAAGTCTGGTGAAACACATTATTGCTGTTGCTACACCATTTATTTAATCCTCAACAAAGGAGACTATATGACATTTTTGTACAAGACAACACAGGAATTGAACCCATGATTATCAAGTAATTATCTTATCTACTAAGTCATGTGTAAGGCGACTTTGGTAGTGGAAAGATTCAACCGTAAACCTAATGTTGATGGTCAGCCTCTTCATTTGGCCGGGAGTACATCCTTGTGCAAATTAATTGAAACGACTGCTTTCTTTCATCATGCGTTCAGTTTTAGAGCCACTGGAGTGACAGGGTGTAATCGATTTCTTTTTTTCCTCAAATTAGATTTTCAGTGGTGTGCAGTAATAGGAATCTGTTTTCGGGATGTAAGATTAAAGTTGTTTAGCCTTGAAAAATATTGCGTCATCCGTGATTGCATCAGATTTTCATCACGTCCAGACACTCTTGTCTCGACTGTCGATTAATTGTCCCACGGCCATTGTCTGCGACGGACATTACTCCAAGGAAGCGTACGAAAATTGTACCGCTGCACGAACACACTGGCCAGCCTTACCAGGGAGCAAATCAAAGTACTATAGACTTCTCCGGAAACTATTATGGCTTCTTATACTGACTCTATTACATGGTAATGGCTTATGCGTAAATATTTTTGTCTTTCTGAAAAACTGACACATGGCTTTTATTTCTATGCTAGGTCTACTGAGGACGTGATGAGAGCATAGGATGTACGCTGGTAATTTTCTATCGCCTTATTTATCCTGCGATATGGATGCATCTTAAGAATAAAAATCATTAATGGAGGTACGGCGCGTATCATGTATTGATCTGCTGTGGTTGAATGATTTGTCGAACAGAGCAAACTCGACGTTGATTATTTTTGGATAAAAAAAATCAGAGAGAGAGAGAGAGAGAGAGAGAGAGAGAGAGAGAGAGAGCGTATTGTCACCAGCCGTTCTTTCATTGCTTTTTGCGGCTAGCTGAATATAGTTAGTAAAATCTTGAATCTTGAATGAACGCAATAGACATTTGACCACCCAATGCAACAAATCATTTAGATCCAAATCCAAATTCAGAGCTTGGAGGAATCCCTCCATGACTGACCATATTTTGAAGTACTCACCACACTTGGCCATTTGCAGATTGGTCAGTATATTTAACCCATAGTTGGAGGTATTTGAATTCAGAGTTATCCCTCTCCTAGACTGGTTGCCAACTAAGGCTACACAGTCCAGACTGAACTACTATACACCCATAGTTACAGATTTTAAATTCAGAGTTGTCCTTCTCCTAGACCAGTTGTCACCCAATGCTATAGGAGCCAGTCTGCCCTGTTGTTTTCTCATAGCTAGGAAAAATGGATTCATATCTTTCGAAGGATATTTTTATGTAAGTGAATGTAATGAACAGTCGTAGAATTCAAACTCATCTCTCTTATTCCTCAGTCCGAGTCACTATCTTATACTCTACTGCGCAACCAGTCACTTTACGCGCTTTTATAGAAAATCAGATGATGCTTTCAAAAAAAAATGAAATGAAATGTTATATAAAGGAATATAAATGAACATCGCGCTAAGAAAACGCGCGTGGAAAACCACACACAGAAACAAACATTCAGACACAGACAGGCAGAATCATATAGTTGTCTACTCGTTTTTGATGTTGTCAATCCGCTAGCGTGGCTAAACCCGGTGACAAGCATCTGCTTAGTTCTATTTGTATTTATTCAGCACCCAAAAAGCCAATCGGTTGTTTATATGGCAATTTGCTGAGCGCACTTTAGTTCAAGTTTCTATGAAAAATCTACAGTTTCTGTGAGAAATATGATAGCCAGTATTTGAATAAGTCAAATCCGCTCAAACACTCCGCCATAATGATTTTTGATTCTGTGCTAGGACAAACATCAACAACTTGGGGAGGATTTCAAAGGAGACTTTATCCGATCGCGGACCGAAAAGACAGCTATTTCCGTGTGTGTATTGGAAATTGACAAATTGAAAATTTACGCTAAAATAATGGATGACAATTTGTTTATCTGTATATAGACTTGGCCGAGCAATATTCTCAATTGCTATGAAAAATAATTTGCTATTGATACCAGTTAATACGACTTTGAAAATCGTAGTGAAGCCCCTTTTTTGCTGTGATCAGTCTATAATGATGAAAGGCATAACTGCTCTTTAAAGTCTGATCTCTGACAATCATTTTGTGTAAGTTTCGTATAAATGCTTGTTGAGTAGAAATTTGTCATGTTGCCTAATTGAACAAGAGCTTATCAATGGATAAATGAAATCCCTAATCAAAAGTTCAATAACTTTAACCCAGTTTGACCTGATGGTTCTGAACTGACCAGTTGACGAAAACCCTTGACGGCGATAAGAGCAGAATTATTTGCTTTGGCTACGTAAGCTATGTGGATGGTCAATTGTCAGAGAGAATTCCTTTCGATAATGACGGCTTAAATGGCGATTATTTTCACATGAAATATTTGCGTCAAAAACATTATGGACATAATATTGCTCAAAGGTAATTGGATAATTTATTATAATTTACAATTATTATTATTTTATTTCATTTAGTATATATGTTATGATTATTATATTTATTTGAAGTTACATTTGTATCGTTTATTATTATTTCCTTCAACTTTTCTCTTATTTTACCTGTTTTTTGTATTAGTATTTATTTGTTTTGTACAACTATGGACACATAGCTGAGTGGTTAGAATGGTCGATTTCTGATAATGAAGACCAGGTTTGATTTGTCAGTGTGGTAACTCCTTGATACAAATTGCCTGGACAGGTGATTCCAGCCTGCGCTACTTCTGAAAAGTGTCTGAAAACCCCATTATGGGTTAACCCAAACCTTGTGAGTGAAACTGAGTAAACAAACTGTTCAGAAATGTCGATAGCTGTTCTAGGACATAAATCATGTGTCATCGTGACTGAGGGTTTGAGTATAGTGGCCTTGTTCAAAAAATTGATTATGTCCAGATTATACACTTTCTCTCAGAAACTGTAACTCATACCCTCTCAGCATAGTTGAGAAATAATCCACAGGCAGATTCTATGGATTGTGGAGGCACCTGTAATAGGAATTTGGGTATAGTGAACTCGACTAAAGATGACGCATTTTGTCGAATCTCCAAAAAATGAACAAATTTTAAGTTTAACTAAAAAAAATCAATATTGCTTAAAAGGGTTCAGTTCGAAATTCCAACCACCGGAGCGTACAACGGCTGAAACGTTGTGATAAATATGGCGACAAAGATGAGGACAATAGTCCGAATAATGTAAATGATGTGCTTAAAAGTAATATAATTTAATATAATTTGCAATTTTTCATTTTATTTAATATATATATATATATATATATATATATATTGTTATATTTATTTTAAGTTATGTATTGTTTCTTTCAAATAAAACTTCTTATAAAAACTTTTTGCCAAATCAATTTGAAAACACGATTAAGAGGCATCACTGAAAGGGGACAACTGGTTTTTTGTGTGTTTGTTAGTGTTTATTTGTTTTGTCCAACTAACCTTTCAAGAAAACTTGGCAGGTCTTATTTTTACTTTCTTTAAAATTCCATTTACAAGACAATTTTATAATTTACCTAAACTTATATTTATCAACTTTTTGTTTGAGTTTTTCTGCTCCCTCTCTTTCATTTTTTTTTCATCAATTGATATTTGATCTATGTAGTTATATCCTCGGACTACACCGGGTTCTACTGCTAGTATATATTAGTTCTGTCAAAAGGTAGTATTTTTTTGTTTTTGTCCAAAACCTTATTTTATTTTATATTTTTGTTTAAAATAATGACTTCATTTTTTATCAATTGATATTGTAGGTGTTAGTTCTGTTCTGTCAAAAGGTAGTTCTGTCAAAAATTATAAATTATTTTATTATATGTAAAATAATGACTTCATTTTTTATCAATTGATATTGTAGGTGTTAGTTCTGTCAAAAAGGTAATATAAATTATTTTTTTATATGTAAAATAATGACTTTATTTTTTATCAATTGATATTGTAGGTGTTAGTTCTGTCAAAAAGGTAATATAAATTATTTTATTATATGTAAAATAATGACTCCATTTTTTATCAATTGATATTGTAGGTGTTAGTTCTGTCAAAAGGTAGTATAAATTATTTTATTATATGTAAAATAATGACTTCATTTTTATCAATTGATATTGTAGGTGTTAGTTCTGTCAAAAAGGTAGTATAAATTATTTTATTATATGTAAAATAATGACTTCATTTTTATCAATTGATATTGTAGGTGTTAGTTCTGTCAAAAGGTAGTATAAATTATTTTATTATATGTAAAATAATGACTTCATTTTTATCAATTGATATTGTAGGTGTTAGTTCTGTCAAAAGGTAGTATAAATTATTTTATTATATGTAAAATAATGACTTCATTTTTTTATCAATTGATATTGTAGGTGTTAGTTCTGTCAAAAAGGTAGTATAAATTATTTTATTATATGTAAAATAATGACTTCATTTTTTATCAATTGATATTGTAGGTGTTAGTTCTGTCAAAAGGTAATATAAATTATTTTATTATATGTAAAATAATGACTTCATTTTTATCAATTGATATTGTAGTTGTTAGTTCTGTCAAAAGGTAATATAAATTATTTTATTATATGTAAAATAATGACTTCATTTTTTATCAATTGATATTGTAGTTGTTAGTTCTGTCAAAAGGTAATATAAATTATTTTATTATATGTAAAATAATGACTTCATTTTTTATCAATTGATATTGTAGGTGTTAGTTCTGTCAAAAGGTAGTATAAATTATTTTATTATATGTAAAATAATGACTTCATTTTTTATCAATTGATATTGTAGGTGTTAGTTCTGTCAAAAAGGTAGTATAAATTATTTTATTATATGTAAAATAATAAATAATCTCTGAGTATTTTAAGCTTAAATCCTTATATATGTTTTCATGTTTTGTTTCTGTTAATTTTTTCTAAAATTAAAAGTTTTCGATATTTGTTTTTTATTTATATACTATTTCGTAATTTGCCTTGATTTCTTATATAAAAAACAAACAAAACTTAATTTGTTTGAGCTTCTAAAACACATAGTGTATATATTATTTATATAGGTGAACTATATATATATATATATATATATATATATATATATATATATAGGTACACTATATATATATATATAGGTACACTATATATATAGTCCAATATTTGTAGTTGGAGCGGATGTGTCCACTGTGCATAAAATACTTTCGGGGCATGAATCTCAAATCGCCTCTGACAACCAAATCCATCTCCAAGCTAAAGAATGGACAAAGGCGGAAAAACTGGGGTCTTATCAGGAGTTTCTTCGGGTAGGTGGAGCTTGAAAGCCAAGGAAGAAAACTCCATCTAGGAGTGAAGGAAAAAACCTGATTTTAAACCTCGGCTTGCTGTTATATCTAATCCCGGAAAAGGCTATAGAATTAAATCTAGACGGAAAAGCAAAGTGGAGTAACGAAATCGGTTGCCTGTCAACAATGAAAACTTTCCAGCAACTTCTACAGTCAAGTTGTCCCGAAATGTGTCCTGTATTCCTTTGGATATTGTCGGTACGGTCGAGAGAGGGCGGAGTGTAGTCTGGGCAGCACACGACCGCAATATACCATCGCCGAGGATTGCACATCCTGTAGAGGTCACACCAGACTCACCTACAAAGGACTACATTTGGACCAAACAGGGTGATACTTTTATCTCACTAAACGGATATATATATATATATATATATATATATATATATATATATATATATATATATATATATATATATATATATATGATCGAAATAAAAGTATAAAATTTAATATTACATGACATATTAAAACAATATTAAATAATAAAAAAAAACTAAAAAAAAAACTCAACAACAAGGGGGGGGAAGCAACCGGTTTCAGCCCGCTCGTCAGGCTTCCACGGAGATTCAATATTAAAACAGAGAAATGTACAATATCAGCTTGAATTGAATAGGTGGAAAATATATATTCTATATATATTGTGATCCTCTTCTTCTCCCCTCCAGCTTGAAATTCAGACAGACTGGGTTCTCCTTGGAGAACGGAAGTTCTCTGTATTCAAAACCTGCGGATGGTCGTTTGGGGACCATTACACTTCCCTTCAAAAAGTGTGGATGGTCCTGCACGAAACCTTCACCACTATAATCACATCTCATGTGCTGTTGTCGGGCTGTCAGTTTCCTGCGAACTGATCTGCCTGAGCCTCATACTTCGAATTCGACGGGAGAGTTGAGTACACACACACACACACACACACACACACACACACACACATATATATATATATATATATATATATATATATATATACCTTGTGGTGTCCGTTCATTAAAATCGATGACTAAAAAAGTATCGGCCCAGTTGCTATTAAAAATAAACTACAACACATATCAATTCTACATTCAATTCCCTTTAAAATATTCCAAGAGGCTTTATCCAGCGTTTTTTCCATTGATTCCAAGAACTTCAGTTTTGCGATAGCAAACAGTCGCATTCTCTTGGATTGTCATAACGTCTTGAAATCTTGTTCCTTTCAAGTGGATTCTGATTTTTGGAAAGAAGAAAATGTCGTAAGAGGTGAAATAAAGTAGTCATCGGATCTTTGGAATATTGTTCTTGGCCAGAACTGCTTCATATACCATTGCCACTGATGGAATATTTGTGTTGTGGTGAATCGAACACACTCTACACACATTCCTTCCAAGCACTGATATAAACAAGGAAAGCGACTGAGAACGTTATAACTTAGTGTGTACGCGTAACAGAATTTAAGGTCTGTCTGTGCCAAGCGGCTTTACTCCTTGACCATAGCGAGAGTCCCTGTACAATTTTCATAAAACTTCGTATATTTGACATACGGATAGGGATATCAGAATCTTCTCAGGCAAACACGCTCACAGAAAAAAACTTGTAAATAATAGTGTGATGGCTTATTTCAATATTTAAATGCCATGTTGTTTGTTTATATTGCTAATATAGACGCGTTTCATATCATATTTCCTAGTTTCTGATTTTTTTTTTTTAAATGTTAAACTGAAAACTAACTGATAATAAATACATATATAGAATCAATAAATTAATACATTTATAAGTACAGGAAACGTCATAACATATACACCAGACATCTACACAGCTGGAGGAAACGATGCAATATAGAATTTAAAAAAATTAAACATATGTCCGCATTACTTAATTTGTCAAATTATTTATGGATTTAAATTAAAACACGTTAAATTTATTGAAAAATTCCCACATGTTCTGTAGGATTGCATCCATATTTATAAACACACAACACACACACACACACACAGAGTTACAGATACATATATAAATATATATAGCATTAAATCGACTTAAGAGGGAACGCAAACTCTTTTTCATACCTACCTATCTACCTTAATATAAGTGCTGTAATTTTTTTTTGACAAGACTAAATTAATTTCCCGATCGATGTTTTAGTTGATAGCAGAATTATACTAATTCAAAACTTAATAGTTAATAACATACCAACAGATTCCTAAACCCCGTAATAAAATCCACCTATGAACTTAATGTTTGCCATTATCATCTCAATGTTCTTAATTTTTTCCTTATTTTTGCTTATCTTTTTTCTTCTTTGCTTTGATATTTTAGGCGCAAAATCATCCAGGGGTGCTCTAGATAACTTCGCACTTTGTAAAAATAATTTTAATTTTTTTTATTGTTCCAGGATATCTTCCCCATTATCGAAACAATCCTAGGATACATAAACATGGCATTGGTGTTTATATTCAGGAAAATCTTTCAATTGCAAAGAAGTTTGGAGTTCTCAAATGATTCTTTCATATGTTTTTGACTTTCGTTATGGCACAGTGTTAACTATCACTTTTCCCTTTATCACCCTACTTCTTCTCAGGACTATAATATATTAGACTGAGTAGTCAGTTCAATCTCCAATGGATTTCCCCCCACCCCTAATTTCGGCCTTGTGCCACATCTAAGCTACACTTGGAAAATCAATATAGAAATGCTTATATCTCTCTCTCTCTCTTCATCCATTTGTGAACCTTTTGATTTTTGGTGATTTTAATGAGCATCATGTCGGTTACTATTTTTCAGGTGCTTATTCTCTTAGACATGGTTGCTTAGAACAACATGGGATCAAAATATGAATTGTTTTTCATTGAACAATAGAAAAGAATTCTTTAAAACGGCAATTTTTCTGGTTTTCGTCCATTTTTCATGCCACCGATTCCTGAAGTTTTAATTTGCAATTCAGCTTAGTTATTCCAGAATTCTTCCCCAATGCCGACATCTAACTCTTTTGTATCTCTCCAACTGTAAATGTTGCTGGTAGAAAGATGTCAGGTACTTTTCTTAATCCCAAATGTGAATTCACCACAACGGTATTTTTTAAACCACCATTGTATTTCAATGAAGCCAAATTTGATTGATTCATTCGTTTTCTATGGCTTATCAACCCTTTGGAGGTTATTAAAGTCAGAAATAATTGTTAGATTGGAAGAATTATTGTTTTATTTGAGACAATAATGATTTAGTGTTACAAGTATTAATAATTAACCCATTGATGGGGGAGAAGATAGTGTTTGAACGTAAGTAAATATAACGAACCCATCTGGAATTGGAACAACGATTTCCATTACACATTACATCAACTGAAAAGTCAAGCGTGCAGCATCTGGTATACCCAAGAGGTCACTCATCTAGGTACTGGCCAGGCTCGACATTGCTTAACATCGGTGATCGTACGTCATGTGCCCGTAAACAATGAAGGTATGTTTAAACTCCGCAATCAATTTGTTGAAAATGCAGTTTTGTGAACTAAATTAAGGAAAAATTGCAAAATTTATTTCGTAGTGATTAAATAAAAAGAAATAGAGAGATTAAAATAAACTTTTAAAAGATACATAATTTGCCTGAGTTTTTATTTCTAAAATACTGAAACTAAAGCAAAACATGCATTTAATTCTGAACACACTAATAATAATAATAATAATAATAATAATAATATATATATATATATATATATATATATATATGTGTGTGAAAATATATAGAAAATAGGAAGGAACTGGTTAGGTAAACAATCCAAAGTCCCTTAGTATTTTAGTTATTATTTTTAAAAAATAGCGCTCGATACAAAAGTAGAGCATAAATATAATTATTTATTTAAAAATATGATTCCAAATCGCGACATAAATAAAATAATAATTTGAATAATTTAAATAATTATATTGAAGTTTTCGGCTCTTGTTTTGAAACATGGGACTTCTTATGTCGCGATTTGGAATCATATTTTAAATAATATAATATATATATATATATATATATATATATATATATATATATACCGCAAGAAGTATTATTCTTTTAACTTACGTACTTATTATAATTATCTTAACTCGTAGTACACTGAGATCAGAATTGGCTGACAGTTTGTGCCAAAAGTCTATTCCTTTTAAGTTTCGTACTCATAGAAATTGATATTAAATATATAAACCAAGTCCATACGTTTTGACTCCACGCTTAACTTAATATTTTAAATTAGATGACCTCTTCGAGAGTCGTATCTGTGGCTATTCGTTCTGGTAAAAAAGGGGATAACGATACGCTTTAAATGTTAGAAGATTCCCAGAGCAAGCATCTTCGTCTTTGTCAACGTCGTCTTCGATGGCTCGGTTACATACATCAGATGAATGACGATTGTATGCCAAAAGAGGGTGAGCTTGGCCACGTGATACCGCCCAGCAGACCGGCGTTCACTACGTTTGAAGGATGTCTCGTAATAGAAAAGATAAATATTTTGTAACTTCTCTTTCCCTCTAGACCCTGGTCTGATAACTTCTAATTCTTTGTCTATGTTTCCTCATCCCTCGACACAATTATTTTCAGTAACATTACATTCTTCATATATATTTGCCTCATGTAAGCACTTACCGTTTCTAGTTTTCTTATTCTGTCCCTGCCATTATTCGGTAGAAATACATCGAGCCTAGAAACTATTTCCATTCATTTCACATTATCCGGCATCCACAGTCATATACACTACAGTTCAAAAGTTTTTGGTTACCCCTCGTAATATCTGTCTATATTTCTGAGATGAGGTATTATGTACACTATTTACATTATTCGGACTATCGTCCTCAACTTTGTTGCCAAGTTTGTCACAACGTTTCGGCCGTTGTACGCCCCGGCCTTCTTCAGGTGGTTGGAATGTCAAACTGAACCCTTTATTTCGCGCACTGGGGTAGACTGTTCTTGTTCCACGTGCCTTGTTTAATGGATGTCAGTTATCAGTTATCTCCTGTTAATTTCATTCTGAAGGTTCTCCACTCCCTTAGCGGGGTATTGAACTCACACTGTTTGGGTCCTGTCACTGGATCTACCCAACGCCTTTATCCACTGTGTCACGTGTCCTTAAGGACAGCTGTGTATGCATATCTGGGGACTTATAAACTTAATATCTTCAGCAACCTTTTTTTTACCTGTGCTCATATTGCAATTGTTGCTGTTATAATGGCGTTTTTTTTTTCACCAGAACTCATATTGCAATTTTCGTTATTATTATTGATTTTCTCTGGCACTCCTTATTACTGGTTCCCATATTGTATACATTTCTATGCTTGGTCGACTCAGGAGATTTTTGTGGCCTAGTATATGTGCTGACTCCTTAATTTTACGGATTTTCCAATGATGCTCTTTGTCTATGATTTCAACCTGATCGAACAGAGATCGGTGATCTCCCTATTCTTTCCATATGTGGTCAGCCACGCCTGATTTTTTCACTGCCCCTGTAACACGCGGGAAGGTGGAGAAATCAGGCGTGACTGACCACATATTTTTTCACTCACCTGTCAAGTTCATCTCATGCTAATTCTGGGGGAGTTCCAAACTTTTTAAATTGTAGGGTAAGTAATTAAGTATTAAACAACAATTCTCCACTCACTTTCCAAAAGTATTGTGTTTAGTTTCTGAGATACACCTTTTGCCATTCTTCCCATCCTTCGTATTTCTGTGTCACACATTCCACTGTTTGTTACTACCAAAATCCAATTTTATGATAAGCACAGATACATTCTTTTAAATTGTCGTTCTGATAGGGTTGGCGGGTAGAAAAATATATTTAATTTGCTTACCACAATTGTTCATTTTTCTATTCTGAAATATTTTACAGACATTTTGTTTGGCGTTGAATATAAAATAATGACGGTACTGTAAGAACTTACGAGCATCCTCCTCATTATTAAAAGCTACAAACCCGGAACAACTGTTAAGTTAGAATCTGGGGAATTTACAAACTTACTATTGTTCAAAGGTCAGAGTTGAACTATTCGGACTAGTAGTATTTTTGGTGTTGTCTGTCAAGCTCTCCACTCATTCTTTGGACGACATCGCAACTAGTAACCTTTTATTCTACTTTCTTTGTTTTGCCATTGGTTAAACGATTTAGTAAGAAGAGGTAAAAACTGGAAACTCCTTCATTTAAAGCGACATATATCCGTGGACACAATGAGTTACCAATTGCCAAAACGTATGGATTAAAACAACAAATATGATGAAACGAGGACGAACAAATTGATTAATGACAACAGTTCAACTTAGATGGTTAGAAAATAATTATATTTTGCTGCTAGAGGACGGTCGCCAAAATAAACGGTTTCTAAATTTATTCAGGCGTGGGTCTCTTTGATTGATTCAAAACATTATTATCGCTCTTTCAACAGACCAAAAAATGACAAATAATAAAATGAAAAAAAAAATCAGTGAGTAAAAATAATAATGGCTATAAACGGGGTTTCAGACCAGTTGTATAAGAACTAACTATATTACAGCAGAGATAGACGCAGATGATGCAGAGATATAGAAAAATTCGACCGGAATCAAGTCTGTGGAAGTTAAGATAAGACAAAAAAGAAACATTTCAATATATATACTTTTAATATAAATATCTTTAATAATTAATCTGTTGTCGTGAGAGTTTATTATATATTTCGAATTTGTTTATGATAATGTGAATAAATATAAGTATTCATTGGCCAATTTTGACAATTTATTATCCGCAAATGATGGCCCAAAAATCTAATGGTTCTACGCATTTAAACTTGATCATGTCTACCTCTTTTTAATCACTTTACACTTTCCTACTGTATTATACAGAGAATATTTGATCGTTGTCATATATACGTTTACCGTTCACGTTTTTCACGCCTTCAGTATTCATCTGCATTAGATTTTCCGATTTTAATATATTGATTTTCTAAGCATAGCATAGATGTGGCACAAGGCCGTAAATATTGGGTACCCAGCGAGGATCGAACTCACTATTCAGTCGTACCTGTTTTTTCGAGACAAGCTTGCTAATCATTACACCACGTCGACGTGCCCAAAACTGATTTTTCTAAGCGTAACTTAGATGTGGCATAAGGCCGAAATTGTGGGGCACCCTGTGAGAATCGAACTACCTATTCCGACATAACTGGCCATGCTTGCTAACCATTACGCTACGTCGAAAAACCCGTTTCTATGTCAATATAAAGCCATCTCGTAAGACAACATGATTATCAGCTTGCGTAGTCAAATTGGATGTTTTAGACATATCTGAGATTTTCTTTTTTCTCGTGATTTTGAGCAATTATGGTTGAAATGTTTTTGTATGTCTTCAAAGTCTTTCAAATGGCATTTTGTTGGCGTTGTTCTGTTTGCAAAAAAAAAAAATACCACATCTCATCAAACTAGACGTGGTTTCTTTCCATAATGCTGCCTTATTAAGGTCAAATATATTTTTCATGTGTAAAACTGTTGTTCATTCGCATCTGAATTTCGTCCATAAATGCGGAACGTGAAGAGCTTCGGGATTTTCTTCGAACATAGATATTCTTCTAGCAAAAATCTGAGACAGACAAGTTTTCCCTCTCGCGTGGCTGCTTATATAACTTTCTGTTACCCATTTGTTTCACCTATTCACATAACGAGTGCAGTTGAGTCAAACACCTGTTTACATGCCTGGGACGACCAAGGACTTTCTTTAATGGCTGTTTTTGCAACTGGTGTTAATAGCTTCACCTTCCAGTCAATCCTCTCGTGAACCTGGCTCTTTTAATGATCTGGTTTGACATCGCGTGCAAAGTGTATTTTGATATATCTTAGGATGAGCCTAGTATATATTGCAGGTAGACACAGGTGAATTTCTCTAAGCACAACATTTCTTATATTGATATTCAGTTCGAGTCACTCTTATCATATTTCTTAACTTGATTCCCGTACAGCATTTCATATGTGCAACCAAACATTTGTATACCGATAGCTGTTAAAGCATAAACATATAATGTACTCTGTTCGTATTTAATTATCTAATTAGTAAAAAAAAAGGTAAACTTTACTGGTTTTAAAATATATTAACTATATGGAGGGTGATTGAAAAGTAACTCCCTATTTTATGTATGATGGATTCACCCAACGTTTAAAAATTATAGTTAGACGGTAGAGTCCATCATACACAAAATAGGGAGTTAATTTTCCCTCAATGAAATAAATAATTTATTTTTACAACAGTATATTTATTTCCAAGGGTATTAGCAGGCAAGTGAATTTAAGTCCAGTCGAATGCCTCACATTCATTTACGTGCTAATACGCTTGGAAAAGATCTGAATCCTCTTCTTCTCCCCCTAGCTATGGATAAATAGCAGAACAGACGGAATTCTGTAGCCTTGTATGGCAACCGGTCTACCACAGAAAGAAATGTCAACCTACTGCGGGAAAAAATCTGCCTCGTCAGTCATGTATCGAAAGATACATGATCGCCTAAGCGTATATCACGCATGACACATAACTGACTGACTAATACTTAAGATGGCAACATATTCTTAATTTGGTAACAGGCATTAATGCTGTATAATTTAGTAATACTACTTCCTGTAGTATTCCTCCAGAAATAATAAATTAGTAATATATTTGGTTTACAATAATAATTAACATTTTATTAAAGACGAAGTGGGTTTCATTTATGGTGATTCTGTATAAATGTTGCTCAGTAACAATAATCAAGACTGTATTTTCCATGAACAAAAACCGTCAATCATCGTATATTTCTGGAAGATAACACTTTTAATAAAAGAAGTTTTCATAATTACAGTTTTCAATAACAACGAACACAATATTAATCGTAAAAATAAATGGTCTCATCTCTACGATAAGTTACTCGGAATTGACATCAACTCAGCAGGGAAGTTGATAGCCCACTTCGTTCAATATAGTTCTTGGCGACGTTTTAAAAACTGACGTTATAAACCATAAAAAAATATATTTTTTACGCATATACATCTAATGATTACTTATATCTGCTTAAAGTCTGACAGAAATTTAGGTTTGAATTTGCTATTGCTCAGACTGGAGTAATAGTATGTATTTCCGATAAGGTTATTGAATATAAAATTCCTTTAAAAGCCTTCATCCCAAATAATCTTCTATATTAATATCCGAGGTTCTAGGTAAATTGTTAGTTACGCTATGGTCGTGCGCGCGCCTAGTGAAACAGACACACGACTCCTACCACAACAATAACCAGCAGTCATCTAGGAAGAAAAAAAAGAAAAAATTAAAAGAAAGACGTAGATAGATAAAGATGAGAGAGAGAGAGAGAGAGAGAGAGAGAGAGAGTTGAAGTAAACATAAAATAGAAAATATATGAAACGACAACGCTATACAACATCGTACTTTTTTTTTTATAAAAGTCCAAAAAATTGATAGCGAATCTGAGCTAAATGCAAAGGATATTTTGAAGGAATTTTACCATCTATATTTGCAAATCGTCTTTAAGTTAAAAGTCTGGCTACTTGTCTCCTCATAAATTTGATCTTCCATTAGCTCTATGGGATTGCAGCGATTCAGCTCTGATGGAGCTAAGAAACCTTAACCCAGCTGATGAGACTAGAGTCAAATAGCCTCATAATTCTAAAACGATAACAATAATGAATAATAATCTGGAAGTAGCTTTATAGATAAATGTTTATTATTAAATAATGAAAAAAAAATGTTTTTGATACTATAATATTTCTATTCTCAGATTGAAAAGAAAATAAACAGAATAGGTTTGTAAAGATTAGCTGCCTTTATAGAACCGATTCTTGGAAATTTAGGATTTGGACATTATTACTTTCCCCTGAAATACTCTTTCTACATCAAAGCCCCAAATCGGGGGATTGGATTTTTTGAGGAGCGTGAAACCACTTCTGACTCGGAGTGGTAGCACCTGTTATTGTCCCAGCTATGGGCAAATAGTGTACCCCCAAACAAAAACAAAACACGATGAAATTATAAAAATACATTTTTATGGTAAAAATACCAGAAATCCATTTTTATATAAAAATAATGCCAACAATACATATTTATAGTAAAATGACTAACAATTGTATCTGTAATTCAAGATGTACAGTTGTGTTCCAAATATTTTGATTTCGGCATTTAATAACCTATATAATTCGATATGCCGTTAAACAAAATCAAATAACCAAGATGAAAGAACTCTTTCATGACATTAGTCCATGTATCGTCCTACAATTCCTTTAATCAAACTGTATTCTAAAATATAACTTCAACAAAACTACAACATAAACCACAATATATCACCACTTCTAGTAATCATGTCCACAAAAACATGTATATGCAAAAAAGCTGAGTATTATCTACCATGTAATCAGTTGTGAAAGTAGAATAACATATTTTTATTACTTCATAACACCCAAGAAAATTTAATATCGGCATTAAATGACACATGAGGTGTTGATATGCTGTTAAAAAATAGAACAAAGCACGTACTCTCTTTATATACATATTCTCTTCAAATGACTAACACCTACGAGATGTAAATATGTTGAGGTTTAGTTGACGTATTTTGCCGCGTTATTAGCAGCTGTAGAGCGAAACGTTTCCTATCCTTATCGGGAAACATTCTCTTTTCAGATGTTTGGCGGCGATCGAAGACTGTGTGGCGGTTCTCTTAGGAGCGCCACTTTTATGTATTTCTGAACGTGAACGATAGTTTTATCAGCAGTTTGATGAACGTGACAGGAAAGGTCTTATTTTGCAATTTATGGACCAGATTGACAGCCTGTGCGCTCTCGATGAAGCGACGTACAAAGCATACATTTTCAGATCACGTGGTCGTCGAGAGCGCGCGCCAATTTAATTTCGGAGTCAAAGTAGAGGAGACAAAACAAGAAAATAAAGAAGAAAATACGCCCGATGTAGCTTGGTTTTGTAAATGCATTTATAGCTCAAAGAAAAATTAAACAAGCATCCCAGTTCTCTGAGGCGTTCGAAAGAAAGGTCCGAAATAATATTAGATCGTCTTGAATCAATATATTTCTCGTTTACTGCAGCAAAATATGTTACGTCGGCTCCACGCTGTTATTTTTGTTTTTGTGATACATATGCTTTTGTTTGTGCTTGAAATTGAAATATTTATTCAATATGAATCTGAGACAGATAAAATGTTATTAAAAAGGGTTTGGTAGCAGTATTGGTTTTCTTATGAAGGCTTTAGAGCGGATATTACATTGTTTACTGCCGACCAGCGTGCCGCTAAGCGTCTTCGATCCTGTCTAGAAAAGGCAATAGTTTGAGGAAAAGTGAATTTTATGTTCGCTAAATTTAGAAATTTCGGTCTATCGTATGACGAGCATATGTCTGGGAAATAAATGTGTGGCTACCTTAAGTACTGATTTCATGAATGTATTTGTCACTAATGACACACAGACAGAATTGGATCCATATCCCTTGACAGATTAAGTTTGACCTGTCGTTTGTACATAAGTCGTCATTACAATTTTGACGGAAGGCTTAACTATATTGCTATTCTGTTCATTAGACGAAAGATTTTAGCCGATTGTCTTTCCAGACTTCTTCAGCGGTACAAAAACGTTCCCAATACAAAGTCTGGAGAATAGGCCATCAGTGATATATTTGTAATGATAGGAATGTTAATACGATGAAATTATGTTCAAGTAGGTTAGCGGATATAGGCGCAGGCTGAGGGATAAACAAACTAATTTCAAATTCTGGCCAGTGCTGATGCAATTACTTTCGCGCAAATAACCTTGGCAAAGGCATGAAACCATTTCTTCTCTTCAATTTATTTAAATATGAATATAAACTTTAGCCTTGCGTAGCAATCAGTCAAAATGATAGAAACATTGCTTTTTTAAATAAAGTACAGAAAGCAAAGGAAAGCAATTCCCCACTACCTTGATCATGATGGCATGGCAATTCACATAGAAGAGAAAGGAAGCTGTGGAGAGCCATGGCTGTCTACATCCCGAAAAGACAAATGAACTTTAATTAATTCAGTTCCGTGTAGTAAATTTACTTCAGGAATTTAATTCTGTATATTCCACATATTTCAGGAATATATACAATAGGATTATAAAATTTTGCCGAGTCTGAAAGTCATTGCTTAAATAATTCCATTTGCTATGCAATATAAGATGTTTGGTTCCTCTTTTAATTAAGGAAATACCGTTTACAGATTTCTAGATAGAATAACTACCGCGTTGACGAATATGGCTACACAGAAGTGCTGGCAATACACAACCTATTACAATTTGAATTGTGAAATCCAGTAATATATATATATATATATATATATATATATATATATATATATATATATATATATATATATATATATACACAGAGAGAGAGTGACTGGGGTGGTTATAACTTTATTTAACTCTCTGTTTCTGTGTTATAAATCGATGAAATTTGGTTCAAAACTAATGAAAAAGGCATTAATTTGTTTTAGTTCATGAAAAAGGTCACCTCTAACCAAAAACTTCTTTTTTACCATATACGCAATAAGGGTAAACATCAAAAATGTTTCTGAAGCTTTATTTTTCAATTTGCTAATAATGTAATTGCATAGTACCTCTTTAAAGACGACTGACATGCTACTGCAGTTAAGCTTTTTTAAAACATTTTCCTTGTGTTCGTACAAGTGTTTTTTTTCTGGATACAAAGTGCATAAAAACTGTCTAAATGTTCTGCATATCCGAGCGCTTTCAGCTATTCTTTTAGCCATTATCAAGGACGATTTTTATTTTTTAACTAAATATGTGGGTATTCTTTATGTATATATCTGAAGTTACAGAATGTTTTATTTTCGAAACACGGTCAGCACGCTCTGGCCATTTTCCATTATTTTTAATATTTTTTACATGTATTTTCTACTAGTATGTTGAGGATGGAGTTTGGTAGGTTTCCGTGTGTGTTTAACTGAGATTTAATTAAGCTATAGTCAGACGAATAGGGAGTGTTGGTTGTAATAAAACAATTCTGGAGTAAGGGATATAAATAATTCACATATTCAACTTTAAATGTCAAATGAAAAAATGATTTGTCATTCATTTACAACTGGTGTTTAGTGATCTATATAATTAAGCATGTGTCTACTTATTCAAATGGCGCTATTATCTATCCAGAAAGTGGAAAATATCCTAGTATTTAGATCCCAGTCTAGTAAATAAACAGAAATAAGCAGTATCTAAAGAGAAGTAATTAATGTGAACATTTTCCATAGTATATTTTGAAAAACTAAATTTTGTTTTCTGACATTTTTAACCTTTATATATTATTCATAAAATATTAGAGATTTTTTCTCGCCTTGTTTTATTTAATAATACATTTATTTATTATTTTATCTTTATTGAGTTTATTTAAATTAAAAATACAAAGATGGTTGAATTCGCGTCCATTCGATGTCTGTATTGTGATACTTAGCAATTTACGACATATGCGCAAATCTATCAAATAAATGACTTCGTTACACATCGCAAGAATTGGGCGAGTATCATTACTTAACTAAGGATAAAATTTAATCTCTTCATTTTTTTAAAAAATATTTCGGCTCAAGCAAGACGATAATGACACAAGAAGGCGTCGGGGGTGACAGGGAGTGAAAACTTAAAGAGAATAAGTAGACTGAGAATAGAAAAAAGATTGAGGAAAAGACAAAAATGAAACAGGAGATTACAATTGACGTTGCATTTAAATTTTGGTATTGCGACCATTATGATTTTCATTACGGATATTGATCGAGAGTAAATGAGGCAGTGGAAATTGAAACCCCCGAAAAAACTGTGACGACTAGAGTAACATTTAGAAATTTAAATCCATGATATTTATTGGCTAGAAAGATGGCCAAAAATTAAGTGCCTTTGAAGATTAAGCCTTTTGAATAAGAGCTTTGAAGATTGACCGAATCACGAAACAGATGGAGAAGAAAAAGGCAGCTAAGACTCAAAAGCTGATTTGACATCACCGGGCATTGGCGAAATTCTTTTTTTTTTTAATCATTTCATTCCAAGCAAGGTGGGAATGCCATTAGTACACAGGGAGTGTACAGTGGATGAAAGTGAAAGAGAAAACTAAGAATAAGATGGATAAAGAAAGGAAAAAAGATTAAAGGGGTTCAATTAAACAGAAGATGGCGATTGAAGTTCAAGAACACCAGAAAAATCTCCAAGAAAATATTTCTTAAGCAGCATGGTGATAACCTCCATTTCTTTGATAGTGTTGGAGCAAAGTTTGCTAACCAAAGAAGATTTTAGTTGGCATTTTCTTTAAAGAAGATAAACCTAATAAACTAAAAGAGATATTATCGACTTTGAAAATGTCGGAACAATTCACGTGATAAATCATCGATATGATCGTCATGTGGATGGATTGTCTCACAAACCTTGTGTTCTTTGTTCAATTCTCCTTTTAGCAGAAAAAAAGACTAGATAGATTTGAAGGGAGATGGAATAGTAGTAGGATGAAATGCAACGAATTTTTGTATTTAAGAATATCTGTCATTCAGTTCATACAAGATCTGCTTCTTTTCCAACTCTTGATGTTGGCGCAACACAATCTTTTCACTGAAGCGATAAAAACGAACATATTAAAACAAGAAAAATATCAATAACAAGCAAGGGTAAAAAATATATATATATATATATATATATATATATATATATATATATATATATATATATATATATCTGTAAAAATAAGAAAATAAAACACACCGCTTTATCTGTCCTTTCTTATTAGAGCTTTAGTCCTCTATTAAATGTGTCCAGCCACTAAAAAGGAACAGCAAAGAAATAATCTCGAATATGAAAAAAATAACATAGCTTAACACAGGTTAACTGTCTGTGTCTCCTTACAGAGGGATGGCTGACAGGACTTAATATAAACAGATTAAAAAAATCCTCGATTCAGAATTAGCCTTTCTCAGTACTCTGAATTTATTCTGGTTTTTTAGCAAATGTTTAACTATTTTTTCCTTCTTCTTAAGATATCCTGTCACTTTCAGTAAATACTAGTAAGGTAAGTTTTTGTGGCTCTTGCAAACAATCTTGGTCTTTCTTCTTTCTTCTTCTTCTTCTTCTTCTTCTTCTTCTTATTATTATTATTATTATTATTATTATTATTATTATTCATCACATTTTCCTACGCCAAAATCATGTGACAGGAGATCTCAGTATTTCCTTGAATTCCTATTACAGTTATTGGAAAGAGTAACCACAATTTGTATTCGTTTTCCTAATTTTAATTTCTTCTAAATGTGTTAATAATGTTGCGTACGGATTGATTATTATTATTATTATTATTATTATTATTATTATTATTATACATTTAGAAGAAGTACTAAACCTATTAACTAGAAAGTCTAGAAAGTAAAAAGCAAAATAAATAAATAAATAATAATCAAGGTGTACTTGAAGTTTTAAAAGTAGATTAATCTATCCCTGAATTCAAAAGTAAGTTGCTCAGTTTCATGAATCAACTCTAGAATCAAAAGCCAATCTCAAATCAATGGTGTGTATTACGATTAAATACACTTTGGAAACAAGTAAGGTCGCCTTGATCATCCACAAATGTACAGAGGTGTTTATGTCGCTCCTATTTTATTGATAGTAAGAATGGAGCATCCTAAAAGCGAAACAAACTGTTGAGAAACAGAAAGATTTCATTAGAAACAAAGAAAAGAGGATATCCGTCCTCTTAACCGTAGTGAAAATTGGACAACACTGTTACATCTAGATTTCTCCTCATCTGAGGAGAAAACTAGATGCAGGAGAAATTGTGGTAGCATATGAGTATACAAAAAAGTCCATGGTCTGAGTGAGTAACCAACAAGGAGGACTTAAAGAATATAGCAACAGAAAGGATACTTATACTAAGAATCAAAGAGAGCTGAAATTCCATGGGCGTAAATTGAAGAAAAAGGCTTGGAAAACATAACTCACAGGGCATGATGCGAGCAAGAGAGATATTTAAAGGCAGGCAGTTGAACGATTTAGCTGAAGAGCTTGTATGAAGTGATGGCGAAAAGGGGACCAGAAGCCTTAGCAATGGGAGAAAAGCTGCTAAAAGCTACAAGAAATATGAAGTTGTGGAGAGCGAGGAGCGCCTATGAATAGAAAAGAATAAATGAAGAATGTATTAATAACTAGACTCTTACCATTCTAGGAGAGTTAAATTCAGTTCTCATTGTTAAGGAGGGCAATGGTGATATAAGCAAACAGGTCCAGGAAATAGCATACGTTCTATAAGTGTAAGATTTCCAGAATCTGTAACTTGTACACCAGCTATACTCAACCCATTCATTAAAAACTGTCTTCCAAACTCTGACTTCTTTGACCTGACAGAGTAACTACTGTCTACAATATCATGTCTGTCTGGTGAATAACCCAAAACCGACTCATTTCAAACCTCGTCAAGAGTACAAGGAAATGAGTGTCCGGATATGTTTAATCGTTTTTGGACTGTGGGTTTGCGTGTTTATAAGCGCATCCGTGAAGAAATTGGTTTAGTACATTTGGATATATATTACTTTCAACCAAACCAATCTACTAATAGTAAAAATGCTTTTGTTTTCACTCTTGAGGCTATGAAGGTGCAGGCACAGCTGATGACATATTTCTTCGTAGTCGCTATAAGAATGATTTGGCACATAAGATCCACATCCTATACCAAGCGCTTAAATAATTGAGAGCGTTACAAAACAGAAACCATGATCAGTAATTGCAATTAGAAATTGTGATTGTACCTACTCTGAATCAATTCCCAAAATACCGAATTTTAAATTGATAAATTCTAAATATTTTAAATAACACGGTTACTGTGATATGTATAAGAATTAAGGAATTTAAGCATAGCATATGTTGTGGTAGAGGTACATTTGCCCAGTAGTATAAGTTGAAGCAAAACTTAAATATTGATCTGTAAACTAAAGTAACCTACTTAAATAGTCTCGTTAGATTTACACTCATATGACTGTCAAGGTGGCCCAAAATCAGATTCAGGCATGCCTAAATTATCATCTGTTGGCTCTGATCAATGGTTCCAAGCATATACTCCTATAAATTCTAAGGAAAACGATTATTCATCTGATATTATAGACTGGCGCTATACAATTACAAAAGGAGAGCATTACCAAACCCATACACAGACACATACGCCATTGTCAGGAGCCTTAGGAAAGGAAGAAACTGCTAAAAGCCACGAAGGAAAGGAAGTTTTGTAAAGCCTATGTCCTGAAGGGACGTGACACATATGGGACTTTGATTATAACTTATTTTCTATATAGGTGTTTATTCTACTATTTGTGTTTTATGCAGAGTAAAGTTAGCCGAGATCAAATTCTGACTTAGCCTGATGCGCTCAATGTTCACTGATGCCCTTAGATAAGAAAAATAGCCAATCTCTCTCCAACTGGCTATAATTTAAAGAGTAGGAAGACTTAGCGCTCTAGTCTTGGTTGCCAGCCAGTTTAAAAGAAAGAAAACTCTGAATTTAAACCGATATAAAAGGCAACAGGAAACCAGTCACATATATTTTGGAAAGAATGTATGACAGTTCACAGATAATGGTTTACGCTGTCAAGTGTCATATTCGCTCACGTCCAGAAAAGGCACGACTTTCAGGCGTATATACGTGTCTATGTCCTTATTCTATTGTGAGTGCATATATCTGTCTGTTTAGTATTTGTGATCATATATATGTGTATGCGTGTGCATATGCGTATCTTATTTAAGATTTTCCTTACCGAATACATTCTTGTGTGCTTCTCTTACCATTTCCCAGTCCAGAACCATTTCATTCGCGTCTGTGTCAGCCAAGCAGTTAAATGCAATGAAGCAATTCTTTTTACTTGACTAAGAAAATAATCCGCTCGTAAAAGATTCAAAATGCGATTTTAGAAAATATCCCTGCTCCGGTAACCAGCAGAAGCGTTAATTTTCGAAACTTTCCTATGTTAATGCAATGTTCGATGCAAGAAAAGACATCTGTAAACAGACATTAAAAATAATTCCCACAAGAAAGACGCTTACAATGCTTTCAATAGTCATAATTACATGAAAACAAATCTAAAAATACGTCTTTACTTTCGAGTGAAAATCATGGCTTTTATTGGTTTTAGTAAAATATGTCTAACATTTAGAAAAAATTGGACTTCAAAAATTTCGTTTTACTGTTTATTTTTATACCTTTTTTTTATTTCAATTAAAAAGAAATTTGATATTTACTATCCAGTTTCAGATATCCTAATTGATAAGTTTTTTCTACAAACAAAAAACTGGCTTGTCTCATAAAAAAAATAGATTCTTTTCTTTTAAGTATTTTCACATTGATACAGTACACCACAAATTTGTTCAGTCTGTAAACAAAGAGGTAATTGCAAAATTCTTAGTCATTGTTAGGATGAGGGGCTTTAAATAGAATGATGACGATACACGGACATGTACTTGATGTTCGATTTGAGTCTAACCACAATTATTTTTCACTTTTTTTATAAGACAATTTTAACTGTTTTATAAAAGAAATATATATATATATATATATATATATATATATATATATATATATATATATATATAGTTTATGAAAAACTAGGTAATCCGTATGGGTAGACACAAGGAAGATAAAATCCAGAGAGCTCAATGTAAATCCAGAGCAAATAATTTAAATAAAAACAGACCACTTTAAGGTAATAAATTATTTCACCACAGCCCTTTTAAAAGGACTGCGGATCATCAGACTTTATTTCCAAAGGTTGAAAGAAAATATGAAAAGAAATTTACACATTTAAGCATATGTAAATTAACGTTAATTTACATATGCTTAATACGGTCCGTCAAAAATGTGTAAATTTCTTTACATTTTTTAGTTTAGATTTAAAAGCAAAATACAACCTCTTTTTACGAAAAAAAGAAAAAAAGGGGGTATTATGAGGTTTGTGGCTCAGATCAACCAATCGAATATATATATATATATATATATATATATATATATATTCCAAAAATTTGCTTGAAGATGAAACAGAACTAATGATTTTAATTATATAATTAAACTTGAAGTTTTTATCCTCCGATTTTGAAACATGGTAATTCCTGCGTAGCGAAGAAACCATATTTTAAATCAGTTAATTTATAATATTTATACTCTGTAAATTTACATTGAGCACTGTTTTGTAAAAATAAAAATCTCAATAAGAAAAACGGATTATATATCTTACTGTTCTTTCTTTTTATTATAACACACACACACACACACACACACACACACACACACACACACACACACACACACACACACATATATATATATATATATATATATATATATATATATATATATATATATATATATTATACAAGGCTTGGTCACTACAGAGATTTCATCAGGGACAATGGCTTGTGCACCTGATTTTAGTCAAATACAAAATTCCCCAGGCCCGACATCATCCGTAAACACCTGACCTCGTCTATGGGATTAATTGATCACTATTCTTCCAAAAAGGAGTTCCAAGAATACTTCCATCACTGGGAACAACGCTGGATAATGTTCTTGATGTCAGAACGGGGACTACTTCGAAGGAGATTAAATGCCGAGTTATTATGTGATATAATTTTTATAGTGAATGACTGAGCAGTGAGATTGTTTCATGTTTGAACGCAATCTTCAGACCATGCGTGTTGTGTTATGGCTCGATTATTTATATATGCTGAAAATGGTTCACTGTATTATTATTATTGAGTAAGCAGTAATGATTATGTTTCAAATTATTCAGAGGTTATTGAGTAGGAGTAATCCGAATGTGGCTAATTGTAGCCATAAGGTACTGCAGTTAAATAAAAGACTTAACTGCAGACTTAACTTTAATGAAACTTATATATATATATATATATATATATATATATATATATATATATATATATATATATATATATATATATATATATATATATATATATTGAACAATAAAAAATCAAAAATTTTAAATCTTCAGACACACTGGGTTGTATATTAATATTCTTTCGTTTTTATTATTATTTCATTTAGATTCTTCGACTAGTTTCGGCCAAAATAGCCATCATCAGGAGAAAAAAACTACAAAAATGAATGTCTTGATGGAGAAAATGTACGACTGTTTGTAGTTTTCATTTGTTTTTTTTTTATTTATTTTTAACATGAATTTTGGTCAGACATTGTGTTTGTCAAACAGTTTCTTTTAAGAAGATAAGAGCTAGATGGATTCATGCTGCTCTGAATTCCCCTGGTCAGTTTGACAGTTTTATTGGTTCCTGGAAAGCGGACGTCTCTCTGTTAAGTGTGTGTGTTATTTGGTTCTTAGCGAGTGAGTGAGTATGATATGTGTAAGCGTGTGTATTACTGTGGGTGTGTGTTATCATTTGGCTCATTAAGGAGTGAGTGAGTATGATGTGTGTAAGTGTGTATATTCGTGTGGGTCTGTGTATAGGTGTGAGGTCTCAACACCTCCGTAAACATGTCTGTCTTGTGTGGGTGAGAAATGTGGGTAGGTCCTGATTTGTGGGGTTATATATTAATACTGCCTATATTGTTAAATTTGTATATATATATATATATATATATATATATATATATATATATATATATATATATATATATATATTATTTATTTATTCTATTTTTATTTATTTTGAATTGAAATTTTTTAAATATATATTTAAATTTTTTTCTTAATATAAACTATATAAGATGTTCGAGCATTAAATGTATATTTATACTTGGAGTTTTAAGGTTAACATCTGAGATGAATTTGTGTAACTTTTCCATTTACGACAGACAGCATCCGTCCTTCTCTTACCACCATTTGGACAGTTTTGTGTTGCTTGTTTGGTTAGCTCTGTATCAATTTTTTTAACTGCTGTCTCTTTTTTCAAATATTTAATTTTAAATTTTCTAATCCGAAAGTGAATAAAATCCACCTTTTGAGTTGAGTTAATTGAAACAGTCTGTACTCATGTGGTAATTTTGGACTTCTCTTTTATGTAATATATATATGCTCTTTTATAATAAATATATTGAGCTTTTTTTGTGAATCAGTTGTAATATTTTTATTATTAGGATCCACTTGGATTATATACCAACGGATTTATTACCTGTACTATATATATATATATATATATATATATATATTATAAATTGATTAATGCTCTGTAAATTTACATTGAGCACTATTTTGTAAAAAATAAAAATATCTATAAGAACACCGGATTATATATCTTACTGTACTTTCTTTATATATATATATATATATATATATATGTGTGTGTGTGTGTGTGTACAATGAAACACAATCATAGTTGGTAAACTCCAACGATGACATAGTTATCGGACTAACGTTTACCGCTGTCATAAAGTGGGAAGTGGATAATTGCTAAGTCTGCAGCTAAGAATGATGTTTCAATAAATCAAGCTAGACAATTTTTTTCACCAGAATCAATCTTGTACATTTGTAAGTCTTCGCTTCGGCCTTGCTTTGAATATTTGCTATCACATCTGGTCTGTTCTTCGTGCTACTTATTTAGAGATTCTTGATAAATTCCCCAAAAAGAATCTGCAATATTATTGGTCCTGGGCTGCCATCTCGTCTTCCGTCTATTTCCCACCTCTGAAGCGCTTCTCTCTATCTTTTCTATCAATACTTTCATGGTTTTTTTATTCTGGTTGACTTTCCGCTATTGTACGTAGAATATGTAAATTTATGCGCAGTGCGAGATTAGCGGCAATGTTTCATTATTTTGCAGTACAGATGACTTGATATAACCGTAAGTTCTATGCTAGCAGTTTCTTCACTTCCACTTCTCACTTGTAAAACTCTCTTCCGGCTTCTTGCTTCCCAGTCAACGTTGATCTTCAAAAATTTAAATAAAATGTCAATTGTTATCTTCTGTCTTTTTCCTCTTTTCGTGTCCTCTCTCTCTTTAATAGTAATTTTTTCTCAAACACACAGTAACCTCTTGCGTCCTAGTGGCTTTACTCCCTTGCTTGGAGTAAAATGATTATAAAAAAATGACGATTGACAGTGCTCAATACAATGTAGCCCTATAAAAGTTAAGATTAATGAAGAATAAAAATATACATAGACAACTTAAGTTAGACCCTCGTAATTAACGGTTCATCAGATCAGGTTCAATTTTGCATGACGCGCAGTTCTATGTGCCGTGTTCCATCAGGACGTTTGCGATGATGGCTCTCCCAACCTCTGCTCCAATGGCTCTTATTGATTCTAAATATAAACCTTTTTCACTCAAATGACATTAATAAATAAGAAATATCGAACACTCGTACAAACAGGCAGTTATTTAGACAACTAAACAAAAACAATAATAATAAAAGGGAAATGTATTTCGATATATCACACATCTGCAAGAGAATTCAGCTTTATTTCATTAAAATAAGTTTTGCTACTAACCTGACACGGAATGGATTGACTGAACTTTTCAGAGAAACAAAAAATTCAGGCAGAGGCGAAATTCAATTTTCAATTTAAATAAACAGCAAAACAAGTCCGGTGAAAATTTAAAAAATATACAAAAAAAGTAAAAAAAAAAATTACAAAACGAAAAGAAAAACAAAGGTTGCAAGTTAAAAAAAGAAGAAAAGTAAATAAATAAATAAAAAAATGAAAGTTAAAATTAATTTATAAATTAAAATTAAACGTACGAATTTCAACGCAAACAATGTACATTCCCTGACAATCATACAATACACCACTGCACTTAACAATGTATCTGCTAACTCACCCTCGTTCGAGTCAATGTTCAAACACACGCAGTAAGTTCGCGTAATAATGACGACATTCAGGACACATATGTTGGGTGTTACAACGATATATAATGTATACAAAGCCTTTTAATTGCTTAATATGGTGAAAATAATAATAAAATGAAAAGAGGCATGAAAGGTGAATGAGATATATTTAAACAACCATGAAAAAAATGTATCCGTGTTTATTCTGAGATTTTATGGTAAGAATTTCAGCAAAACAATTCACAATTTCCTGCAATTCCTTATAAAAAGTAATGCATTTTCCACTTTAATTAGTAACATCGACAACCGTGGGTTTAACATAATCAGTCTCCTTGTTTGTCTTTTACACATTAAACATTATTTGGAATTACTCACACGTATAAAAAAATCTCATGAGACAATGAAACTTGATTTCCGGAACACTTTATTGACAGATTAATCTTTGTAACCATTAAACACGGAGAAAGAAAGAACTTCTCTTGTTATGTATTTAAATCTATTTTTCTCACTTCCTATAACTGATAGCTTTAAAAACGTTATTCTAGGATGCTGTACGAGGAAATATAAGTACTTAAGACGTGAACTGGCTGCCCCGTTAAAATATGTTTATGCGTGACCGTAATTAGGATATTTTGAACATTTCGCCACAAGCGAGGCGTAGGTACCACTACTACGCAATGAGGTTACAGAGAGTGAGAGCAAGAGTAAAGAGGAATATTTAAGGAAAAGATAAAGAGAAAGACAGGAATCAAGATCAATGCATCAGAAAATGTCGATTGATATTACATTTGAATATTTGAAGATTAAAGCTATCAGAGAAGCAAGTAAGAGGAAGGGAGTTCTACTGTCGGGAAGTCCGAGAGAAGAAGCTGTTGGAGTAGAAGAGGCGGTTACATTTAACTGACAGTGAATGTGTGGGACCGAGTTTCCAACCTAGTAGCGCGCTTAAATTCATGCAGTTGGGGTACCAGTGAAAGTAGTTCGTCAGAGCAGTTGCCATGAAAATATTTGTAGAAAAGATAGAGAGAAGCCACAGCACATTGACTGTAGACGAGATGCCAGATTAGGACCTATTACATTATATAACTGTCTCTGGATTTTGTCGAGATGGACAGCGGGGGGCACCAGACCATATATGGCAACATTATTCAATGCAAGGACGAATGGTAAATTAGTAGATATGAAGGCTGGACACAGGAGAGATAAACCTTCTGGCGCGACACACAGAGCCGACTTTTCTTGTAGTAGATGAAGCTATTGATTCAATCTAGTTGTTCCACCTCAGGTCAGTTGAAGACGTGAGACCAAGATGGCACAGAGAGACACTCTCGTTTAGGCATCAGCCGTGCTGATAGAGTTAGGGGGGTACTCTATGGTGGGTAAATGAGGGCAGTTTTGTTTTGGAGGCTTTAACGTTTACAAGCCATTTTATGCCCTATTCAACAACAGATTGGAAATCTTATTCGAGACCAACGGCCAAGCTAACTTTGTCAGCAATGCCGAATTTACTATTGAGACAGAAGTAAATAGTAGGGTTGTCTGCGTAGATTCCTACCTGGGAACTGATGACATTACGAAGATCGTTGATGAAGATCAGAAACAGTGTAGGATAGAGGATAGGTCACCAGCGTTCGTATGAAAGGAACTGGAGGAGAAACCATTTAGGATGACATGATTCATTACACGGTTTCACAAGAATGATTGTATTAAATCAAATAATCATCCTGTAATATCGTATTCCTGAAGCTTACGAAGAAAGCCGGTATGCCGAACCTTATCAAACGCCTTAGAGATATCTAGAGCCACTGCTCGAGCTTTGCCATGATTATCAAGAGCTTGGTATACAAATTAATTTATGGCCGTGAGCACATCAGCGGTAGGCCGGGTAAAAGATTCAGTAAATGAATAGGAGTGTTCTATTTTTCAGATCTTTTTTTCTACCAAATAATTTGCTGTATCTTCATATGGCTTACATTAATCAGTACGAGATAGAAGTCCTCATGAAACTGTAGACGATAACGTTACAATAAGAGTCTTGCTGGAAATATATGTTTACTTATTTAGAAAAAAAATGAAGCAGATATTTGTAGCGCTCTGTGATAATGAAATACATGGCTTTAGAACCATTAAATAATACGAGAGGAAATTTTGATCGGATACAATTTAGAAATAAAGCATTAATGTCTGCAAGGCAAATTACGAAAGACTTCTGCAATATAATTGCACGTTTGCAACTTCATATTTCTACATTATTTTAAGCGCATCTGCGGTAGAAACATTATTAACTTGAAGACACTTTTATCAACGATTGGTCGCTGGAAGATATCTTAATAGAAAAAGAAACTAGAAACAAAATAATAATTATCTTCATCTGCATCTGGGTAAATAAATAACGCTTCAAATAATAGATTGGGTCTATTTTTTATGCAATGTTCTTCTCTCACACACAAACACACACACACACACACACACACATATATATATATATATATATAAAGACTGATTGCATGAATAAAATGGCTATATATCAGAGGCAGTTCGTGGAAAGAAACGCGACAGGAAGAAGTTTTAAAACGTTGTCTTTCCCTCTTTTCCCCGTTCGTGATATTGCAATCGCCTACGGGAGCCCAAAATGTTCACATTAATTGTTACTTCTGTGGATTCTTTAGCGCCAAGGTTTTTACAATGTTGGGTTATCAGCGTCACTCTCAGTTGCTTTTGAATTTACATTCTTCCTGCTACTAGACTGGTTGTCAACCAACGCTATATAGCCAACAGGAATCCGCTGTATTTTACTATATGTATCTGTGCAGAATTTGGTACTATTTTTTATGCGTACATTTTATATGGGGTGGAATAAGTTTAAGTTTTAGTTGCCCCCATCATATATATATATATATATATATATATATATATATATATATATATATATATATATAATTTAATAAAACCGACAACGTTAACTTATTTCCCCGAGAGTTTTTCACCGTTGGAAGTGTGGTCTGATGAGCCAGGGAAAAAAAATCCCTGGTGAAATAAAATATAACCATTGACCCTTAAAGTTGTTTGTTTTCATTAAATTAAATTAATCGCTCTGAATTAACATTGACCTCTCCGGATTTCATATTTCTTGGGATTATCCATACGGATTGCAAAGATTTTCATTACTTATATATATATATATATATATATATATATATATATATAACAATTAAAAAAAATACCAAAAATTAAAATTTTCAGGTACACTGCATTGTAAACCAATATTTTTTGTTTTATTATTTCAGTTAGGTTCTTCGACTCCTTTTCGCCAGCATGGTCATTATCATCATCATCATAAAAAAAAACAAAAAACTTCTGCTTGTTACTATAAGTGAATGACTATCTGAAGAAAGTGAACTTCATCTGTAGTTTTCATTGTTTTGCTTTTTATCCTTAATTTTGTAAAGTCCTTTTATTGGTTAAACAAGCTCATTGAAGTTATTTTTTAAAAAGTAGATGAGAGATTCCTGAGTTACAGAATTCTTTCCTTGTTCATTTTTGACAGTTTTATTGTTTGCAGTGAAGTGAATATGTGTGTTAAGTCTATGTTATCTTTTAGTTTTATTGGGGAATGTGTGTGTGCGTGATGTGTGCATGCTTATATATTTATGTGCGTGTGTGTATATGTGTGAGACCTCAAAACCTCTGTAAAAATTTCTGCCTTGTGTGGGTGAAGAATGTGGGTAGGGAGTATATACATACATGCATACACACACACATACACACATAATATATATATATATATATATATATATATATATATATATATATATATTAAATAAATTACAAATATTATGTTTAGTAAAAATCGGTTCATATTCATGGATATTTTTCCGTGTATTACAATCAAATGATACAAAAATATCCGTGAATATGAACGAGTTATACTAAAAATAAAGCAGACATAATGTTTGTAATTTATATAATCAGACATGTCTAAAAGAGAATTTGCTCTCTAAATACACACACACACACACACATATACACACACACACACACATATATATATATATATATAGCGATGTTCGAAGGGCAGATCACATGTGGCACAAGGTCAAATTAGGGTGCTACTAGCGAGGATCAAACTCACTACTCAGCCATAATTATTCTAGCGAGACAAGCTTGCTATCCATTACACCACCTGGAAGTGCACACACACACACACACACACACACATATATATATATATATATATATATATATATATATATATATATATATATATATATATATATATATATATACAGTAGCGTCCAAAACTAAGGACAACATTTTAAAACCTAATATTTGTTAGAAATAACAACTGTGAAAAGCTGAAATTTTGACAATTGATAGTCGTTATCATCCATAATAACATACTAAAATTAGAATCATTTGCAAAGGATAGAAAAAGAATTATAACAATTATTTATTTATTTTCAAATTTGGAACGTCCAAAAGTAAGGGACAAAATTGAGAAAAACAATGTAAACAGTATGCTATATTCAAATCTTTTGATTTCCTCTAAAGAATAAGTCTTACTTAGTCATTTTAAACGTTGCATCAGCCGGCACCATGGCGAAACGCCAAAAACTTGATTACTCTGTGAGACAAGCTATTGTGAAGCTACACAAGGAAAAGCACACCATTAGAGAGATTTCAGAGAAAGTGAAACGTTCCAAGAGTGTTGTAGGGCAGGGTTGTTAAATCCTACAATGATACTGGCAAAATAGTTAGTGCTTTTAAAACCGGCAGACCCACAAAACTTCGGCAAGAAAAGATCGAATAATGCAGTGTATGTCATTAAAGGACCGTTTTAAGTCTTGCACAGAAATTAAAAGGGTTATGAATAGTACCTCATGTGTTAATGTGTCAAGACAGACTGTTTGTAGACGACTGCAAGAAATAGGGCTGTTTAATCGAACCCCAGGGAAGAAACCACTTGTTAGTTCGAAGAATAAGAAGAGATTAGAGTTTGCAAACAGGTATGTAATTTGGACATATGAAAATTGGACAAAAGTATTTTTCAGTGATGAAAGTAAGTTTAATTTATTTGGAAAAACAATGTAAAGAGACGTATTGGTGAAAGATTAAGTGCAAAGTGTACTAAGAAAACTTTCAAGTTTGGGGGCGGAAGCGTCATGGTATTTGGAATGTTTTCTAGCCAAAAAAATACAACGCCTCTTGTCCGGTTACAAACTCGTGTAAACGCGCAGATCTATAAAAACATTGTTCAAAGATCATGTTGTGCCAATCATACAGAATTCAGGTTTCGATAGGGCTAACTTTATGCAAGATAATGCCCCATGTCACAAGGCAAAGGTGGTAATGAATTACCTTAGCGGGCAAGATTTGGAAATTATGGATTGGCCACCGCAAAGTCTGACTTAAATCAATAGAAAATCTTTGGAAGACCTTAGGGTGAAAGCTATGGAAAGAAATCCCACTAACACGGAGGATTTGTGGGTGAAGCTTCGAAAAATGGTCTAAAATTAGTATCGAGGATTGTCAAGAAATGATTCGTTCTTGTAGACGAAGATGTGCAGCTGTCATTGAGAGCAAGGGCTCATTTACTAAATATTGATTGTAAATGTATTTTATTGTTTTTTTTTTGCCGTTTACATTGTTTTTTCTCAATTTTGTGCCTTACTTTTGGACGTTCCAAATTTGAAAATAAATAAATAATTGTTATAATTCTTTTCTATCCTTTGCAAATGATTCAAATTTTAGTATGTTATTATGGATGATAACGACTACCAGTTGTCAAAATTTCAGCTTTTCACAGTTGTTATTTCTAACAAATATTAGGTTTTAAAATTTTTGTCCCTTAGTTTTGGACATACTGTATATATATATATATATATATATATATATATATATATATATATATATATATATATATATATATATATATATATATATATATATATATATATATATATATATATATATATATATATATATATATATATATATATATATATATATATATATATATATATATATATATATATCATTAATTTATTTTTTAACTATAAAAGTAATTATTATAATTGCCTTGGAATGAACAAAATTACTGTAATTGAACCCAAAAGAATATTAAAAAAAAGAAATATATGCGTATTTCTGTACCTGAAAATCTGGAATAATATTTTTCCAGTCTCCAGACAACTTTAATTTTTATCTAGAGATATATTACAACGTTTTTAAACAATGTGTTTTTCGGCGTACATTTTAAATTGTGGGATCTCGGAACAAATGTCTACTCTATTCAGTAACATGGTTGGACTGAATATCGATCATCGATGGCGGGAATAAGCACTTTTACTCATATTTGGCGACTGGGCGCTGTGTAAGTTTAATCACGTGACCAACTCACTAATTCCCTGAGCAGGTACGTATTTCACCTGACCCATTAGCACACCTCTTGCAGACATGGCTTTGGCAAAAAAAAAAAAAAACGCATATAAAGACACAAATGAGAAAGTACGCTCAGAGAGCATTTACATTTGTGGTATATTTATTTGCCTGCCTTTCAAGCGCTCAATATTATTGTCCTTATATATCGTGGGGTGGGGAAGAAAATCAACATTGTTGGAAGTTGTCAGATCATTTAAAAAACCAAAAATAAAATAAATTTTCTCTTTCTTCAACACAAACGTTAGGTATACGACTACATCAGGTTGAAACACTTGTTCCTGTACGATCACCGAAGTTAAGCAACTTCGAGCCTAGTCAGTACTGTTTGGGAATATCAGATTCACTAAGCTTGGTTGTGAATGTGGTCTACTTTATTAATAGCTCAGAATTTTTATCGGTGAGCCGTGTACCAATTCAAGTTGAAATCGTTATATTTACTTGCATGCAAATATCCTTAAGGAAAGTCTGAATCTACATATCCCCCCCAGCTATGGGTTAATTAATACAACACCTTGCACTCCTTCCCTGTCTTTTTGTACAGGTGTATCCTTTGTTTCCTGTTTATGGATGAGTTACCGGTTCTTTCTAGATATTTTTTCCTTCTCTTTTATTTCCAGTAGACTATGACTCTTGGTGGCATTATCGCCTTGTTTGGGGTGGTGATTCTCTAACGCTTTACTTCGAGTGGCTTTGGGCCTTGTACCGGGTAAATATCGTTGTAAAAACGTGTATCTCTAAACCATTATTATCTAAAAAATTCTTAGATTCTAAAAATATTTTCTAGCCTTAAATGTCCTGCAAAGGGTTGAGAAGTCGTAGAAAACGAATCGATAGTCAATCGATCAATCGACACAAACATATTGAAACACTTGTATTTTCCTTTGTTCGATTTCTTTTAATTATATCAAAGTGATTGTTCTCACAGTAGCACAGATTGTGTCGTATTTTTCTACATACAATACAACTCCAATGGCCGTCGAAATCGCTTATATATTTTGGATCACTGAGCATCAAAATAGGTATTATTATCTCATCCCCAACTACAGGATCTTTATTTTTCCTGGGAGGGAGATCATAAATCAAATTCTACCATCATTCCACTTTGCTGTTACGGGCTTCCACATTTAATTTTCATTAACTTGCGGGAATTAATCATATTTTATGCGACCTTAAATTCGAAAATGAAGCATGGGTTAGAGTTCAATGCATTTAAAATTTATCTCTTTTTATCCTTATTTCTTTTAAGTTTTTTTCTCGAAATATTCATTCTGTGTACAGATTATCGAAATCGGATACAATGTAAATAACAATTGCTCTGTCATATTAAGGGCACGTAACTCTAGTGTGCTAACCCCTGTTAGATATGTTATTATTTAATTAGTAATACATCACGGTTGTACTCTCAGTCAGGCTTCTTGCTTTGAACGTCTGTTGTGATTCAAGTTCATTTCGGACATCGTGGAACGTCCATATTGTTCTCCCCAAAACAAGGGAATAAAGCCACTAGGATGCAAAGGGTTTACTGAGTGTTAGAGAATACAAGAAAAAAACTACTATGAAGGAGAGAGGACAATAAAACAACAAGAACTGAGAAGACAGAAGGTAACGATTGATATTGCGTTTCAATTTTCCCCCAAAGCAAGGCAGTAAAGCCACTAAGACGCAAAGGGTTAACGATGGACGTAGCTTTTAAAGTTTCGGTCAAGTACCGCTCTATAAAGTAACTGGTCCTTCTGGACTAGAATAGTCAAATCAGACCAGAAATGGTGAACTATCTGAGCTGGATCTTCTAAAACGTCCCTTTTCAACCTTTACAATATTCAAAATCGTTTACACGACCTTGTTGGTAGGGGGACAGCTTAAACTCTTTTTCACAGACGAAAATTAAATCATTTTTCCATTGTGATAAGAATCATTTATTGTGATAAGAATGGCTTCTCCTCCCAAACAACAGCTACTTTGTGGAACTGACTTCCGCCTCCATGTTTTCATTGATACAACTATCTTAACCTCTCCAAATTAATAGTCGTTTCCTTATAAGAAACTATTCGGTATTCATCGACCAAGCAACCAGTACTAGTGTAATTATTAGATTTAGTAGTTACAAAGTGGCAAGTGTGAAATAAGAGTTGAACAGACTATTATTTTTGGAAGTCGATATTAATTGGCTAAGCTAGCGTGAGAAAGATGGGAGAAAAGGTTTCAGCGAATTGTTTCTTACCTGTCAAGCGTCAATATACAACAGAAGTGTGTATATATATATATATATATATATATATATATATATATATATATATATATATATATATATATATATATATATATATATATATATATATATATATATATATATATATATGTTAAAAATTCCTTTCTCTGTCGTGTGCCGATAGCTTAGGGATAGAATCTCTGACTGGTGCCAAATCAGTTGAGTTTCGATCTCGGGCTGAAACAATCGGATATCTATACACACAGATGAACTGAGATACAGCGAAACAGTCTGGATGTTGATATATATATTTATGTATGTATGCAATCAAAATATTTATTTCATTTAAAAGCCAATGTCTCTTGAGGATATATCTGATAATGCCTCTTTACAGCTTCTTTTTAAATTTAATTTCAATTAATTGCCGTGGGTTCTTGAGAAAGTTAATAGATTACTCTGTATTGATTTCCATGATCGCACTTCTGCAAGACGAGCTGCCAATCAAGGTTTGAGAGTTCAATTTACACTTTTAATTAAGCTGTAATAGGTAGGAGGAAAATGTTTTTTTGCCAAGTTTAGACTGGAATTTGAACCCGGCTAAACGGTAACATTTTACTGACCGGTAAGTATTACCTTGCGTTCATATCCATCTATAATATACCTACAGCGAAAAGAAATAAATAGTCCTAAAATAATTAAATTATTTTATCCCAAAAGCAAATTTATGCTACTACAATTATTAGTAAGTTGAGCAATCGAGATTGGTGGGGGTAGTACCATTATGGGTTAAACGCGAAAAGCTATCGCGTCAATGACAACAGTTTCCCGCTGTCGAATTTTAATGGCGTTGATTCTAGACAGAGCCAGATCCCGTATTGTGACTTTCAGTTAGTTTGAAATTAATTTCTTATTCTGAAATCTCTTGATTTAGTAAAAAGCATCGTCGCAAAAAGTTTCGATAAAACCTGAGCGAAATAAATTTGTTTAATAAAACATAATGAAATACTTTTACAGTGCTGACAATTAATTAGTGTAGTTAGGCGAGAGTCACCTTTTTTATGAGCCCAAAGCTATTTGGGGATTTAAGAAATGACAATTTTTTTTATTATTTTTATTATTATTGATAACTTCATTTTCTCTTGGGATAGAAAATTCTAATTAGAGCACTTAGAAATTTTGCAATCTGAATTTCATTTAGAAAATGAATTTCAGAAGGAAAATCTAAAAAAAATCTGTTCATAACTGTTGAAGATTCATTGCTGAAAGAAATTATTTTGTTGAATGATCGGAATATTTAAGACGAGGAACTTACATCAGAATAATAACAGTAGGTCAGACTTTAAATTTATGACGACATTGTTGTTGGTATCTGTTACACTTGCTTCGTTGTCAGCCTCACATCCATATTAACATGGCCAAATATATAATTTCTTTGTTCTTTGAGTTTACTATAGAAGCAAATCTGAAAAACGAAAAGGTAAATAAAATGTAATGTGTTATACAATAATAGAAAATCTAAATTTTTTTTTAATTTAACCACTATAGAGAAACTTTTCTGCCTGCCATCAGCGTGGATCATACTAGAATCCGCCTTGATTGCATTGGAAAAAAAGTTGCATTAGTGCCTTGCCTTGCGTTGGTAAAAGAAGTGGCATTAGCGCCTTGCCTTGCGTTGGTAAAAGAAGTGGAATTAACGCCGTGCCTTGCGTTGAAAAAAGAAGTGGCATTAACTCCTTGCCTTGCGTTGAAAAAAGAAGTGGAATTATCGCCTTGCATTCATTGAAAAAAGAAGTGGCATTGGCGCATTGCCTTGCGTTGAAAAAAGAAGTGGCATTACCGCGTTGACTGATGTTGATATAAAAGAAGTGGCATTAACGCCTTGCCTATATTGAAAAAAGAAGTGGCATTGCCGTCTTGCCTTGCGTTGAAAAAGGAAGTGGCATCACCGGCTTGCGTTGAAAAAAGAAGTGGCATTACCTCCTTGCCTTGCGTTGAAAAATGAAGTGGATTTGCCTCCTTGCCTTGCGTTGAAAAAATAAGTGGCATTGCCGCCATGCATTGCGTTGAAAAAAGAAGTGGCATTAACGCCTTGCCTTGCGTTGAAAAAAGAAGTGGCATTATCGCCTTGACTTCATTGAAAGAAGAAGTGGCATTGCCGCCTTGCCTTCATTGAAAAAAGAAGTGGCATTACCGACTTGCCTTGCGTTGAAAAAAGAAGAGACATTAACGCCTTGCCTTGCGTTGAAAAAAAAGGTGGCATGACCGCCTTGCCTTGCGTTGAAAAAAGAAGTGGCATTATCGCATTGCCTTGCGTTGAAAAAAGAAGTGGCGTTAACGCCTTGCCTTGCGTTAAAAAAGAAGAGGCATTATCGCCTTGCCTTGCGTTGAAAAAAGAAGTGGCATTGCCGCCTTGACTTGCGTTGAAAAAAGAAGTGACATTAACGCCTTGCCTTGCGTTGAAAACGAAGTGGCATTGCCGCGTTGCCTTGCGTTGAAAAAAGAAGTGGTATTACCGCCTTGACTTGCGTTGAAAAAGAAGTGGCATTATCACCTTGCCTTCATCGAAAAAAGAAATGGCATTGCCACCTTGCCTTGCGTTGAAAAAAGAATTGGCATTACCGCGTTGACTGGCGTTGATATAAAAGAAGTGGCATTGCCGCCTTGCCTTGCGTTGAAAAAATAAGTGTCATTACCGCCTTGCCTTGCTTTGAAAAAAAGAAGTGGCATTGCCGCCTTGGCTTGCGTTGAAAAATGAAGTGGAATTGCCACATTGCCTGTCGTTGACAAAAGAAGTGGCATTATCGCCTTGCCTTACGTTGAAAAAAAGATGTGGCATTGCTGATCGTCTCGCATTCATTGAAAAAAGGAAGTGGCATCAACGCCTTGCGTTGAAAAGAAGTGGCATTACCGCCTTGTTGAAAAAAAAGAAGGGCATTGCCGCCATGCCTTGCGTTGAAAAATGAAGTGGATTGCCGCCTTGCCTTGCGTTGAAAAAAAATAAGTGGCATTATCGCCTTGCCTTGCGTTGAAAAAAAAAGATGGCATTAACGCCTTGCCTTGCCTTTAAAAAAAGAAGTGGCATTATCGCCTTGCCATTGAAGAAGAGTGGCATTGAAAAAAGAAAGTGGCATTACCGCGTTGGCTTGCGTTGAAAAAAAGAACAAACGCCTTGCATTACCGCCTTGCCTTGCGTTGAAAAAAGTTGAAAAAAAATTGCCTTGCGTTGAAAAAGAAGTGGCGTTAACGCCTTGCCATGCGTTGAAAAAAAAAGTGGCATTACCGCCTTGCCTTGCGTTTAAAAAAGAAGTGGCATTGGCGCCTTGACTTGCGTTAGAAAAAAAGTTGATATAAAAAAACGAAGTGGCATTACCGCGTTGCCTTGCGTTGAAAAAAGAAGAATTGGCATTACCGCCTTGACTCGCGTTGAAAAAAGAATCAGTGGCATTTACCGCGTTGACTGGCGTTGATATAAAGAAGTGGCATTGCCGCCTTGCGTTGCCTTACCGCCTTGCCTTTGAAAAAGAAGTGGCATTGCCGCCTTGCCTTGCGTTGAAAAATGAAGTGGAATTGCCACATTTGCCTTGCGTTGAAAAAAGAAGTGGCATTATCGCCTTGACTTGCGTTGAAAAAAGATGTGGCATTATCGTCTCGCATTCATTGAAAAAGAAATGGCATCAACGCCTTGCCTTGCGTTGAAAAAAAAATTACGTTGCCGCCATGCCTTACAAAATGAAATGCATTGCCGCCTTCAAAAAAAAAGAGGCATTATCGCCTTGCCTTGCGTTGAAAAAAAAAGATGGCATTACCGCCTTGCCTTGCCTTTAAAAAAGAAGTGGCATTATCGCCTTGCCTTTTCGTTGAAAAATAAGTGGCATTACCGCCTTGCCTTGCGTTGATAAAAAGAAGTGGCATTACCGCCTTGTCTTGCGTTGAAAAAAAGAAGTGGCATTGCCGCCTTGCTATGCGTTGAAAAAATAAAGTGCATTACCGCCTTGCGTTGAAAAAAGAAGTGGCATTGCCGCCTTGCCTTAGCGTTGATATAAAAAAAAAGAAGTGGCATTACCTTGCGTTTAAAAAAAATGGCATTACCGCCCCGCCTTGCGTTGAAAAAAAGTGGCAGCCGCCTTGCCTAGCTTTGAAAAAAGTGGCATTATCCTTGCGTGCGTTGAAAAAAAGGTGGCATTACCGCCTTGCCTTCCGTTGAAAAAAGATGGCATTACCCCTTGCCTTGCGTTGAAAAAAAGAAATGGCATTACCGCGTTGCCGTTGATATAAAGTCATTACCGCCTTTCCTTGCGTTGAAAAAAAGAAATGGCATTAGCGCCTTGCCTTGCGTTGAAAAAGATGTGGCATTGCCGCCTTGCCTTGACTTGAAAAAGAAGAGGCATTAACGCCTTGCCTTGGGTTGAAAAAGGTGGCATTATCGCCTTGCCTTGCGAAAAAAGAAGTGGAATTGCCGCCTTGCCTTGCGTTGAAAAAATTGCCCTTCATTGAAAAAAGGCCTTTTGCCTTGCCCTGCGTTGAAAAAATAAGTGGCATTACCGCATTGCCTTGCTTTGAAAAAAAAGTGGCATTGCCGCCTTGCCGTTTTAAAAATGATGTGGCATTGCCGCCTTGCCTTGACAAAAAAAAGTGGCATTATCGCTTTGCCTTGCGTTGAAAAAAAAGATGGCATTACCCCCTTGCCTTGCCTTTAAAAAAAGAAGTGGCATTATCGCCTTGCCTTTCGTTGAAAAAAGAAGTGGCATTATCGCATTGCCTTGCGTTGAAAAAAGAAGTGGCATTAACGCCTTGCCTTGCGTTAAAAAAGAAGAGGCATTATCGCCTTGCCTTGCGTTGAAAAAAGAAGAGGCATTGCCGCCTTGACTTGCGTTGAAAAAAGAAGTGACATTAACGCCTTGCCTTGCGTTGAAAACGAAGTGGCATTGCCGCGTTGCCTTGCGTTGAAAAAGTGGCGTTGACTTGCGTTGAAAAAGTGGCATTATCACGCCTTGCCTTCGTGAAAAAATGGCATTGCCACCTTGCCTGCGTTGAAAAAGAATTACCGCATTACCGCGTTGACTGGCGTTGATATAAAAAGTGGCATTGCCGCCTTGTCTTGCGTTGAAAAATAAGTGTCATTACCGCCTTGCCTTGCTTTGAAAAAATAAGTGGCATTGCCATGGCTTGCGTTGAAAAATGATGGAATTGACAAAAGAAGTGGCATTATCGCCTTGCCTTGCGTTGAAAAAAAGATGTGGCATTATCGTCTCGCATTCATTGAAAAAAGAAGTGGCATCAACGCCTTGCCTTGCGTTGAAAAAAAGAAGTGGCATTGCCGCCATGCCTTGCATTTAAAAATGAAGTGGCATTGCCGCCTTGCCTTGCGTTGACAAAAAAGTGGCATTATCGCCTTGCCTTGCGTTGAAAAAAAAGATGGCATTACCGCCTTGCCTTGCCTTTAAAAAAAGAAGTGGCATTATCGCCTTGCCTTTCGTTGAAAAATAAGTGGCATTACCGCGTTGACTGGCGTTGATATAAAAGAAGTGGCATTACCGCCTTGTCTTGCGTTGAAAAAAGAAGTGGCATTGCCGCCTTGCCATGCGTTGAAAAAATAAGTGGCATTACCGCCTTGCCTTGCGTTTAAAAAAGAAGTGGCATTGGCGCCTTGCCTTGCGTTGATATAAAAGAAGTGGCATTACCGCGTTGCCTTGCGTTGAAAAAAGAATTGGCATTACCGCCTTGCCTTGCGTTGAAAAATGAAGTGGCATTGCCGCCTTGCCTAGCTTTGAAAAAAGAAGTGGCATTATCGCCTTGCCTTGCGTTGAAAAAAAAGGTGGCATTACCGCCTTGCCTTCCGTTGAAAAAAGAAGTGGCATTACCTCCTTGCCTTGCGTTGAAAAAAGAAGTGGCAGCACCGCGTTGACTGGCGTTGATATAAAAGTAGTGGCATTACCGCCTTTCCTTGCGTTGAAAAAAGAAATGGCATTAGCGCCTTGCCTTGCGTTGAAAAGAGAAGTGGCATTGCCGCCTAGCCTTGCGTTCAAAAAAGAAGAGGCATTACCGCCTTGCCTTGGGTTGAAAAAAGATGTGGCATTACCGCCTTGCCTTGACTTGAAAAATGAAGTGGAATTGCCGCCTTGCCTTGCGTTGAAAAAATAAGTGGAATTATCGCCTTGCCTTCATTGAAAAAGGAAGTGGATTTGCCGCCTTGCCCTGCGTTGAAAAAATAAGTGGCATTACCGCATTGCCTTGCTTTGAAAAAAAGAAGTGGCATTGCCGCCTTGCCTTGCGTTTAAAAATGATGTGGCATTGCCGCCTTGCCTTGCGTTGACAAAAGAAGTGGCATTATCGCTTTGCCTTGCGTTGAAAAAAAAGATGGCATTACCCCCTTGCCTTGCCTTTAAAAAAAGAAGTGGCATTATCGCCTTGCCTTTCGTTGAAAAAAGAAGTGGCATTACCGCGTTGACTGGCGTTGATATAAAAGAAGTGGCATTACCGCCTTGTCTTGCGTTGAAAAAAGAAGTGGCATTGCCGCCTTGCCTTGCGTTGAAAAAAGAAGTGGCATTGGCGCCTTGCCTTGCGTTGCTAAAATAAGTGGCATTATCGCCTTGCCTTGCGTTGAAAAAAAGTGGCATTATCGTCTTGAATTCATTGAAAAAAGAAGTGGCATTACCGCCTTGCGTTGAAAAAAAGTGGCATTATCGTCTTGAATTCATTGAAAAAAGAAGTGGCATTACCGCCTTGCCTTGCGTTGAAAAAAGAAGTGGCATTACCGCGTTGACTGGCGTTGATATAAAAGAAGTAGCATTACCGCGTTGCCTTGCGTTGAAAAAAAAAATTGGCATTACCGCCTTGCCTTGCGTTGAAAAAGAAGAGGCATTGCCGCCTTGCCTAGCTTTGAAAAAAGAAGTTGCATTATCGCCTTGCCTGGCGTTGAAAAAAAAGATGGCATTACCGCCTTCACTTGCGTTGAAAAAAGAAGTGGCATTATCGCATGCCTTCATTGAAAAAAGAAGTGGCATTGCCGCCTTGCCTTGCGTTGAAAAAAGAAGTGTCGTTACCGCGTTGACTGATGTTGATATAAAAGTAGTGGCAATACCGCCTTGCCTTGTGTTGAAAAAAGAAGAGGCATTATCGCCTTTGCCTTCATTGAAAAAAAGAAGTCGCATTGCCGCCTTGCCTTGCGTTGAAATAAGAAGTGGCAATAACGCCTTGCCTTGCGTTGAAAAAAGAAGTGGCATTACCACCTTGCCTTGCGTTGAAAAAATAGGTGGCATTTCCGCCTTGCCTACCTTTTGAAAAAAAGAAGTGGCATTATCGCCTCGCCTTGCGTTGATAAAAGAAGTGGCATTACCGCCTTTGCCTTGCGTTGAAAAAAGAATTGGCATTACCGCGTTGACTGGCGTTGATATTAAAGAAGTGGCATTGCCGCCTTGCCTTGCGTTGAAAAAAATAGTGTCATTACCACGGTCACTGACGTTGATATAAAAGAAGTGGCATTACCGACTTGCCTTGCGTTGTAAAAGGAAGTGGCATTGCCGCTTTGCCTTGCGTTGAAAAAAGAAGTGGCATTATCGCCTTGCCTTGCGTTGAAAAAAAGATGGCATTACCGACTTGCCTTGCCTTTAAAAAAAGAAGTGGCATTATCGCCTTGCCTTTCGTCGGAAAAAGAAGTGGCATTGCCGCCTTGCCATGCGTTGAAAAAAGAATTGGCATTGCCGCCTTGCCTTGCGTTGAAAGAAGAATTGGCATTTCCGCCTTGCCTTGCGTTGAAAAAAGAAGTTGCATTATCAGCATGCCTTCATTTAAAAATGAAGTGGCCCTGCCGCCTTGCTTTGCGTTGAAAAAAGAATTGGCATTATCGCCTTGCCTTCAATGAAAAAAGAATTGGCATTACCGCCTTACCTTGCGTTGAAAAAAAAGTGGCATTACCGCCTTGCCTTGCGTTGAAAAAAGAAGTGACATTCCGCCTTGCTTTGCGTTGAAAAAAGAAGTGGCATGTTCGCCTTGCCTACATTGAATAAAGAAGTGGCATTATCGCCTTGCCTTCAACGTTTGTTTCTTTACTTTAGCTATCTTCAGCTAAGTGCCGTATTGAACGTGTGCAAATTTTGTGCGAAAGCCTTCTGTTCAACCCACGGCAATCAATTTCTCTAAATTGTCTGTTCAGGCGATTCTGTAATGTGAATCACTCTTTATACACCTTTGTTATAAGGGTTTAGCTTTTAACTACTGAACCCAGAGAATATGAATCCTTGATGGTAGGATTGAATTAACAGTCATTAGGTAACGAGATACACTTAAACGATCACTTGTATCCATTAAGTCATTGATCCATAAGACAGTCTGACAGTGGAATGTGAGGGTAGCATTAACGGTTATCAACGCGGAAAGTCGACGAATGGGGTTGGTTTTATTCATTTCCATGAGGAAAGGCATGGATACATCCATTCTCATCTAAAATAACGAGGTAACCTGGATTCTTTAACATTATATGGAAGTCAGTGCAAGAGGAAATCTCTAACTTTAAAACGGTGGGAGAATCGACGATAAACCAGTTCGTTAACTTTTCCGAGATAAGGGGATTCAGAGAAAAACAAAGTGAATAATACTGATCTCTTTTGACTTGAGAAGATATTGGGATAAAAAGAAAACTATTGCCAAATCAATTGAATCCATTTTTATCAGATTACCGACACAACGCTCTGGTTTCTGTTCCACTTAGTCCCGAAAATTCTGTAAGAATAATAAACTATTGAAGTTGTTGAATTAGCATAAAATATTGTATTTGGTATCGTGATTCTCTGTACATATAAGAATGGCGTAGATCTAATTGTCATACTATTGTACATATAAACGTTTTACATTATTTAAATTATTCGAACTATTGTCCTCATCTTTGTCGTCATATTTATTACAACGTTTCGGCCGTTGTATGCTCCGGCCTTCTTCGGGTGGGTGGAATGTCGAACTGAACCCTTTATTTCGCTCACTGGGGTAGACTGTTCTAGTTCCACGTGCCATGTTTAATGGATGTCAGTTATCAGTTATCTCCTGTTAATTTCATTCTGAATGTTCTCCACTGCCTTAACCGGGTATTGAACTCACACTCTTTGGGTCCTGTCACTGGATCTAACTAACGCCTTTATTCACTGTGCCATGTGTCCTTGAAGATAAAGGCGTTAGTTCGATCCAGTTAAAAATCGAAAACAGAAAAGAGAAAATATAGAAGTAAAATAAATTGACTTAAATTCATCCAAGTAAATAAATAAACTAACCAATCCCGATAAAATTAACCGTTAGAAAAAAACGAATAAAGATAATCAACCCAAATAAAAACTGTTTCTGCAAAAATAATAGTTAGAATAAAACTACAACAACCAACCCCCAAACGGAACAAATAGCTTTAATTAAATTCTCAAACCAAAACAAAACTATTAAATAAGTGATATAAACAAATTTTTACTACGTTAATAAAAAACACCGATTAAAAAATAAGTCAATAAATAAATGAATAAATAAATAAATTAAGAAACAAAAAATAATTAAATAAAAACAAGCAAAATCATTTAACCCAAATAAATAAATAAACGACTTGAATAAATAACCGCCATAATAGACTACCCACAATGCACCACTGACCCGTATATGTATAAATAGCCGAGAAAAATAACAGCACACGTTGCCTGACGATTGTATATGGCATGAAACAGACTGTCGCCTCTAAGTGTTGACTTCTATATTCACTTTTATATATATATATATATATATATATATATATATATATATATATATATATATATAACATTGAGTCAACACTCAGAACGTCTAGCATGAAACAGTCTGTTGCCTCTGTGTGTTGACTTTAATGTTCACTTGTATATTTACATACTCTTTATCACTGACAATGAGCACTTTATCCCATAAATATAGCACACCTCAAAAATATATTTTTTTATATATATATATATATATATATATATATATATATATATATATATATAGGAACAGACGAAAGTTTGTAGTAAAATAAGAACTAATGCAACAGAAATTTATAAAAACAAGGATCTTTTCATTCATAACAGGTTCGGGGTTTTTGTATATTTTTTGAATTGTTTGCGACGATGGATTTCTCGCCAATTAAATCATTAACCTTTGTATTTGTTTTTGTATGAATAATTCATGAATGTATATATGTATATATGAAATCTGCGATGGGTAAATTGTCGCCATTTAATATTTTTAATTTCGTGTGATTTTTTAAAAAAAAATTTTGTCGATAGAACAGTACAATAGGGTCAGTTGGGCACCGTCTGTGAGAAAGAGAGTACTATGAGGCAATTCACTCTCCCAGAAATTTGGTAACGGCATGCTGCACCGCTTGGCATTCGCACCAGAAACTCAAATATGAACATTTCAGAGTGTTTGGGTGTCAATATGGCGACGATATTTCTCCATTCATCTTCCCTCAGGTCATCAGTTCCTTGAGGAGGTAGTACTACCTTGGATTAAGATGCTGGCTTTTGGAAGACACTATGTCTGGGAAAAGAACTCTGCATGATGCCATACAAGGAGTATCCAGTCATGGCTGTCAGGCAATTTTTTCGATCACATCACCTCTTAGATCTGGCCACTTAATTCCCCAGACTGCAACCCCCTTGATTATTATTTGTGGGGTGCAGTTAGAGAGAGATAGACCAACAAATGTCCTTGTAACACCAAATATTGAACTGAAGGTAAAGATTATGGCGACATTCACCAATTTAAAACGGCCAGAAATTTTGCAAGAAATTCGGAAGCTTTTGTGGAGGCCGTCGTTGAAGCCAATGTCAATTTTATTGAAAAGAAAATTACTTTTTAATATTTCAAGATATTTTTGTGCAATTTTGATAAATATATCTGTTAAAATGAGAGTTTTAGTTTTGCGTAATTTTCTGGGTCCTCATTTACATATATGTATGTATGCCTGTGTATGTGTTTGTGTCTGTGCAACGCTTTTCATCGACTGATTCATTTTTGACGGGTACTATGCTAACTGAATTTTAATTAAGTATATAGTGCAGTGACCATTTCAGATACACGCTTCTTGCTTTTCATTCACCGCGCTAGAATTTGATCGCGGCAAATTCAAGGCAGAAAGGATACAGTTAGTTACGGCGTGTTTCGAATTATTTTACAGTCTCCTAGTCTGTTTTGAAGTTTTTTTTAAAAAACATTAATTTGATTAAGCATAAACAAGTAAATACAATTTAAAATTAAGTGCTTTCTGAAATATGTTTTAAGTCGATGGCGATAATCGATCCGTAAATGGAAACGAATTTGATTGGTTTCAAAAATCTACATAGAAATATTACCAGACCAATGAGTTCATTTTTACTACTGAATGACAGCACTTGTGTTTCTAGAACAGAATAAAAACTTTTCTCAAAAGAAGCTTGCCTTTTAACTAAAATAGTTCGAGTTTCCCAACAGTAACAATGCTTGTTCAGGCCAAGAGAAATTGAAAATGTTGATTTTCTAAGTAGGCATACCATCACCATTTGGAAGACCGGCATAACATAATCTTCATCATACCGTTTTTCCATATTCTCTCCTCTGATTATCATGGAAAAAGAAAATTTGTATATTTCAAGTACGGCACACGATATTAGCGGAGAGCCAGCAGGGTTTAAAACATTAATAGAATCTATGAACAAGATAAGGAATTTTAAGCTATATAGGACACGAGTAAAACGCTTTACATGTACGCACTAAAGATTGTTTTCTGGTTGGTTTTATTGTAATTAACCTCAACAAAACAGCGGTTGTAGAGAAATCTTGAATATTCATGACAACTGATTTCAGTTCACAAATGTAGTTAGGGCTGCCTGCATGCTGCAGACGCCAGCGCAGACACATCTGTGTGCCTTTAGCGATTCTAGAGCCAATCAGTGGTTTATACTGCAACTATGTTGTGCGGTAAATTGTTCCAGTTTCTGAGAGAGAACGTATAGTCTAACCTGATCAGCGGTTGGGGATCCTTGCTTTGATCATCAAATGGACTCAAGAATACTTCCAACTTCAAGTAAACTTCATATATACGATAGAAAAAGATACTATAAAAATGACCGGCTTCGTATACCACTCCAGAATGTAGTTAACTTTACTTGCCTTGCTATATACCTTTACAAGAGCAAGATCCGAACAAAAGTGTGGTATTGCTAGGATATCTGGGCAGAAGCTGCCAAATCCTCTCTTGCCAAACTTGAAAGAGTTAAAATTTCCCACCCTACAATCTCTTTCCCCACAGACGCAAAGTTGCAAGACCCTCGCTAGTCTGTCGCTATTTCCATGGTAAATGATCTGTCGACCTACATTAATTATTTCTAACAATTCAAACCATTACACCTAAAACTCGCCATGCCATACACACAGAAGTGAATCGTCCCCATTCACTTCGTATACTATCAAAAAGAAAGCTCTATTTGGAAATCTTTCTCCCATACGCAACCTTACAGAAGAAACTCCCGGGAAGATGCTTCCATGGTTGCTACAATTTTAACCTCTTCACATCTAGGATCTATTTATCGCACGTATCGTCCATAAAACAGCAGCATTTAGCAAACAGTATGCTTTGAGTGGCTCTTGTTGGTGAACATTAAATGAAAAACAACATTCAAATTCTCGGTCAAATTGACTTCATCCTTCGAGTTATCGTCTACCTAATTCCACTTTCAAGACTCACGTTAGAACAAATGTACCCTGATATTTAATCATGAAAATAAGGGATTGAATATTAAGTTGTACCAATTCTCTATAGAGAGGAATAAGGCCTGTTTTACTATAAAATCAGTACGCGAAAATGTTTTAAGTTTATCCGTCCTTGGAAAAAAAACTCTCGGCCCGAATGCAACTCTTTTAACCAAAATATAGACAACTAATCATGGAACTCTAATGAAATAATTGGAAATATTTCGCCGTTGAACTCAGTTTTGGCCTCGTCACAAGGAATCTGTTTTACGAATACAACACCAGCACATTGTTGAAAAATAGGTTTACTGCTAATATCCTGAATCGATGGATCTAATTATTCTTCGGCAATTTCATATAGTAAAAATATATTTATCGTATTTTGCAACCGCTGAATAATAAAATGACTCAGAATCTTTAGGATAAATTTATTTGAAGAAATTTGAGATATTCTAAATGGGGATAGCAGACTTTATCTTGTTCGTTCTAATTTCCTTCCGGATTAATCTTTTCGACGTTTAACAACGTAACCCGCTTGGTTTGTAATCTCGGATTAGCTGAAAATTTAGAAATGCTAGTTGAATTGTCGGCCGAGTGAAAGAAATGGAAAACACGTATTTTGATAAAATTGCAGTAAAATTCAGGTCACTGAAAAAAATGGCTTCTTCAGTAAATAGAAATTAATGATTTACATTTAATTTTTTCCTTCAATAAGAACATTTTTGATTTTTCATATAAAAGAAATCAAACAATAAATAATTAAATACGTGCAGTTCTCACTCCGATGTATGGATAACAATTTTCAGCCGATATCTTGTTAAAGGATTCATCTGAAGGATGTTACAGAAATTGTTTTGGCATTTATTGTTTTGACAAAGACTGTAAACCGAGTGAAAGCGGACCTCACAAGTGACATGCCAAGTGATCCTGTCAAAAAAGGTCAGCTGAGTGGGCTGAACTTGAATGATTTTTAGACGAGAGTTGGGTGGACAAGAAAGGATTGCTCTCTATAAGACAATGGTTCTTAGCAGCGGAAGACAGACCCTGCTCGATCGACACACGAAAGAGAAGGTACATGCTTCGGTTAGACGGTTCGCTCCCTACCTCATCTCGCCTCATTCTTCCTTGATTGCCTACATCAGAAGTTTAAATCAGAATAAAATTGGCAGACTGCTACAATTTCGTCTGACGGTTTTAGTTCGTGGGTAACAATTTGGCTAAAGCGTTTGACTGGAAGAATCTAAAACCTGAGAACAAACCTGATGTCTTCTTTGAGCTACAGCACTGCACCGAAAAACTCGAAAAAAATCTGATTAAATGATGAAACTATATTTTGGTTAGTCTCCTTGGTCGGGCAGATAATTTTCAACACACCTCTTAAGATAAAAAAGCAATCAAGTATTAATTTAACGAAACTGATATTTTCAAATAAAACTCAATTATGACTTTTGATATTACTTGCTTCTTCTCTGTTGACGTTTCATATATATTTTTTATCTTTGTTATAATTCTGAAATTTGTTACTACCCTTAATGAATATTAATTGATATAACCGGATACAAAACTTATTTGTGTTTCTTCAACGAAGACAGTAAGAATGAACATATAAGTAGAATTAACTACGATATATTTTATTGTCTGAACAAAACGGAATGGCAAGAAAAGGAGTGAATATATATGTGAATTAGAGATATCATTTTCATAGATATGTGTGTGTGTAAAGACACTTTGAATGATTTTAAAAGATTTACTTTTCAGAAGGGCTTTTTATCCGTTGAATGGGTAGAATTAATAGGTATGTCTGTAGTCATTAAAGCTTAGAGCTTTAGAATGGCGTGTTCTATACTATGTTGTGTTTGAGATGAAATGATTTTCATTGGAGACCAAACTCATTCCCATATAGGAACGAAACACGTCTTGCATTTAAGAAATCCTTTGAGTAAGAAAAGAACACAAAGAAATGTCATGAAGTTCTTACGCCTTTTTCTTATATACTGTTTGGGCAGTGTCATCTAACGGTCTTTGACAAAGGTCCTTTGGCTGACAAATGGGATAATCCGCTACGCCGATTGCAATTATTCCTTAAAAGATGTGTGAGAATATTTTTCATTATTAGTGTTTCTTTAGCCCTCAAAATAGTATTATCGTTATTAAATCCCATTTAAAAACATGTACGATTACTTTTCAAATATTTTAATAAAAAACATATTTATAAGTTTTCTATTCTCCTCAGTTTTCTTTTTAAGTACAATGCCGATATCTTCTTCGACCTTCCCAAAGGATTTGTTGTATTCAGCTTTCCTTAATGCTTAATATTTTCTCTTAGGTTTTCACCAGGAACACCAAAATGTAACAATAACGGAAGCAAACTTCAAAGTCTCATTTTTTTGAGAATGTACAGGCGGGTTTGTAAAATCCCGTCTATTCCATCTTAAATTTAAAGTAATGTAGTAGTTTGTGTTTTAAATACTTTCTGTTTCAGCCTATCGTGTTTATTCTAGAAAAAAGACAAGTAAAATCGCATATTATTCAATTCAATATTCACCATTATTATTAGCAATGGCTCATTGCCATTTATTCGACAGGTTCGATCAACACTTTGAATCTGATATTCCTAAAGATATATTCTCAATTGAATCGATCTGCAGCAATCAAGAAAGGTATTAATAAAATAGTCCAGGTGAGTTGTGTCGCATAGACTTCAAAATTGTTTTCATGTGTTATTCATTCTCTACGCGCCATTCCGTTGTAATGAAGGTGAATATATTTTCTACTAAAGAACATAGGATGTTTTTCCACTAAAACTTTATAGACACATTGCTACTGCTGAACGTATAAATGTGCGTTTAGTGTTCCACTGAGTTTTTATATCCAAAAATCACTCGACTAGTTTGACTAATTTGTACATGGATAACTATAAAAATTAAATTTTCAATTACTATGGTTAAAATGAAGAAGTATTATGTTTGCAATAATCGAATTTTGGTATATAAACTTTAGCGCATTGTATGCGCATTAATCGACAGATACCTGCATATATAAACAAATATATATATATATATATATATATATATATATATATATATATATATATATATATATCGACTATACCACGACGCTCAATGGATTCCAGATATGGAGATTTGTCTGTGGCAATCCACTTCCTGTTGTATCTACCATTGTCATATTTAACCTATTTTCATCGCTTTTTACAATATATTTAAGGTTATTTCCAACGATACATTCGTCATTACATTTGATTCACAAAAAGAAAAAAAAACGAAATTACTTATGGTATGAATTTTCTTTTAGCTAATAATCTATCATTCGTGCGCACATTGAATACTACTGCCATATCTGGTCTGGTGTTCCTGCTGTACATCTAGAAATTCTTGACAACATTCTTGACTAGGCATCTCGACATCAGTCACTGTCGCACCGACGTGACGAGTCTTCTCTCTGTCTTTTCCACAAATATTTTCATGGCATTTACTCAAACGAGATTTGTTTCACTGGAGACCCGACTACATAAATTCAAGCGTGCTACTAGATTAGCATCTAGGTTCCCGCCGTTTTAATGTTGAAATAGCTAAATTCAACCGACACTTCTTCTACAAGAGTTTATTTTCTTGCCCTTCCCAACAGTGAAACTCCTGTTTACTTGCTTTCCTGATAACTACAATCTTCATCGATTCAAATGCAATGCGAGTCGCCAACTATTGTCTTCGTGAATCCTCATAATCTTTTTTTTTCCTCAATCTTCACTATTCTTAGTCTTTACTTTCACTTTCACTTTCACTTTCTGAAACCCTGCTACCGCTGCTTAATCTGGCATTATCACCTAACTTGAGGTGAAATGAAAAATAAAATGGGAAAAACTTCCCCAATGCCCTGTGATCTAAAATCGGCTTTGCGTCTTAGATGTCTTTTCCCCTCAATCTGTTCCATGATGAGGTCAATCTGCAAAGCTCGAATTTAAATGACAGGAGTCATCTTTAAAGGCCATTCATTGTTGGTTTTCTTTCTAGCTAATAAATATGACGGATTTGGATTTTCAAATCTTAGTCTTCTGGTCACCTTCTATTCACGGGTCTCAATATCTGCGAACCCATTCCCTTCGGTCAACATCCTTAAAGAAAATTTAATAAATTTTACTTCATAATGGTTCCTATGCCAAAGATTAGCAATACTTGTACTTTCGATATATCAATCGAAAGAAGTAAAATGTTACTTTTAAATGAGACTATGAATATTAAAAACTTCATAAGGAAAAAATAGTTCCAAAAATTTCAGCTAAGAACAAATCTTTACTTTATCACATTAATTTTTATTACTGGCATATACGAAGAAAATGAGTAACTACCGACACCGAGGTTCGAACGTGACACTCTGGACTTATGAATATATGTTTTATGCCAGCTGTATAAATAGCGATGTCAGGCTACTGACTGTAATGATTATTGTGTGGAACTATCCAGTCGAATTAGTGGGAATTATTGTGCATTGATGATTTGGGCTTCGATTTCGAATTTATCGGGCGTTAAGCCGAGCCGCGCTACTAACAAGGTATTCACTAAAATAGTTAATTATCATTAGTTTACTTTTTGTTCTTTTTACTTATTTATTTGCTGTTTTAATTAATTGCTGTTTTACCTTAACATTGAATTTTTGAGTTATACATAATTATTTAACGGCTACCGTATTTCAGAAAAATTACATTATATATTTGCTATACTTTTTATTGTTTATTGATATTGATATCTTACGGTATATTCTAAATTAAAATTTGCAGTAAGTCGGTAGGTATCAGAAAAATACTTGGTTTGTACTATCTGACTTTTCGCACAGCTGCTTGGAACAAATTCCTATAATTGGTCTGTTTTATTTTTAGTTATTTTTGCTAATTTTTGGTTTGTTTAATTTATAAATTAAACATTATCGTAGTCTATTTTATCAACTTGAAAACTCGAGTCATATTCTGAAATAGACTCATCAGTTCGAGACTTTCATGAGAATGTCATGCTTAGCGCCAAACCCATTCAAAAATGTCTACAACCGATTCCTAAGATTCAAGCTGAAAAAAGACTTTGAGTAAATGAAGCCTGAGAGTCTTGGTAAGGATCTTCCTTCAATCAATAGAGTTTGCGCTACAAATTCCCAATCAAAAGAAATGTAGCAAATAACATGACATTACTTGAGGACTACCAACAACAGCAACAACTAAAATGGTTATCACAATTAACTCGAAGAGAAAATGTTGATATAATCAAAATGTTTATATTCCACATTATTTCAGATAAATGGTTTGTAAAGAAACCCCATTTTAGTGGAGAAAGCGATAATAGCTACTGGTTGTTCAGTCAATGAATGTGAAAGTTTTCTTATGAGGAAACGGCAAATTTTACCATTACCATTGTACTGAGTCATTTGCAGTACAATTAAAGCAATGTCAATCACTGGCGTGTGAAGGAAAACATAAACCAATATTCAAAAAATATATACATATTTTTCTAACATTCTATCGGTTATTATAATCAAGATGTTAACATTTCACACAACTTGAAAGAAATGGCTAGGAAGAAACCCCATCGATACTGGAAAGAGCGATAACAGCTTGAGAAACCTGTTTTCCTGAAAAAATGTTTTAAGAGGAAGATTTTAAGAATTTCAACCGAAAGCGTTACTGGTTGCTCGGTCAATGAATGGCAGATGTTTCCTTCTAGGGAAATGGATAATATTTACCATTATCATTGTGTTAAATGGCCGTTAACTTTACAACTTTACAAAACATGTGACGGGTCTTTTTTGCTTTTTTTTTTAATCCTACGAGGTATCTATCCACCCACCTAACCACAAAAGACTGATGAGGAAGCGATTTCGTCGCTGATGACCCGATCATGCGGCAGATGTTGCTGAGTTACATTATACCAGCTGTAATCATAACATGAAATAATACCTCAATATTAATAGAATCTACATATGGAAAAAATGATACACCTGAACAGTATTTATAATGGCATGGCATATGTAATAATAATAATAATAGTAATAATAATGTAAGAGAATAAATATTTTTTTGATAAATAATATAGTAACACTTGGGAGCCGTTGGTGGTTGTGCTAGCACGAAGTCACAAGACATCGTGACCGAGCTTGCTAGCCTTGTTCTTATTGCTGATCATGCTAGATAACGTGCCATCTCCCAGAAACTGTATATAAGGTCCTCTTAGGATAGTTGCAATATAAATAATAAGTGGGCTCTGTGGATGTTGAACAATCTCAAATGTGCTTGAGCAGGCGTTTACAATGGGGACTAGATAGTCGCCGTAGTAAACAGGCATCCTCGGATTTACCTTATTTAGCTAATATAATTCAATATATTATATGAAAAAAAGGAAATAATTTGATTGTGTCCCCAATTATGTAATGACTATATTATTAATTTGATGGAGACATTATCTCTTTAGATGTGTGACTGAAACGATATATGAGACAAAGATCTTTACAAAGGGAAGATATTTTCGTTATAAGGAAAATATTATTAATATAGTAGCGATATAGATTTTACATTTGAAAATGAAATAAACTTTAGAGTAACGGGTTTTAGAAAATGAAAAACAGTTTTGATACAGGTTAATAATATCTATAATATTACTAGCAGTAGAGCCCGGCGTTGCCCGGAGATGTAACAGTAAGAGATAGATCAAGTATCAACCATCATAAAGACTGAAAAATAAAATTGACAAAGATTATTGTTGACGGACACGCATGTCTTAATTAGTTTTTTGTTCTTTTTATGAATTCGTCAAACCCAAACTCAAACAAAAACATTGTTTTCAATCGTTATGAGACTAGCGGTTGAATAGAATTTTATTATAAACAGTTGTCTTGTAAATGGAATCTTTAAAGCATTCTGAATGTAAAAATAAAGAAAAAAGTGTGCAAGACAATAAAAAACACTACCTGCCAAAAAAAGTGAAGTTTTGTTGAAATCGGTTGAAAAATGTAGGAAATCCGATCCCATATATAAACGGACACACACACACACACACACACACACACACACACACACACACACACACACACACACACACAACCTGGGTTTTTCTAAGTATAACTCGATATGAGTTATCCCCCTTTCATTCTGGCGACAGAATCGTGTTTTCAAATTGATTTTGTGCAAAAACAATTGTGTTTTCCAATTTTTTAGCACTGTCAGAACCACCGCAAGGTAATTCTACGTAGTCCTGTGAAGTTTTGTTGAAATCGGTTGAAAAATGCCAGGATCCAATCACACATCAACACACACACACACACACACACACACACACACACACACACACACACACACACAATCTGCGTTTTATAATAAGTAAGATGCAGTCAAATATAGTTTTGTGCAAATTAATTGAAACGACTGCTTTTACCATTCGGTCAATTTTAGACCAACTGGAGTGACAGGGTGTAATCAACTTTTCCTCGGATCATGTCATTTGCAGTGGTGTGCAGTAATATGAATCTATTTTGGGATGTATGATGAAATTTGTTTAGACTTGAAAAATATTGCGTCATCCGTGATTGGATCAGATTTTTATCACGCTCAGACATTATTATCTCGACTGTCGATTAGTTGTCCTACAGCCATTGTCTGCGATGGACGTTACTCCAAGGAAACGTACAAAAATTGTAATGCTGCAGGAACACATAGGCAAGCATTACCAGTAAGCAAATCTAAATACTATAGATGGCCCGGAAACTCTCCTGATTTAAATCCAATCGAGAAAGAAGCAAGGAAAAACTTAGTAGAATGGACATACAAAGTACTAACATGTGCACTGGGTCATGTTTCATTGGAAAAAATATGAAAAAAAAGTAATTAATGACGGAATTCTTCGTTTTGTTTCATTTAATTTGCACAATAGGGGAGGTGTGTATATGAAATATGCTTTAGACTAAAGTTCTTTAAAAAAAATGTAGTTTGGCTTCACCTTAATATTTAATGGCAATATTAATAAGAGATTGGACTAACAGATAATCTTTAGATGTGAACATGGAAGAAATTTTGGTATAAAGTTCTGTATAGCCTTTTTCATACAATTTAATAATGAGATTATTAATATAGTGAAGTCATGGATAGTCGTTTTGTAGTAAAGGTCTTCTTCTTAGTGCTACGGTATTTGCTATTATTGTATTATTAATACATGTTCCTCAAAATAAATCTTTTTACTTCATTACTATTTTGTTTCAGTGTTTCATTATTAATCAAAAACTACGAGCTTATACGAATATTATAACAGTATGGCTGACAGCAGAAGGAACAGCCAAGTATATATTGGATTATTTATACACAGAACCCGGCAGGGGAAATAGAAATTTCTAAGGCTTGTAATGTGAAAAGTAGGTTTGGAAAATTTGACACTCACAGGATATACTGAAGGCAAGAGGAAAACAGCGCTTTACCAAACTAGTTTATGCAAATGGATAGCAGAATATGGTTTAGAAGAGTGACGAAAAAAACAAATTATATTAAAATCTAGAATAGACAGGAAGTTATGGATGACCATAATTATAAAACCTTGAAGAGACATGGCGCATAGTTAAAGATTCTCTTTTTTCAAGTTTTGTGTTGTCTTATTCTATCTCCATGCTCAGATGTTTCCTGAAGGCAAATGTCAAATAATTAATAGATCCATTATTCAATACAGAGTATTAAATGAAAGCAACATTTGTCGGATTAGTGTTACGTGCGACACAGAAATTACTAGAAACACGATATGCTCCAGTGGTAGCCATTTTCTGTGCTGGTTTCTGATAATCTAGCCATTTGGGACGAGCAGCATATAATTATTGATTTCGAATCAGACATTCAACGGCGGGCATCTGCAATTGATGTATTAATGAAGATCCTTGATATCATCAAATGATGCTTTTAGTCTTTTTTTTTTCCAAAGATTCGTGTCAAAATAACTAATTAGCAAATATACCTTTCATTAGGTAATATTATTTCCTGGAGTATTTACCTTCAATTGAAGGTAAAAGAACAGATGAAAAAATAATGAAAAGCCTAAGGTGAAAATTAGTGACAACTTCGTGAAAAGGATTCACAACTCTAGTGTTTATGGATTGCTTCAATGAATATCATATTAATAAATAATATTAAATTTAGTAACGAACCTAATATTTGATTTATTACTCGTTTGTTTATTATGTTTATAATGTAGAAGAGTTAAAATATTAATTATATGGTTTTAGAGGCGTAAGATATGTCTTCTAACCGGACTTATTCATCCTTTAAAGTGAAGTGATCCTAAGAGAATTATAAAAACTAAATTATTAGCGGCCAAATCCTAATAACATAATACATGTACTATTGACAACAGACAAAGAAAGAAAACTACTGGAGATCTTACAAAATACAGTAAAGGAAAGCGAGAAGAGGGGACTAAACTTCAACTGCACAAAGACAGAGTGTATGGTTTGGCTTGGTTTATTTTGTTTTACGGCATATCAACCACAATGGGTTATTTAATACCGACAAAATTTTTAGGATAGATTCGTATGAATAGAATATGTATTCGTTGGTTTAGATTGGTTTGATTTATTTTGTTTTACGGCATATCAACCTCAATGGGTTATTTAATGCCGACAACATTTTTAGGATAGATTCGTATGAATAGAATATGTATTCGTTGGTTTAGATTGGTTTGATTTATTTTGTTTTACGGCATATCAACCTCAATGGGTTATTTAATGCCGATAACATTTTTAGGATTTATTTGTATGAATTGAATATGTATTCTTTGGTTTAGATTGGTTTGATTTATTTTGTTTTACGGCATATCAACCTCAATGGGTTATTTAATACCGACAACATTTTTAGGATAGATTCGTATGAATAGAATATGTATTCTTTGGTTTAGATTGGTTTGGTTTATTTTGTTTTACGGCATATCAACCTCAATGGGTTATTTAATGCCGACAACATTTTTAGGATAGATTCGTTTATGAATAGAATATGTATTCGTTGGTTTAGATTGGTTTGATTTATTTTGTTTTACGGCATATCAACCTCAATGGGTTATTTAATGCCGACAACATTTTTAGGATAGATTCGTATGAATAGAATATGTATTCGTTGGTTTAGATTGGTTTGATTTATTTTGTTTTACGGCATATCAACCTCAATGGGTTATTTAATGCCGACAAAATTTTTAGGATAGATTCGTATGAATAGAATATGTATTCGTTGGTTTAGATTGGTTTGATTTATTTTGTTTTACGGCATATCAACCTCAATGGGTTATTTAATGCCGAAAATTTTTAGGATAGATTCGTATGAATAGAATATGTATTCGTTGGTTTAGATTGGTTTGATTTATTTTGTTTTACGGCATATCAACCGCAATGGGTTATTTAATGCCGACAACATTTTTAGGATAGATTCGTATGAATAAAATATGTATTCTTTGGTTTAGATTGGTTTGATTTATTTTGTTTTTTTGCATATCAACCTCAATGGGTTATTTAATGCCGACAACATTTTTAGGATAGATTCGTATGAATAGAATATGTATTCGTTGGTTTAGATTGGTTTGATTTATTTTGTTTTACGGCATATCAACCTCAATGGGTTATTTAATGCCGACAACATTTTTAGGATAGATTCGTATGAATAGAATATGTATTCGTTGGTTTAGATTGGTTTGATTTATTTTGTTTTACGGCATATCAACCTCAATGGGTTATTTAATGCCGACAACATTTTTAGGATAGATTCGTATGAATAGAATATGTATTCGTTGGTTTAGATTGGTTTGATTTATTTTGTTTTACGGCATATCAACCGCAATGGGTTATTTAATACCGACAACATTTTTAGGATAGATTCGTATGAATAGAATATGTATTCGTTGGTTTAGATTGGTTTGATTTATTTTGTTTTTACGGCATATCAACCGCAATGGGTTATTTAATGCCGACAACATTTTTAGGATAGATTCGTATGAATAGAATATGTATTCGTTGGTTTAGATTGGTTTGATTTATTTTGTTTTATGGCATATCAACCTCAATAGGTTAATTAATATCGACAAAATTTATAGGATAGATTCGTATGAATAGAATATGTATTCGTTGGTTTAGATTGGTTTGGTTTATTTTTGTTTTACGGCATATCAACCGCAATGGGTTATTTAATGCCGACAAAATTTTTAGGATAGATTCGTATGAATAGAATATGTATTCTTTGGTTTAGATTGGTTTGATTTATTTTGTTTTACGGCATATCAACCTCAATGGGTTATTTAATGCCGACAAAATTTTTAGGATAGATTCGTATGAATAGAATATGTATTCGTTGGTTTAGATTGGTTTGATTTATTTTGTTTTACGGCATATCAACCTCAATGGGTTATTTAATGCCGACAAAATTTTTTAGGATAGATTCGTATGAATAGAATATGTATTCGTTGGTTTAGATTGGTTTGGTTTATTTTGTTTTACGGCATATCAACCGCAATGGGTTATTTAATGCCGACAACATTTTTAGGATAGATTCGTATGAATAAAATATGTATTCTTTGGTTTAGATTGGTTTGATTTATTTTGTTTTACGGCATATCAACCGCAATGGGTTATTTAATGCCGACAACATTTTTAGGGTAGATTCGTATGAATAGAATATGTATTCGTTGGTTTAGATTGGTTTGATTTATTTTGTTTTACGGCATATCAACCGCAATGGGTTATTTAATGCCGACAACATTTTTAGGATAGATTCGTATGAATAGAATATGTATTCGTTGGTTTAGATTGGTTTGATTTATTTTGTTTTACGGCATATCAACCTCAATGGGTTATTTAATGCCGACAACATTTTTAGGATAGATTCGTATGAATAGAATATGTATTCGTTGGTTTAGATTGGTTTGATTTATTTTGTTTTACGGCATATCAACCGCAATGGGTTATTTAATGCCGACAACATTTTTAGGATAGATTCGTATGAATAGAATATGTATTCGTTGGTTTAGATTGGTTTGATTTATTTTGTTTTACGGCATATCAACCGCAATGGGTTATTTAATGCCGACAACATTTTTAGGATAGATTCGTATGAATAGAATATGTATTCGTTGGTTTAGATTGGTTTGATTTATTTTGTTTTACGGCATATCAACCTCAATGGGTTATTTAATGCCGACAAAATTTTTAGGATAGATTCGTATGAATAGAATATGTATTCGTTGGTTTAGATTGGTTTGATTTATTTTGTTTTACGGCATATCAACCGCAATGGGTTATTTAATGCCGACAACATTTTTAGGATAGATTCGTATGAATAGAATATGTATTCTTTGGTTTAGATTGGTTTGATTTATTTTGTTTTACGGCATATCAACCTCAATGGGTTATTTAATACCGACAAAATTTTTAGGATAGATTCGACAATGTATTCGTTGGTTTAGATTGATTTGATTTATTTTGTTTTATCTCAACCTCAATGGGTTAAATAGAATATTTTTAGGATAGATTCGTATGAATAGAATATGTATTCGGTTTAGATTTTTGGTTTATTTTGTTTTTTACGGCATATCAACCTCAATGGGTTATTTAATGCCGACAACATTTTTAGGATAGATTCGTATGAATAGAATATGTATTCGTTGGTTTAGATTGGTTTGATTTATTTTGTTTTACGGCATATCAACCGCAATGGGTTATTTAATGCCGACAACATTTTTAGGATAGATTCGTATGAATAGAATATGTATTCGTTGGTTTAGATTGGTTTGATTTATTTTGTTTTTACGGCATATCAACCGCAATGGGTTATTTAATGCCGACAACATTTTTTTTAGGATAGATTCGTATGAATAGAATATGTATTCGTTGGTTTAGATTGGTTTGATTTATTTTGTTTTACGGCATATCAACCTCAATGGGTTATTTAATGCCGACAACATTTTTAGGATAGATTCGTATGAATAGAATATGTATTCGTTGGTTTAGATTGGTTTGATTTATTTTGTTTTACGGCATATCAACCGCAATGGGTTATTTAATGCCGACAACATTTTTAGGATAGATTCGTATGAATAGAATATGTATTCGTTGGTTTAGATTGGTTTGATTTATTTTGTTTTACGGCATATCAACCGCAATGGGTTATTTAATGCCGACAACATTTTTAGGATAGATTCGTATGAATAGAATATGTATTCGTTGGTTTAGATTGGTTTGATTTATTTTGTTTTTACGGCATATCAACCGCAATGGGTTATTTAATGCCGACAACATTTTTAGGATAGATTCGTATGAATAGAATATGTATTCGTTGGTTTAGATTGGTTTGATTTATTTTGTTTTACGGCATATCAACCTCAATGGGTTATTTAATACCGACAAAATTTTTAGGATAGATTCGTATGAATAGAATATGTATTCGTTGGTTTAGATTGGTTTGGTTTATTTTGTTTTACGGCATATCAACCGCAATGGGTTATTTAATGCCGACAACATTTTTAGGATAGATTCGTATGAATAAAATATGTATTTTTGGTTTAGATTGGTTTGATTTATTTTGTTTTTACGGCATATCAACCGCAATGGGTTATTTAATGCCGACAACATTTTTAGGGATAGATTCATATGAATAGAATATGTATTCGTTGGTTTAGATTGGTTTGATTTATTTTGTTTTACGGCATATCAACCTCAATGGGTTATTTAATGCCGACAACATTTTTAGGATAGATTCGTATGAATAGAATATGTATTCGTTGGTTTAGATTGGTTTGATTTATTTTGTTTTACGGCATATCAACCTCAATGGGTTATTTAATGCCGACAACATTTTTAGGATAGATTCGTATGAATAGAATATGTATTCGTTGGTTTAGATTGGTTTGATTTATTTTGTTTTACGGCATATCAACCGCAATGGGTTATTTAATGCCGACAACATTTTTAGGATAGATTCGTATGAATAGAATATGTATTCGTTGGTTTAGATTGGTTTGATTTATTTTGTTTTACGGCATATCAACCGCAATGGGTTATTTAATGCCGACAACATTTTTAGGATAGATTCGTATGAATAGAATATGTATTCGTTGGTTTAGATTGGTTTGATTTATTTTGTTTTACGGCATATCAACCTCAATGGGTTTTTAATACCGACAAAAATTTTTAGGATAGATTCGTAAATAGAATATGTATTCGTTGGTTTAATTAGGGTTATTTTTTTTAATATCAACCGAATGGGTTATTTAATGCCGACAACATTTTTTAGGATAGATTCGTATGAATAGAATATGTATTCTTTGGTTTAGATTGGTTTGATTTATTTTGTTTTACGGCATATCAACCGCAATGGGTTATTTAATGCCGACAAAATTTTTAGGATAGATTCGTATGAATAGAATATGTATTCGTTGGTTTAGATTGGTTTGATTTATTTTGTTTTACGGCATATCAACCTCAATGGGTTATTTAATGCCGACAAAATTTTTTGGATAGATTCGTATGAATAGAATATGTATTCGTTGGTTTAGATTGGTTTGATTTATTTTGTTTTACGGCATATCAACCTCAATGGGTTATTTAATGCCGACAACATTTTTTGGATAGATTCCTTTGGTTTAGATTGGTTTGATTTATTTTGTTTTAATATCAACCTCAATGGGTTATATAATGCCGACAACATTTTTAGGATAGATTCGTATGAATAGAATATGTATTCGTTGGTTTAGATTGGTTTGATTTATTTTGTTTTACGGCATATCAACCTCAATGGGTTATTTAATGCCGACAACATTTTTAGGATAGATTCGTATGAATAGAATATGTATTCGTTGGTTTAGATTGGTTTGATTTATTTTGTTTTACGGCATATCAACCTCAATGGGTTATTTAATGCCGACAACATTTTTAGGATAGATTCGTATGAATAGAATATGTATTCGTTGGTTTAGATTGGTTTGATTTATTTTGTTTTACGGCATATCAACCGCAATGGGTTATTTAATGCCGACAACATTTTTAGGATAGATTCGTATGAATAGAATATGTATTCGTTGGTTTAGATTGGTTTGATTTATTTTGTTTTACGGCATATCAACCGCAATGGGTTATTTAATGCCGACAACATTTTTAGGATAGATTCGTATGAATAGAATATGTATTCGTTGGTTTAGATTGGTTTGATTTATTTTGTTTTACGGCATATCAACCTCAATGGGTTATTTAATACCGACAAAATTTTTAGGATAGATTCGTATGAATAGAATATGTATTCGTTGGTTTAGATTAGTTTGGTTTATTTTGTTTTACGGCATATCAACCGCAATGGGTTATTTAATGCCGACAACATTTTTAGGATAGATTCGTATGAATAGAATATGTATTCTTTGGTTTAGATTGGTTTGATTTATTTTGTTTTACGGCATATCAACCTCAATGGGTTATTTAATACCGACAAAATTTTTAGGATAGATTCGTATGAATAGAATATGTATTCGTTGGTTTAGATTGGTTTGATTTATTTTGTTTTTACGGCATATCAACCTCAATGGGTTATTTAATGGACAAAATTTTTAGGATAGATTCGTATGAATAGAATATGTATTCGTTGGTTTAGATTGGTTTGGTTTATTTTGTTTTACGGCATATCAACCTCAATGGGTTATTTAATGCCGACAACATTTTTAGGATAGATTCGTATGAATAGAATATGTATTCGTTGGTTTAGATTGGTTTGATTTATTTTGTTTTACGGCATATCAACCGCAATGGGTTATTTAATGCCGACAACATTTTTAGGATAGATTCGTATGAATAGAATATGTATTCGTTGGTTTAGATTGGTTTGATTTATTTTGTTTTACGGCATATCAACCGCAATGGGTTATTTAATGCCGACAACATTTTTAGGATAGATTCGTATGAATAGAATATGTATTCGTTGGTTTAGATTGGTTTGATTTATTTTGTTTTACGGCATATCAACCTCAATGGGTTATTTAATGCCGACAACATTTTTAGGATAGATTCGTATGAATAGAATATGTATTCGTTGGTTTAGATTGGTTTGATTTATTTTGTTTATTTAATGCCGACAACATTTTAGGATAGATTCGTATGAATAGAATATGTATTCGTTGGTTTAGATTGGTTTGATTTATTTTGTTTTACGGCATATCAACCGCAATGGGTTATTTAATGCCGACAACATTTTTAGGGTAGATTCGTATGAATAGAATATGTATTCGTTGGTTTAGATTGGTTTGATTTATTTTGTTTTACGGCATATCAACCGCAATGGGTTATTTAATGCCGACAACATTTTTAGGATAGATTCGTATGAATAGAATATGTATTCGTTGGTTTAGATTGGTTTGATTTATTTTGTTTTACGGCATATCAACCTCAATGGGTTATTTAATGCCGACAACATTTTTAGGATAGATTCGTATGAATAGAATATGAAGATTGGTTTGATTTATTTTGTTTTTACGGCATTCAACCGCAATGGGTTATTTAATGCCGAGATTGTAAGTTATGTATTTATTTTTGATTTATTTTGTTTTACGGCATATCAACCGCAATGGGTTATTTAATGCCGACAACATTTTTAGGATAGATTCGTATGAATAGAATATGTATTCGTTGGTTTAGATTGGTTTGATTTATTTTGTTTTACGGCATATCAACCGCAATGGGTTATTTAATGCCGACAACATTTTTAGGATAGATTCGTATGAATAGAATATGTATTCGTTGGTTTAGATTGGTTTGATTTATTTTGTTTTACGGCATATCAACAACCTCAATGGGTTATTTAATGCCGACAACATTTTTAGGATAGATTCGTATGAATAGAATATGTATTCGTTGGTTTAGATTGGTTTGATTTATTTTGTGTTTTACGGCATATCAACCTCAATGGGTTATTTAATGCCGACAACATTTTTTAGGATAGATTCGTATGAATAGAATATGTATTCGTTGGTTTAGATTGGTTTGATTTATTTGTTTTACGGCATATCAACCGCAATGGGTTATTTAATGCCGACAACATTTTTAGGATAGATTCGTATGAATAGAATATGTATTCTTTGGTTTAGATTGGTTTGATTTATTTTGTTTTACGGCATATCAACCTCAATGGGTTATTTAATACCGACAAAATTTTTTTATATTGCTGGTAATAATTTGTTATATCAAAAATCTGTGTCTCGTTATATTTTTGGTTCAAAATTGTATTGCTGGTAATAATTTTCGTTCAAAATTGTATTGCTGGTAATAGTTAACTATTTCCCCATAGCTGGGACCCTAACAGGTGCTACCACTCCGGGTCAGAGTAGACCTGGGAACACCAGCAATTAAGAGGTGGTTCCACGCTCCTCAAAACCTCCTGATCAGAGGCCTTGCTGCTGGACGTAGTTTATCGTCTTACCCAGGACGCGGATGTAGTTTAACGTCATACCCAGGACGGGCAGAGTGTATGGTACCCAGCAAAAGGAACAAACCAAGATACGAACTGTGAAGTGGAGATACTAAACTTAAGCACGTATGAAAATGTAAATATATAGAATATGTTATAACGGATGATGTAATATTCGTCACCGAAAATTGACGGTGTATTGGAAATACGACATATGCCTTCTAAAAGCTAAGAAAAGGCGTAAGACAAGGATATGTCTTCTAACCGGACTTATTCATCCTTTAAAGTGAAGTGATTCTAAGAGAATTATAAAACCTAAATTATTAGCGACCAAAAACCTAATAACATAATATATGTACTATTGACAGCAGACAAAGAAAGAAAATTAAAATTTGGTTAGAAAACAAAGAAAGGTTTATTGAACTGTTATGTAATATCGGCAATCCTGTGACTGCTGAACAAACTCTGTTGTAGTGTCTTCTCTCTAAGGAGTCTATTAAGGACTCTTTCACTTACTATAAAGTACTAATAAAGGTAAGCCTCGGGGGAAAAGGGTGATATGGACTGAACCCTGGTCAACCGATACACTCTTCCAAGTCGTGTAACACACTTCTGTTGTATTTAATGTTCAATACGCTATTTTTCTGCAACCTTTTGTTTTTTTTAGTGCTTAACCAATTATTTGGTCACAAAAAATTTCTTATAGATGAAGAAGAGAAATGAAGCAACAAAGGTATGTTTCTACAGAAGAATGCTGATAAGCAGATTAGCAGATCTACCTTTCATTAGGTGAGTTATTTCCTGAAGTATTTATCTGCAATTGAAACTGAGAGAAGAAGTGAAAAGCAGTGACACGCCTGAGGCGAAAAATAATGAAAAATTGGTGCAAAGAATTCAGAACTTCGCGATGAAGTTTTAGGGGAAATGGTAATAAAAGTCACTTATACTTAAACCCTGAAAAAGACAAATGAAATTTATGGCACACATATTGAGGAAAAAAGGCCACAAACACGACATCTTGAAATCAGATGAGTCAAAAGGAAGCAGCAATCAGCTACCTAAGAAGATTTTTTATATGGCGAGCAGAACAGGGGTTAGGAATGATAGTCAAAAGGGAATCCTTATTAAGAGCTACAAAGCAAATGATGTTGTGGAGGATTAAGATCGACTTGGAAAACAATCGACATAGTAGAAGCGTAAATCTGTATAAAAATTATCCTTTAAAAATGAACTTTCATGTTTTTGTTTTACGAGTCCTGCGTTCACATTGGTGAAAATCTTTTCTCATCGTTTGAACCTTAATTAAATCTGCATGCGTTCCATTGGTTTTGTTTCCAGGATGTAACAGAGATTTCGGAATGTGGATAACGATTGACGACAAGAATACATGTTAAGGACTTTCTTTCACTTTTCTTTCGCTCTTTGCTCAAAGGTAAAATCTCTTTTTAAAATCTACACAGAAAGACTCTGAGGAGACGCTGATCCTAACTTAAAATATATCCAAAGATGAAATCACTGAAATTTATATTATTAACCGAAGAAAAAATTCTCATAAAAAAAGATTTTGAGAAAAATAAAAGCAATTTCTGTGAGTTCATACAGCTATTATTTATATTTTGAAATCATAATATTAAATCAATGGGATTAATATACACCAGTAACTTATAAAATAAGAAAGAACAAGATTATATTGAGAAAATAAATATTTATTTTGTGTTATAAATGTATTTGCTTTTAGTAGGCTGATTCACCTATATAACTAAAATAACAATCTAAAAGATATGAGACGAGTTGTAAAAAGTGACTTAAAATATTGGAAAGAAGGAAGTTGCAGAATGAATGCCTGTTTGTGCCTTGATTAATCTTCTAGTGCTTAAGTCAAATCTTGTCGGAAGCTGTTTTTAATATAGTACTATTTATTTTAGCTGTCCAAACGGCATAAATATCAACAATAAATTAAGAGAATAGATTCTAATAGAATCATTTAGACATTGTTAACAAGAACAGAATAAAAGTTGTACAGTCAAAATCGTAATTTTATTTTATATATTAAGTGTATCATTATTATTATTGTGCTATGTTCTTTAATGACGTTGGTGATTATTGGTAATTACCTCCATGGAACAAGAAAAACTTATCAGCAAAAGATCAGAGGAAACAAATTCCTTCTGCACTACTTAAAACCACATTATAACCAAAAACTAAAATCCCATAATTCTATTCTAAATTCGAACTACCAAACCATATATCAAAGGAAGATACACAGAATTTAAAAACTATATAAATATAAGAATAATATGAATGAAATAATATAGAAATATAAATAATATAGAAATATATAGATAAAAATTAGTTAAGACTATATAAATCTATCTTACAAAATAACCAACCAAAATAAATAGACAATCTAGAGGTCATGACAGCATTATCTCTAAAAAAGAATTGGTAAGGCAGGGTTACCTCTTTAATACATATTTATGTAGATGTAGTGACCTATGTACACAATCCACTTAATGAGAATATGCAGTTGGTCTGAAAATTATAACATGAAACGGACATGGAACAAAACAGGGACACACTATCTATATTTATAAATGCTTTATATCTGATACTTAACACTCCCCTTTATAAATATAGGAGATATTAAATAAGCTTTATCTATCTATCTATCTATCTATCTATCTATCTATCTATCTATTTATTGTAACGTACAGTGGCCGTTAATAATTAGGTATAACTCGTGACTTCAATGTTAAGAAAAAAAAAGTATTTAATTACAACCACAAATAAATACTTCACAAGAACAAAGAAGTAAAAGTCAACGAAAGATAATTAAACATTTCAGTGAATATTTTGTTAGTAGCGTAGCTCGGCTTAATTGCCGGTAAATCCTAAATCAAAATTATAATCCTCGACGCACAATAATTCACACTAACTCGACTGGATAGTTCCACGCAATAATCACTCAATGAGTTAATCACTACAGTCAGTAGTCTGACACCACTTATTATACAGCTAGCGGAAAACATAGTGGCACGTTCGAACCTCAGTGTCGGTAGTTACTCATTTTTATGACACTATCTATATGACAAAATTATCTATTTATAGTGGAGAAAATTATATATATATATATATATATATATATATATATATATATATTAACAATGTTAAGAGGATTAGTGACGAAGTGAAAAATGTGCGACGAATTCTAAATATGAATTTATTATTAAAAAAAAAAATTAACTTTTTTGAACACTATATTTATAAAAGTGTAAAATTTCAGTCTCCTCTCCTTCATTTACATCAACGTAAATATCACTTTACTCACAAGAAGCACTAACGGACAAAACCCATTACACAAAAACTATTTTTATATTTTCGCACATCTCTCCACCTTCCTCCATCCCCTCTCTCTCTCTCTCTCTCTCTGTGTCTATATATATATATATATATATATATATATATATATAATCGAAGTTTTTCAGTTAAATTCACTTCACAAAATGTTACATAAAATAGAAATAAAATTTATCCCATCAGTATAGCTAATGTTTGGATTGTTATTATGAATAAGAACAGGTACACTGAAAAAAAAACAAAAAAACTTTACTATTTAACGACAGCGACACATGAAAAAATAAATAAACTAAAAATAATGAATCACAAACAATTAATAGAAATAAATCATTGTATAGACTTGTAGAATATCACCCTAGAATATTCAAACATTGGAGAAACCTCAAGAAATCTAAATAAAAGTTATATAAACAGAAAAGTAATCTTTACAAAATAGCACTGAATACATTAGTTGCCCACTGTAAGGAAACTGAACACAATTTTGAGTTCAAAAACGCTACTCTAATTAAAAGAGAAAACAACTTGAGACGAAAATGTATAGCATGTGCTTTAATCATAAGATCATCCACAGTAAATTTGCATCCATGTTCTTACAGAGTTTCCCCATTCTTGGAAGATCTTTTTATCAAAATGTGGGTTATTTAATAACAAAAATGATGGAAACAAAAAGAAAAATAAACTAAGAAGCTAAATAAAATCGTGTAGATTATATACTCAACATGAAAACATCAACGTCCGATGAAGACCTAAATGATGAAACACATCACACACACACACACACACACACACACACACACACACACACATATATATATATATATATATATTATAAATTAACTGATTTAAAATATGTTTTTTCGCTACACAGTTCTAACCAGGTTTCAAAATGGAGCTAAAAGCTACGAATTTAATTTTGTAATTAAATTAAAGACATTAGTTCCATCTTACTGTTCTTTCTTTTTTTATTTATATATAAACATACATATAAATATACATATATATATATATATATATATATATATATATATATATATATATATATATATACGTTGGTTGTAAACATAGATTCCGCATAGTTTTTAATAAATATACATATAAAGTTGCTTCCAAACATTCATACATACACACACACACATATATGTATGTACGTATGTATTGGGTGTATTAAGGAAGAAAACTTTCATTTATACAAGTGTGCCTTTGAATATTTTCTTAATTCCAGCTCATATTTTTCTGTCTGCGTTAGCCATTATCAAAGACTGTATTATTTTTGTTATGCTAGCTGTTTCATTTTTCAAATATCACGTTTCACATAATAGTTATGCCTATTGTTTATTTATTTTTACTTTGTCTCGTGCGGAAATACTCATTGCATTTAGACAATGGGAAATATATTTTCGAATATGAACTTAAAATCTAGAAAATAATTAACACTGAAATTTTGTTGGTATTTAGCCGAACTGGTATTTAACGAAATTGCATGACAAAGTGGGAAAAGTTTATTTGCTACAGATTTCTCCCTTCAGGACTTCATCGGCCTAAATTTGTTATGTTGGTAGGATTACACATACGCACAACAAAGAGTTGTCAGGAATTTTAGGATTATTTGCGGAATTTTTGTTTTTTAATTTTGCTTTTATCTAGCCGAATTCATTTAGCTTTTAAATTTACGCCCTGGCTCTTACAACATTTCACCATTCCTGGTAGATCTAATGTCACAATGTGGAACACCTCCTTACAAAAGTGATGGAAAGACAAAAAAAAAAAAAAGATTTGAAATTGAATTTGGCGAGATAAAAAAAAAAAAATTCTAAAATTCCAGGCACGTTTGTGCGCATGCGTACTCACATCAACATAACAAAGTCCGATAAAACCCTAAAGGACCAAATAAGTCACAAGAAAACTTTTTTGACATTGTCATACATTTTCCACAATATTGTTCTTGATATATAAATATATATATCCTTATCGCATATATATAACGACAAAATAGCAATAATTAACTACCAACAACCAACACAATTTACTGAATAAACGATAAGAACACGTCTCAAAATGCAGACACGATAACAAATTTTTGCTATGTTATTAAAAAAACGAAAAGTAAAAACGAACAAAAATAGAAATATATATATGTATATATATATAAAATAAAAAATAAATAAATAAAAATAATTTAATAAGTAGAATAAATTTAGCCAAAACAATAAATAAGTCAATAATAAAAAAAAAATCCTGCCTACAAGTTTGTTCAATGAACGTTCCAAAGAAAAGTTTTGCCTGTCTTCAGAGTCGGCTAGAAAATGTAACTACTTTTTTTCTTTGAATATTCAATTTTATTTATTTTTGTAATTTTTATTCTTTTTTTTCTTTCACTTTATTTTGTATATTTAAGTTAATCGTTTGTTTTAAAGTTTCTGTTAATATTTGGTAAAGTGTATATATATATATATATATATATATATATATATATATATATATATATATATATATATATATATATATATATATATATTCTAACGTCTGCATAAATTACCTTCAAGTTCTCGAATTCTGGCAGTCCGCATATTTAACGGGATTTTTTTTTCTCTAGGGAAGGGAAACTGTCGATGGAACGATTCCGCTCTCCCCACTCCATAAAAAATGGTACGATGGCCATTTTAGAAGCTCCCATCTCCAACTCACTTTGGCCTGAGAGATTTAAGTTTCGTCTCTTCCCCTTTCAAAATCATCGAGACCAGAATTCAATCCTGCCTACACATTTGTTCAATAACCACCACCTCCAAAAGTGCCCCCCCCTGTCTTCATTGCACGCTGGAAACTGTAACTATTTTTTTCTTTCTTTTTCTTTCATCTTATTTTATTTACTTAAGTTAATTGATTGTTTTAAAGTTTCCCTTGATATTTTGAACACCATGTGTGTGTGTTTATATAGAGATGCATATGTATACGTATATATATATATATATATATATATATATATATATATATATATATATATATGCATGCACTTGTTAACATCTGCATAAATTACCTTCAAGTTATTTTAACAGATGACGGAGTCTATCCACTTTCCAAAAGGTGGATACGGGTATTTATACTAAGTTAAAAGTTTTAAACGTCTGTCTCTCTGCCTACCAGTTTATTTTTTTTTACCAACCAATGCACACATGAAACCAATCAAAATAAAAATGAACAAAACTATCAAAACCCAACCGTAAAAAAAAAAAAATCTTCTACATCAACATGAGGAGTTTATGTTCCAACTTTCCCGAAGAATTTTCTCCAATCTTTCTGAAACCGGTATTAACGCCTCGTGCGCACTAGGTTGGGGCGGGGGGGTTCTCAGTCTCGGGCAAATCAGCTCTCATATCCAAACATGACCCATCGAAATCGTCATGGCCACGGACTCGATGTTTATATCAAGGACAGGTTTCACTGCAGCAGTGACGTAAGACAAAAACAAAACAAAAGAACAAAAACAAAACAAACAAAAAAAAAGAACAAAAAAACAAAAAAAAACGAGGAAACTGACCTCCCTAATATTTGCTTCCGCGTGGCACTTATCTATAGTGCCACGCGGAAGTGTCACATCGTCGTTGCTCTCTACCGTCCTCAGGGCAAGGGACCGGTAATCTTCGACCGAATATCTGAGAAGATTAACAGTATCCGTACTCAATATCCCTCAGCCAACTTTCATAACTACGGTGACTTTAATGTCCACCATAAGAAGTGGCTAGTCCACTCCAACAAAAACGATGTTGAAGGCAGATATTGCAGTGACGTTTTCATCGCCTATGATCTAATCCACATCCTCTGTGATCCTATCGGTTTCACGGACACGACAGGAGATCAGGCGAACCCCTACGCCGTCTCCCTGCCCTGATAAATGCCTATCAAAGGTTTTACCTCCACTAGGTACGTCAGACCATTCACTAATCTGTGCCCCGATTGATGCCAAAACTAAGACATTATCTGATGTACTGTAACAGTGAAGTGAGTCTGGGACAGCTTTCAATCCTACATGACGGAAGCTCCCGTCCCAACCTTCTTCAATCGTGGTACCTGCAGAATTGCTGCCCTTGTCAGTGATTGCATCCTTTCTGGAATGGACAGTTTTATACGCCAAAAGAAATTCCAGCAAAAAAAAAATATGCAAAAACAGTCAACCGTGGTTCACCCCTGAATGAGCTGCAACAATAACGGACCGTATCCTCTACTTCCATAGAAGGGGGCGAAGTATTCCAGCTCTCAATGCTATCAGAACTGCCCGCAATCGTTGAAAAAAGTTCTAGAAAACACTAAGTGAAGCTATACATGAGTAGTCTCGACCAAGGTTAAAAAGAAACGAATTGGATCACCTGAATTCTGGAAGATCACCAGCAAAATCATGAACAGAGGTAGAACGACTTCGTACCCATCTTTCACTCAAATTCAACATTAGATGACAAAGACCATCCCCTCTCCAAGTTCCTACGTTTCACAGACCACAATATCAGTAATATTACTGTCAGAGACTTCCCAAAGACCTTGACCCTAAGAAAACAACTGGTCCAGATAAGATTACGCTGGTTGTCCTTAAGATAGTCAACTCAGAATTATCCCCAATCCTAGCAAAATTATTCAACCGCTGCTTGAAGAAGAAATCCTTCCCAAACCTGTGGAAAATGACAAGCGTATGCCCGGTCATCAAGAAAGCGGGCGCGCGACCTTCCCCCTTCTAGCATCGACTTATCAATGTCCTCACTATCACCAGCAAGCTTTTTGAGGCCATAATGAATAAAAAGGTCGAGGAACATCTAAAAAAAACAAACACTTTAGGACGAGCTCTACTGGTTTCGGTCGGCTCAATCATCAGCCGATGTCATATCTACCATTACTCAGATTCAGTGAGGCTTCTTGACGACAAACACACCTCGAGGACCATAGCACTAGATATATCAAAGCCTTTCGTCAAGGTGTGGCGCAAAGGCTTATGACACTTCTCCAGTTATTGAATCACTGGAAGGGTCTTATCGATCAGAAAATACTTCCTAATAGGTAGATCACTGGAGGTAGTCGTCAATGACCAGTCATCTGAAGTCTTAGAGGTCAACGCAGTTGTTCCACAGAGGTCACTCTTCGCATCAACCCTCTTTTTGATCTACATACATGATCTGCTTGAGAATATACTCAGATCATTTGTAAACATCTTTGCCGACGATACGCCTATAGATGAGTGCAACTCTAAAACTCTCGATGGCCAGAGAATAGTGATTGATCTCTCTTCTGATGTATAAACTACTCAATTGGGTAAAATCTGGCTGTTTACATTTAATACCTTGAAGACCAAGCTAGTTACGTTCCATCATCGACGATGTGACCGCGAGCTACTACCAATCAAGATGAGCGGATGACCTCTGCTGAAGGCACCGTGCCACGAAACACTGTTGGGCCTCAAACTCACCCGACCTGATGTAGAACTCGTACATACGATCCATTGCTCAAGATGGATAAAGGCGTTGGTTAGATCCAGTGACAGGACTCAAAGAGTGTGAGTTCAATACCCGGTTAAGGCAGTGGAGAACTTTCACAGGGAAATTAGCAGGAAATAACTGATAACTGACATCTATCAAACAAGCTACGTAGAACTAGAACAGTAATATATATATATATATATATATATATATATATATATATATATATATATATATATATATATATATATATTTATTTATTTATATATATATAAACAAAATCCCAAATTACCTACTATGGGGAGGATAGATCTATACTTACACTGACGAAAAAGTAGGTGAGTCTTATCCAGCTCCTGATTTTATCACTGACTGAAACATCGAAATGGATGAATTCTGTATTTATTTTTCGACGGTTGTCAAAGTTAAATTTCTAATTCCGACTGGAACACAGTTTATACAGCGGGGTTGAATAAGACTGACGTAGTTTTCGTCAATTAAAATAAATTTGTACCCACCCCTATATGAGGTAATTTTGAATTTTGTTGTGTAATGCTATTTATTGGCTCTGTTATAATAAATATATTGAAATATTTTTGTGGATCAGTTTTAATATTTTACTTTACTTCGATCCACTTGGATTATATCTATATCTATCTATCTATCTATCTATATATATATATATATATATATATGGGGAAAAATAATTATCCGGAGGAGAAAGTAACGGAGAAGATGACAGAGATAGAGGGGTAGAATCGGGATGAGAAAAAGGATAAGGTCGATTAAGATCGATAAAACGTCTCGAGAATGTGTAGACTAATGCAGAGCTGGAGAGTGAAACGTTGTCGAGAATAGAGAGGGAAACGGAGCAAGTGAAGAAGAACTGCTTAACTCTCTGCAGAGATACATTTTCTTAATTTTTTCCCAGTATGAAAAAATGCGGAAACGTATCGACATCTACGATTGATAAGAATTATACAGGGTCTTTCACTTGATGATATGAGATAGCTGCCTTTTTTTTCTTTTGGAGATACAACATTCTCTCTTGAGGCTGGAGGTAGTCTCTGACATTCAATTTATCATGGTCAACTTTATATCATATCTCCTTATCACTAACTCATATTTTTAATATTTTACTTCTTAGCATGATAGGAGAAACATCTAACCCATAGAAAATATGCTACCCATTTAACTTCGTTAGATATTTTCATCTACATAGACAAATAAAAGCTTGAAATAGTTTCCAAAACTTGAATTAGGATATTTTTCAATTTTTATTATAGGTTTAGTTTAGTTTTCCTATATGATAAAGTATATCCATTACCCGGGAGAGTTTAAGCACACTCCCAAACACCCACACACAAAAAGACGAAAGGAAACCATTATATTTATACATGTTTAAATCTAGTCTAAGCTTTTGGCTTGCATAAACCATTATCAAAGATGGCAATTAATTTTCAATATATCAAAAAATGCACGGACGAAACAATAATGATAGTCTGTTTTTGTTGCATGAAATATTTCAAAGCAACGCCTAAATCGTGTATACGAGACACGGAAGCGTCAATCGCGTCTCAGCTCGTGACGTCACACATGGCCACGCGAGAGTGAAAACGAGAAGTATGTATAAACCTATAAACGAGAAGTAAGTATAAACCAATGGCTTTTGTTATCAATTATAGGCATTTGAGAATATTTGTGGGGATTTCGTAGTTTATTCATAAAACAGTTGCAACCTAACCTAAACAAAATAAACTACGAAATCTCCACAAAGCTTAGATTGGATTTAAACATGTATCAATATGGTGATTTCCTCTCGTCTTTCAATGATAATGTTATTAAGCTTATCAGACAATATGAAAGGAACTTACTTAAAATAAACAGACAAAACTTGTCTATATTATTTAATGAAACATGCATTAATGAAAAATTGCTGCCTAAATATGCACATATATATATATATATATATATATATATATATATATATATATATATATATATACTATTAAGGTGTGCCGTATTTATGGGATAAAGTGCTCAATATCAGAGATAAACCGTATGTAAATATAACAGTGAACATTGAAGTCAACACATAGAGGCGACAGGCTGTTTCGTGCTAGATGCAATCGTCAGGCCACCGATTGCGTCTAGCATGAATCAACTGTCTATATATATATATATATATATATATATATATATATATATATATATATATATATATAACATTATTTAACTGTGGAAAAGGAGTGTTAAACCTTTTTTTTGTTTTTTATAAAAATAGAAATGTACACTGGTGAATTCCTGCCGCGCAAAACGTGAAGACTCGGAGTGAATGCTCCAATTCAAAACAACACAAAACTTATTTACAACGTAACAGTGTGAAACATGAGGGAAAAATGACAACCCCAGAGATAAAACATCCTTGAAAATGGCTATAAAAGTGACCTAAAGCGCTTTTGATAATGAAAAAATTTTCTACAAAATGGAAAAAATGGAATGATGATGAAAAGCATAATAAAAACTAAATTAAATCTTCTTGTCTGCCATATTTAATGAAAGATGATTGGAAGAAACGTTGTTGCTCAAATATATATATATATATATATATATATATATATATATATATATATAGACAGATAGATAGATAGATAGATAGATAGATATATGGTGCATTTGATGAATTGTCGTTTGCATTACGAAAAAATGAAAATAAAACTGACATCTAATTTTACAGACATATTTAACAAAATTGCAAATTCATTTCAACCACGAACTCCAGATGACTTAGGAATCTCCTGCAACTCTTTCGGACGCTCTCCTTGTTTATGTTGGTGAATGCTATCATAATCCTTGCTTTCCGTTCATCTTTGGTGCTACAAGAGCTTTTGTTAATCTTTCACTTAACTGCATCCTACACATTACACCTAATAAAGGTGGTTGCAGTCTGGGGAATTAGCTGGCCAGATGTAAAGTATCATGTGGTTGCAGAAATTGTCTGACAGCCATAACTGGGTTCTCCTGTTTTTGTGGCATGGTACAGAGTACTGTTGCCAGATATAGGGTTTTCAAATAACCATACTCTTAACCCAGGGCAGTACTAGCTTCTCAAAGCTCTAGATGTCGGCCTTTGTTGAGTCTAATGCACCGTGGAAGATTAATGGTATTACATAAGCCATTATCAAAGATGCCAACTACTGTACAACATATTAAGCAATATACGGACAAGACAGTGATGATAGTCTGTGATTGTTTACATGGATGATTTCCTAGCAACGATAAACACGTGCATATAAGACGCTAGAAGCGAAAATCGCACCGTAGCTCTTGACGTCACACGTCTTGCGTGAATTTGTTCTTTGGGTGTATGTTTTAGAGTAGAGTATAGAATAGGTTAATATCGCCTCTTGAGGATTTCCAGAAAATGAAGCAATCATCTAAGTATCGCTTCCAAGATTTAGTGAAGTGGGTTTTTATATTTTCCCTATATATTTGTTCTATATCTTTATACAGGTTTTCTTCTAGGTAAACTAATGTTAGGGTGGCATATGTTCGTGCCATTTTCTTGTTACCATTTTCGTTTTGGAACGAAAATGGCTACAACATATGCCATCCTAACATTAGCTTACACAGAGGAAAACATGTATGAATATATAGAACAAATATATGGGGAACATAAAAAAAATAAGTAACTAAATTTTGAATGCTATACTTCGATGATTGCTTCATTTTCTGTATTAACCAATTCCCCACTCTACTCTAAAACTCACACCCGATATCAAATTCACCCAAGAATATAATTTTAACGAATTGCCATTCATTAGAAATATAAATAACCATATAATCGCAAATATCTATCAAAAGCCAACAGACACACACCAATGTCTTCATTTCCATAGCCATCTCCCAAAAAGCTGCCTAAAATCCACCCCTATTCCATAGCACGTAGGGATTGTACTATAGTAGCCGGCAAACAGCAGCCGAAAAATCCACCCGGAAGAATTACATGAAACTCTAAAAGAACGCGGCTACCACACAATACTAATAAACAAAGGTTTGAACTAACAGAAGAAATACCTTTAGACCAAATACGATATACAAAGAAACATAACATCGAACAAACTCAAACATATGTCTTAACATCTAACAAAAAAAATAAATAACTATTTACAAAAATTGCACTAAATCTAAACTTACTTAACAAAAATGATAAAATGAAAAATATACTAAAAACAATCAAAATAATTAAAAGCAAAAAACCGAAAACACATATTAAAATCATCCAAATTTAGCCCAATAAAGGGATTCAAAAATGCAACAAGAAATGATGTAGTGTTTGTGATATCATTATAGAAAGAAACTCCCACACATGTGAAAACTACACAGCAACATTCCCAATAAGGTAAAACTTAAACTGCAACTCCAAAAATGTGTTTTATGCACCCAGTTGCACAAAATGCAATAATTCCTATATAGGTAACAGTCAAGGACTAAACAACACAATTTCCCTTCACAAAAGCAACATCAAATTGCCAGGTAACAGAAACCCTTTGTATCACAACACATCTATAAATGTCATCAAGATAATTTTAAAATTATGCCTATATATCAAACAAACAATTATTCTTACCTACAAATACAAGAAAAAAACAAAACTTCATAGACTAATTTAAGCCAGCACAAAACAGATCATATCCCCCACGCACATAAACATAGAGCGTACACGCATAATGGCTGAATACACAAGTTGGACTACACATAGCCCCACACGCACAGATACACATAACACAAAGATATATATATATATATATAAATCTACGGAGAACCAACATATATACACATACTGGCAAAAACAAACACAATAGACTAACCACAAGCAAAACAAACCCTACACAACATAAGAAATGTGAGCATCCACGCAGCTCTGCCCTCTTGGTAACTCTGATCATGCCGTGATATCTGTTAACATTTCCTTCAACTCCACGCCCTGCAAAGAACCTCCCATCACTAGAACCTCGTTCTACTATCAACGAGTGGATTGGGACTCGTTTCGTGACTTCCTCTGCGATGTCTCCTGGGATGGTGTCTTTACAATCCCTGTCCAAGAATGTGCTTCTGAGGTCTCATCCTGGGTTAAAGCTGGAATCGACGCTTTCATCCCCTCAAGGAAATTTAAGGTCAAGTCGCACTCCTCGCCTTGGTTCTCCGCTGCTTGCTCAGCCGCCATTGCCCATAGGAACCACTTCTTTCACATATTTCGTAGCCACATGTCGGACTGCAATAAACGTCTCTTTGCCTCCGCCCGTAACGAGTGTAAGCGTGTCCTCAACGAAGCTAAGTCAATATTTGCTGCTCGAATGAAGCAAAGATTATTGGCAGCACTGCAAGAGTGTCCTGAACAATAGAAAACCCTCCATACCTCCTTTATTCAACCAGTTCGAGACACGGCTAAATGCTTTGCTCGGAAATTCTCATTCAATTCAACGCTCGACTCCTCCGGTGTACCCATACCAGACTTCCCTCTAAGAACTGAGGCCCTATTGAGCGGCTTACACATAACCCCGTCATTGGTACTGGGCATTATCTCCAATTTAGACCCCCACAAGGCTAGTGGTGGAGATGGCATACCAGCCATTGTCTTGAAGAAATACGCGCCCGAGCTAGCGCCCGCCCTCTCTAAACTGTATAATTACTGCCTCGAGGAATCCTGTTTTACTGACTGCTGGAAGTCCTCATCCATTGTTCCTGTCTTTAATAACTCTGGAGACCCCTCTGACCCCTCTAATTACCGTCCTACCCCTCTTCGGCAAAGTCTTTGAAGCCCTAATCAATGCCAAAATGGTTACCCACCTTACATCCCATGATCTGCTCTCAGACAAGCAATATGATTTCCGCTACGCCCGATCTACAGCTGATGTGCTTACGGCCATCACTGAAACCGTCTACCAAGCCCTTCAAAATAATGGTGAGGCTCGTGCCGTGGCCTAGACATCTCCAAAGCGTTTGATAGGGTTTGGCATGCCGGCCTTCTTCGTAAGCTCCAGGGTTATGGTATTACAGGTCGATTGTTTGATCTAATACAATCATTCCTGTCAAACCGTGAATTGAAGGTCGTTCTCAACGGATTCTCCATCAGTTCCTATCCCACGAACGCATGTGTTCCCCAAGGCTCCATCCTTGGCCCCACTCTATTCCTTATTTTCATCAACGACCTTCCTGACGCCATAGATTCCCAAGTTGGCATCTACGCGGACGACACTACAATTTACTCCTGCCTCAAAAACAAATCTAGTGTCGGTGACAAAACTAACCTGGCCGTGCGTCTTGAAATGGACATCCAATAGGTTGTTAATTGGGGCAAAAATTGGCTGGTCAATTTTAACGCCTCAAAAACTAAACTACTCTCTATTAATCACCATAGAGATCCCCCCCATTAAGAAACTCCTTGCGTCTGCTCGGTCTCCCGTTGACTGCTAACCTGAGATGGAACAAATACATTGAGTCAATTGCTTCTTCCACCGCGAGGAATGTTGGCTCTCTGTGCCGCGCCAGGAAATTTTTCTCCCCGGAGTCGATACTTCAAATCAACCATTCGCCCTTGCATAGAGTATTGCTGCCATATATGGTCTGGGGTACCTTCTGTTTATCTCGGACTTCTTGACAAGATCCAGTGACAAATATGTAATATAATTGGCCCTGATCTGGCATCTCGTCTACAGTCACTCTCTCACAGACGCGCCGTCGACTCTGTCTGTCTTTTCTACAAATACTTTCATGGTAATTGCTCCGATGAGCTGCTTTCATTGGTTCCCAGCCTCCATGAATTCAAGCGCCCTACGAGGCTGGCATCCCGCTCCCACCCTTACACTGTAGCAACTTTTAAATGTAGCCGTCTCTTCTACTCTAATGGCTTCATACCTCGCACCTCTCGCCTGTGGAACACCCTTCCAAATTACTGTTTCCCTGAAAGGTATAATCTCCAACAATTCAAGTGTAATGTCAATTGACACCTCCAGTTACCTTGATCTACTCACTATCTTTCTCCTCATCCTTTTTTCTATCACTCCTATCTGCTCTTGCTCCAAATCTTCTGCAACCCCCTGCATCCTAGTAGCTTCACGCCTCGCACGGGCGTAATGCTTAATATATATATATATATATATATGTGCATATATATGTACATATATATGTACATATATATGTACTAATTCCTTATAATAAAATAATATATATATATATATATATATATATATGGAGAAGGAATATGTGTACACATATTAGTCAAAACACATACGCAGACACAATACACAAAAATGGAGATAGATTTATAAAGCTACAGAGGTCATAAAAAGATAAGAACAAAAACCTCCATCTTTCCCCCTTTCTCTGACCAATCCTAATTATTTTATTACCCCTTAAGCAGAAGAATATTTTCTCCACAAGTCCAGGAGAAATTGGGATTGCTACTCCACACAAAAGACAAAGGTTATACATAAGAAAACACATAAAAAAATAATTCCTTTTATTAAAATGTGGAAATAACCACTATTTGCTAGATGTATTTTTGCGAGACCGGAACACGTGTAGCAAAAATATGGAAAATAAAGGGTAATATATATTTTGAAAATACACGTTATAACCAAAAAGTTTTGATGCTCATCTCTTCTCTTTTAATATATATATATATATATATATATATATATATATATATATATATATATATATATATATATATACGAGTATGAATCTGTAATTATCCGCATTTTGGCACAATAGTTTCTTAGGCCAAAAGAGAATCTGGAATGAGGTATGTAATATATTTGCTTGGCATTTCATGAACAATAGCGCGCCTACAAGGTGAATCAATTTCCTTTACGTCTTTCTATCATGCCACTCACATCCCATAACCTTAATGGCACGCTATGAACAAACGCTAAAACGTCTTATCTTCAGCCATATCCAAAGCATTTTCAGCAATAAACTCCGTATTAAAATATCTAATGCATCAACTTAATGGACTGCAGCTGCCGTGATGAAGAGTGGGGTGTTAGTAATAACAAATGAACGCCATCAGTCTACAAAACGCATTAGGTGTGGGCACAAAGTTGAGAAGAATTGTGGAAGACAGAAAATAATTATTTTCAAAAGAAAGATGTCAGCGTTCGGAAAACATTCCGCTGCTCTGAATAGATATTATTAAATGACTTATCACTTTTGTAAATGTTGTCGGAGCCGGAGGTGATAGTCGGAACAAGCTCACACTTTGTATAAAATGCTTCTGTTTCTTGAATCTCAAATAGCTTCTAAAAACTTTGTCCAGCCACCAAGGCGAAGAATGGGCGAAGACTGTAGACTGGCGCCTCATAACAAGCCGCTTCGGATAGATGGAGCTCGGCGAAGGCAGGTCATTTAGGGGGAAGAAAACCATGATTCTAAACCTCTGCATCCTAGACGCTATGATCAAAGTGTAGTACGCTGCTTTTGTGAGCTTCCGAGTCGGCGTCTGTCGAACTCTATCCATTAGCAGAGAGGAACCCGGACGAAACTTTGCCGAAGGGAAAGGTTTCGTTCGGGGAGGTAGACAGGGCCTGAATCCGTCTAGGCGGGTTCAAAAAGGCTATATTTTTGGCCGAGCCTACGGGCTCGTGGATACCCACATTAAACCGGCCTTGTGCCACATTCTATCCTCGTGGGTGGATCGATAAATACTAAACCTCTTCATCCTTGTGGTCATGACCAATACACGGAAAAGTCTATGAAAGGAGAGTGCAGAGAATTCGGAAAGAGTTGGATGAGTCTAATGGTGATTACAAAGGTATTGCAACTCGGAAATGTCTTTGATCGTTCTGATAAGAAAAAAAAAACTCTAGAATTTTTTGGTGTGGTCTTTAGACTCAACATGGAGGCCTTCATCAAGAGCTCTGAGTCAAGCGGGTGGCTACTTGAAGACATAAAATCCAGAGTGGAGCGGCAAAGATGGGTGTCTGTCGACACTGACACATTTCCGGCAACTTCTGCAGCCCAGCCGGCCCCAAATGTAATGTTCTATATTCGTTTGGATATTGTCGATACGGCCGAGATGTGGGTCATGTAATATGGGTAGCGCACGGCATATTCGGTTTAAATTTTCAAATATTTCGACTAAAACAGTTTTTCAGGAAAACATGTTTCTTATGTCCAGTAGATGTTATCGCTCTTTTCACTACTGACGGAGGTTTCTTTTCTAACTTTTTATTTGAAGTCGTGTGGAATATTAATATGTTATGTCATTATTTTCTCGCCGCGGTACATGTGCCTTCCATGTCAGCTGTCGCAAGTCTTCAACTGATATGGTTTCCGTTATTTCTGTTCTTTGTGATTCTTTAGAACACATCTACAACATTCAACGTTAATGTTTTAGTATTAGTGGCAATATGCGGTATTGTGTGAAACTATCACCATACACCGAGTTATTTGAAGTATTTAGTATTTACTAATTTCATATCCTGTTTTCTTTCCGATTCCATATCATATTCTATGATTTGGAAAAGTTTATTCCATTTTTGGAATGTTCGGTAGAGTATGTTTATTTTCTGTTCAGAATCGTTCTTATCTAAACTATGAATATCTATGTCGTAGGCATACCCCCCTCATCATGAGTACCTTGCCCTATGTGGTCCAGGATTGCTGTTTCTTTTTTTTTTCATTTGGGGTGTGGTATGGGATGCTTAAATGATCAGTGTGTATCTCTTTAAATCTGTGCTTGCAAATGCGCAGGACATAGCCAAAGAAAAAGAATTAAATTGACTGTGGAGCTTTCATTTCTTCTCTGAATTCCTGACGAGTTTTGAAATGTTTCCGTATTAGGGTCAATGCCAGACATTTATGAATTTGCAGATCAATGTAATTCCTCAATTATATGAAGGCAATTTGTGCAGTCAGTGGTTAGAGGACCGTCTGTAATGGATGAAAAAAGGGGGATCTTTCTTGGTGTGCTCATATATTGCAGTAAGGTCAACAACACAAGTATACAATTTTCTATCGAAAAGGTATGAACTCCCCTAGAGTTGTCTGATAAAGTTTGTATGATCATTAAATTCCTTACCAGAACGAAAACCAAATTGGGTCGTGAGGCGTTGATTTTCATAAACAATGAGAATTTATTTAAAACAATGCTTATTAGTACTTTCCCTATATGTTCCAATTTAGGTACCTTTCTATACCTGTGTTTTGTTGTGAAGTCTTTTACCGCTGAGGGGTGAAAAGCCCACCTCTATAGAAATGGTATACATATTACAATGGAAACTTATTATATTACAATATAAATTTTATTTGAGAAAGATGGGACATTCTTTTTCTTATAAACATAAAATAAAAATATTGTTTTTTTTTTTTGCCTTTCAGCCTTTTGCATACAATTTATTTATTACATTTCTTCCTTTGCGATACATTATATAAGAGACAGCGTCTTATATATATATATATATATATATATATATATATATATATATATATATATATATATATATGTGTGTGTCTGCCTCTGTGTGAGGGGTGTGTGGTTGTGTTAGTTAGAGTAATTTTATTTTCTCCTCCAAATCTTATTGTATACGTTCTTAGGCCCCATCTTCATTATTTTTGTTTTGGAATGTGGCTTGTTTCACTTTCGCTGTTCTTTTCCGAACTAATGCCACAGAGGTTGCCGACAGTTAGATGTGGAGAAATTAAAGTCTCTTAGGACACCTCTCTAAAGGAAGAAAGCTGCAGAAGTAGAAGTGGAGAAATGAATCAATAATCAGACTGGCTCTCTGTTCAGCTCTTAGATACCATGCCCTCGTTGAAGATTCCTAAGGTCTCCAAGAATTGATGAGAATCCTCTTGTAATAGATATAGTCTCAAAATGAGACACCGGAGGGCTGAGTTCAAATTCCTGTTGAATTAGTTACATTCACTTATCCGTGGAAAAAGTATGAATCGATCATCTTCCCCAGTTAAGGGTTAAATAGTAGGACTTGTATATGAAAACAAAATATTGATAAGTCCCAAATAGGGTTAATGCAGGATCCAGTTGCCAAAAACACTTATTCTGATGATTCGAAATATTTCACAAAGGTTAGATAAGAAGTACGGGAATTCCTCATGCCTGAAATACGAGAGAAGAAATTGTTAGCATAGAACTTACGGTTACATCTAGCTATTTCAATTGTAAAAATGAAACATTGCCACCGATCTAGTAATGAGCATAAATTCAGGAAATCTAGGTAGCAAGGAGAAAAGCTTACCAATGCCATTATCATGAAAATTTTTATAAAATGACTTAGGAATGATACGTTATGGCAGTGGAACGGTGAATGAAACCGAGATGCCAGATTATGATCAATAACATTGCATATTCTTCGTTGCATTGTATAAAAAATCTTTAAATACATAGCAGAAACACAAGAGCAGATATGACAGTAATACTCAATACATGAGCAAATCATCGACATATAATGAAAAATTGCCTAACACGACAGAGTGAAACAAACTTCCTAGCAGCAGCCATCGCAAATAATTCAATATAATTTTTCTACTTCATTTCATTTGAAAGCTTTAGCCCAAGAAGGCGCAATGAGTCATACGCCATACAGATAGAGGCCCAAACAAGCGTTTCTCTCAGTCGATTATACGAGAGCGTTAAAATCCACAGGCAATTCCTTGCCCTAGTTAACAACAGATAATAGGTAATTGGTTTAGATAGGCTACCAATTTGACATTATCAAACAAGAATGTAGTGAATATCTGTGCCATCAGCATAGATAACGTGTTGATGACATCAGAAAAGTGATTAGATTTAATAATTCTTTTATAATGCATCTGTTTGGCTAAACTTCCATAAAGCTCGTTTTTAACTTTAGCGTCAAAATGTATAGCGACACAATTTAATAATTAATTTCTATAACTTTTTTTACGACAAAAATGTTCTGATATAATATGTAAATAAGGAAAATAATTAATTCTCTTATATAGTATATCTATAAAGGAAACATATTACTTTACTTATATAATATATATGTAGGGATGTTGTCAGCCTACGAAGGAAATCACGGTGTGCGGCCATTTTGGAAAATGGCTAAAACCCATACCACAATTTGACACAAGCTTTTAGAGTAAAATTGGGCAGAGGGAACTATTTGAACAACCATCAATGGTTGTGCTAGCACGAAGACCCAAGTCATCATGACTGAGGGTTTGTATGTACTGGCCTTGTTCAGAGTGTTGTACAGGCCAGATAATCTCTCAGCAACTGTAACTGAGATATACTTAGTATAATTGCGGTACAAACCATAATTGCAATCTCTGCATGTATGCAAAAGAATTCGATAACTGTTATGTTCCAGTTTCTGACCAAGGAAGAACAACACGAACACAAGAGTAGAAATAACGAAGGTATATTACACGAAATAATAATACAAGATGTGGAAGGTGTTAATATGACTGTCAGTCTGCTTTGGAGTGAACTACTATCGGCTCGACTCGATTCGTCCCTCTCTTCTGAGAGGCGTAGTATACATAGTGTTAGGAAGAGTTCATTCTATAGTTATAGGTAAGGACCCAAGACAACCCCCCACTCCCAAGCTTTTACCTCGCAAGGGTCTTTAATATTTTTTTCCTCTTCGGATTAATCATCAAAGGCTCTGTAAATTTTCTTTTTCTGATTGATTTCCGCGGTTCTGAAATTGCTTGAGGCCTTTGTATATTGAAGGTGTCAAATATTGTGTCCCTTACTTCCTCCTCTTCCCGAGGTAGACCGTTAGAATCCTCTAACAGCCTCTTTCTGATCTGATTTATGCGCCTTTTATGCGAGAACTTCGGACCCTGAATTATGTAAATCACGTTCCCGATTCGTTTCTCTATTGTACCTGGCTCTCAATAGGATGTGTTGTTTTTTGAACATTTAAAAAAAACTTTCTCCCCCACTAAATTTTGTTTTTTGGTACAAACGACGTTGGTGATTGCTTTGTCTGTTTTGGCAGTAATTTGTCGAATACCGATCTAATTTTTCGAGCGAACATTACTTCCGCCGGCGATAATGCCGATGGCGTAGTACTGTTCGGTGTAATTCTATACACTTGCAAGATTTGTTGTAAAGCCTTTTCTGTTGGTACGTCATAAGCTTTCCTTAGTGCTCTTTTTAATGTATCTACAAACCTCTCTGCTTGCCCGTTCGACCTTGGGTGATATGGCGGAGATTTGATGTGTTTCACCTGAAAAGTTTCACAAAATTCTTGAAAATTCGCAGATGTAAATTGTGTCCCATTATCGTTGACTAAACAATCAACCACTCCGAAACGAGCAAAGAGCTCGTGAAGGCAATTTATTGTCGTCTCATAAGTAAGTTTTCTACAACGAAATACTTCTGGCCATGTGCTGTAACTGTCTACTACAATCAAGTAGTAAAAACCCTCCAATGGACCTGCGAAATCTACATGGATTCTCGACCACAGTCGATCTGTCTTAGCTTATGGCTTATGAGTGATCGGATATGCCTTGGCTGCTAAGGAACAGCCCTTGCATTTGTCCACCATATGTGTAATATCTTTATCCATGTTTGGCCAGTACACGTAACTTCGCATCCTGTTTTTTCCTGGGTGACCCATGTGAAAATCCTTGAGGATTCGTCTTTGTAACGTTTTCGGGGTTACTACTCTTTCATTATATAGCAGAACATTATCACATAACAAAAAACTGTCTGATATATGCTTATCTTTTCCTGCAATTTTTGTTTTCGTTTCCTTTATAAATTCGTCATTCACTGCTTCGTTTCTTTTTTCCTGTAATGTGACGGGGAGGTTTCGAATTGTACTACATAATGATGTTCTAATATCTTCCTCATATCGTAGAGCTGCAATTACGGAATCATCTAATGGCTCCGTTTTCTTTGGTATTAGTCTCGAAAGACCGTCTGCATGCCTGATTTTGTTTGATGGAAGATACTCCAATTTGAAATTATAATTTAATAAAATCGTCCCCCATCTTAGTAATCTATTAGCAGTGTAGACAGGTAGATCATTCTTTGATCCAAATATTGTTAGTAACAGCTTCTGGTCCGTCTGCAAGGTGAAAAATCTGCCGTAATTATATCTATGGAATCTTGTAATCGCAAAAATAATCGCCAGCGCTTCTTTTTCGATTTGCGAGTAATTTTGTTCGGCTGGTTGTAACGTTCTTGACGCATGCGCGATGGGTTTTAGTGTCCCATCCGGCATTTTATGAAGTATATATGCCCCAACACCATAGATACTCGCGTCACTCGCGACTATTATTTCCAATTTTGGATCATAATGCGCTAAAAATAAAGTCTTAGAGTCTTAATGATTTTGTCGAAAGTTTTCTGACATTCATCTGACCATTCCCAAACTTTCTCCTTCTTCAACAGTTCATTTAGGGGTGCGCGTAATTTGTGCATGTTAGGAATAAATTCTTGATAATAATTTACTAAGCTCAAGAAGTTTTGTAACTCGGCTAAAATTTTTGGAGCCGGAATTTTTTTATTTTTTAATGCCGTGGCTATTTCTGGGTCTGGTCTTCTTCCTTGTTTGTTAATAATATGTCCCAGATATTTTAACTCCTTCATAAAGAAGTCATATTTATTTTCCTTTACCTTAAAACGAATTTTGTATCTGCCTGAAAAACTCTTGAACGTGTTTCCAGTGTTGTTCAATATTTTTGCTATTTATCAGGATGTCATCAAGGTATGTGATCGTGAAATCCAGTCCGCCTAGCATAGTGTCCATTATTTGCTGAAATATCGCCGGCGCGACCTTAATCAGGAATGGTAATCTCTGGAACTTATATAATCCTTTATGTGTGTTTATGCACAACAACCTCGAGCTTTCCTCATCTACTGGGTATCTGTAGGTATGCTTCGCTCAAGTCTATTTTTGAGAAAAAATTTCCTCCGTTCAACTTTGTGAAAACTTCCACTGGACTAGGGAGAGGATAGTGATAATCCTTAATCGCTGCATTCAATCCCGTTGAGAAATCAGCGCATACTCGTATCTCACCCGATTTCTTTTTCACGTAAACCGTAGGTGCGGCCCATTGACAATATTCCACCATTGACTATATTCCACCTTTGTCAATATACCGGTTTTCACGAGTCTATCCAACTGTTCGTCTATCTTTTCTAATGATACGAAAGGTAAATTACTTTCTTCTTGAAAATGGGTTGTACATTTTCTTTTAGTTCGATTTTGGCCGTCATTTTTTTTACACCTCCCGAGGCCGGCTGAAAATACGTCGAGGAAACTCTCCTTTAATCTCTCCTTCAACTTCTCTTTCCACTTTTTGGCAGAACGTACTTATCGGCAAATCCCAGAGGTCAAATTTTTACACCCAGTCAGTTCCAAATAAATTTTCCGTGTTTTTTAGAACACATCTTTAATTTCTTGGTCATCCCGTTGAACGTCAAATTTGTGATAATCTCCCCCTCAAATTTGATTTTTCTTCCTGTTACCGATCTGGCTATTTTATCTGTTCTCAACATGGTCGGTTTGTTTAATTTCTTCTACGTCTGTAAGTTAATAATGGTTAAATCTGATCCGGAATCTAACTGTAATCTGATTTTTTTGTTTAACATTTCTACTTGTACGTAATTTCGTATATTTATCTCGTCCGCTTGGTCAGTTCTAATGACTCTTACTCGCCTTTGGTTTTCTTTCTTGGTTCCTCAGTGCGAACTTTTATGTCGCACTTTATTGTACGACAGACAAGTCTTATAGCAGTATGGACAATTTTTGTACCAATATAAAGTCCCACAGGGATAGCATGGACTGGGTGGTGGTTTCTTCTGAGGTTTCATTTGACTTTGTAGTAAAATAATTGGTTTGGTTTGTTTTTGAGGAGGGAGAAAAACGTGTTTGTCCTTGTACTTTTCGTATGTGAGCGATGCATACTAGTTTTCTTAGAATTCTCCGTCTGATCTCCGCATCTTTAGTCGAAACCCGGCCTTGGACGAATATCAAACTTTTAAAATTGTCAGGGCTGAGTTCAGATAACTTAAAGTCATCGCAATGTTTGTTTACTACGGATGCGAATGTTACATGGTCTTCGCTATCCTTTTTTGTTAAATTTAAACATTTCCACCTTTTGTGAAATAATGAAGTGTTCACACTAAATAATTCCGTTAAAAGTTTCAAGGCTTCCCTGAAAGTCAACTCATTCGTTTTCCTCGGTAGGATGTAGTCTACGAATTTAGTATATTCGCTTGATCCTAGTTTCCTCAGTAGTAGACGTACTTTTTTCGCGTCTGACCAATTCCCGCAATCAAACTCATATAAATCTTCATATCTTCTCAAGTAAGCCGCGATGGTTTTGTCTTCGGCCGGTGCATAAGTGAAGTCTTTGATTGAGCTCCATATAGCATTTTGCGAGAATGTCGCTTCATTTTCAGAATTTTGTCCTTTATTTGTTACTGCCCGTAGTAGTAATTCTTGTAGTTCGAGTTGCTTTTCTTCGTTTTTCTGTTGAATTTCCAATATTTTTTTTATCGAGTCTAATATGTCTTTCCTCATTTCTTTGTTGCTGCTCGAATTGCATTTTCATTACTTTCAATATAGTTCCCTTAAAGTCTTCTATGTTTAAACTGTAATTTAATAATACACAGGCTACCTGTTGTCACGAGAAGAGGAGGAAAAAAATTCACTTTTTCCCCTTACTTTTTCTTTTCATAATATCTACTTTGTAGCTAGAGTTGTGTATTTGTGTAATGATTTTTCTTTTTTTTTTCTCCCTGTAGACTTCAGGTCTTTGTCGCCTGTTGTTCAAGAACTTTGGTACGAAAACATTTTCCTGCGTAGAATTCGATTCTATTCTGGCTGACAGGTAAAATTCGTGTCTTCGTTACCACTGTTATGGTTGGTGTCCAAAAAGTTTTTTATCTTTTATCTTCGCCTCTGTTATGGACGACCGATAGCAAAAAGGATATTTTTTTATATCCTCCGCCTAGAATTCGTTGCTTCAATATTCCCGTCGCCACTGTTATGGTCCAGGTTAAAACCAAGGAAGAACAACACGAACACAAGAGTAGATATAACGAAGGTATATTACACAAAATAATAATACAAGATGTGGGAGGTGTTAGTATGACTGTCAGTCTGGTTTGGAGTGAACTACTATCGGCTCGACTCGATTCGTCCCTCTCTCTTGAGAGGCGTAGTATACATAGTGTTAGGAAGAGTTCATTCTGTAGTTATAGGTAAGGACCTATGACAATAATATTTAATTAATTTTAGGGAGAAGATTTAATACTTGTCATATAATGTACCTGCAGTGATAAATTAATTAACTGCATTGTATAATATATCTATAGGTACGAAATATAGTACATACCTGATATATTGTTCTGCAGTGACAAAATTTAATAATTTTTGTTGATTTTCTGGGACGAGAAGTTATCATTATTTTCGTTAATATATTTGGACTATTGTCATCATCTTTGTTGTTGTTATCAGAGGGTTTCAGCCGCTGTACTCTCCGGCCTTCCTTACATATATAACCATCTGGGCAACCTAAAGAGATATCTAAAAAGAAACCAATATTTTATACATCATTTACATTATTCGGACTATTGTCCTCATCTTTGTCGCCACCGAAGACACATGGCACAGTGGATAAAGACGTTAGTTAGATCCAGTGACATGACCCAAAAAGTATGCATTCAATACCCGGTTAAAGCAGTGTGGGACTTGGAGAGGGGAATTAACAGGAGATAGCTGATAACTGACATCCATCAAACATGGCACGTGGAACTAGAACAGTCTACTCCAGTGAGCGAAATAAAGGGTTCAGTTCGATATTCCAACCACCTGAAGAAGGCCGGTGCGTACAACGGCCGAAACGTTGTAATAAATATGGCGACAAAGATGAGGGCAATAGTCCGAATAATGTAAATTTTGTACATAATACCTCATCTCAGAAATATAAACAGATACTGAAGGGCCAAAACGTTGTAATAAATATTGCAACAAAGATGAGGACAATAGTCCGAATAATGTAAATAGTGTACATAATACCTCATCTCAGAAATATAGACAGATACTGAAAGGCCGAGACCTTGTAATAAATATGGCGACAAGGATGAGGACAATAGTCCGAATAGTGTAAATAGTGTACATAATACCTCATCTCAGAAATATAGGCAGATACCATTATTTAATCTTACGGGGGTAGATTGTTTGTGTTTCACTTCGATCAAGTCTAGAGATATCGCCTCGTTCTGATTTTTATTTACTACTAAAGAAAGAAAGACAAATAACAGGAGGTCTTCAACTGCAGCAGCGGCAGCAAGAATCAAATATGGGCAGCAGCAGCAGTTGCAACCTAATCAGCAGACAAGGTTAGATTTATGACTCTACATTTACCACAGCAAATTGGCTTACGAGACAAAAATGGGTAAAAGCGTTTGTTTATGGATTTGATGACGCAGTAATTGTGATTTCAATCTCTCAGTCGGGTAGTGTATATTTGCACTCATTTCAAACGGGCAAAGAATAACTGAACAGTACTAAATAAAAATATTACCTAGACGATATCCCTAGACATAAGCAGTAGAACGAGAAGTGTATACCCCCGTAGGATTCAGTTCAGAATTCCCTGTAGGTTACCCAGACCGATATACACCTGAGGAAGGCCGAAACGTTGTTATAGCAACAACAAGATGAGAACAATAGTCCGAATATAGTGTTAATAGAATTTAATAACTATATCATTTGATGTATTTTTAAACATTTAAGAAATATGTTATATATCCGAAGCGATAAAGGATATTGATATATTTTTATGTAGGGACAAAGTTTATAGTGCACTCAATTATATAACAGAGTTAATGTTTCATAACTCTCTCATAAAATACATTTTTCGAGATTTTGATTATTCCTTATGGAATCGTAATTACGATACATCCGAAAAAATAAAATTCGTTGTTTCTCTCAAAACTGCCTGTCAACCTAAAGAAAGAAATGGTTTCCAAATTTCAACACATGCAAATGAAATTGCTATCTTTGAATCAACATAGAAAATTATATTACCTTCCATCATTATGGCTGATGCTAACCTCCAGAAGAGCAACTCATTGCCTCTTTTTTTTGTATCACGTTTTCAAATGACATGAACTGGAGAGCTACTAAGATTGCTGCAAGGAAAGTTTATTCATTGTGCCGTGCAAGGTAAATTTTCTCGCCAGAATTCATCATGTGCAGATATAAACTTGAATAAATATTGAATATTGTTCCTGATATATATCCGAAACTCTTGAGAAAGTTCAAAGAAAAGTCTGTAATGTTACGGATGTTGACCTAGTATTTAAACTTCAGTCATTATCCTACCGCCATTATTTGGCTTCCCTCTGTCATTTCTATAAATATTTATATGTCAGTTGTTTTGATGAGATGTTGTCGTTGGTATCTTAAGCGAATTAATTTAAGCGTATGACTAGATTGGAAAGTAGATAGATGGAATCGTAAGATCTATTCTAATAATTTCTTTTCTTTTCGCAGGTGGAAATTTCTTTCCGGTTTCTCGCTTCTCTGCCGCTTACAATCATCAAAGATGTAAAGGCAACGTCAATTGCAATCTTTTGTCTTCCTGGATACTGTACTTGTATTGCCGCACTGCAGTCTTCTAATTCTCTTACACTCCCAGTAACCTCTTGAAACTTAGTGGCATTATCGCCATATTCTGTCTTTTTGAACCCTATAATTTTATTGTCTTTTTTTCTTCCCTAAATCTCATTCTCTTTCACACTCATTAACTGGCGTCATAGAGACATTATTGTCTTGTTTGGGGTGAAATGCTTATAAAAATGTATTTGTTGGGACAAAATTTAATAACAGTTATATATTGTATCTTTTGGGCAAATTCAAAACCCTCTTTCATAGAAATGTATCTGTAGTTATATATTTGAATTTGTCTCTTATGAAATATATCCTTAGGAAATAATGAACTCTCTAAAATAATATATTTGTACGCAAAATTTATTAACTCATTCATTTAATATATATGCAGGGACCAGACTGATTTCTTAACCTTTCTTTTATATGCCATGTTCCTTCAGGACATGAACAACCATGGCTCGCAGCAATTTCCTATTCTTTGTAGCGCTTAGCAACGTTTGGTTCATGGTTCTGCTATCGATTTACACAAGTTCGCTGTTTTCCTCTCTCTCTCTCACTTTCTCTCTCTCTCTCTCTCTCTTGCCTTCAAAATATCCTGTGTGTGTTAAATTTTCTAAGTTCGCTTTCCTAATTATGAGTTCTCAAAATGTCTTTCTGGCTGTAAGTATAAGTGTCTTTTTCCCCACGAACTTCCTCTTTTTGTCAATACCATTGCATTGTCAGTAATCCTTTGGAGAACCATATATCTAATGTCTCCTTCCATCTTTGAAGTAATTCAATATGTCTCTTATAGAATGCATCAGTTGTGAGACAATTTAATGATTCAATTATATAATGCATATGCATATACAAAAATTAATGCCTTCTTCATTAAATGGATGTGTAAAGAAAACATTTTCATAAAACTCTTATACAATATATCAGTAAGGAGAACATTTGATAAATCTTAGATATAATATATGTTGATTCATATAATATGATTTCCCCCTTTAAGAAAAAAAAAAACATTTGAGGATAATTTGAAATGAAACTATTTTGGAAGACACTATTCTGCAGATAATATTTTTAAACTTCTCACACTCGTCTTTGAATATGACCGGTAATGAAATCAAAATTTAGGAAATTCTAATCTAAGCGCCAACTTGTCGAATTGAGTGATCACATCATTAAGGACAGTAGAAAAAAATATAACTGAGGATCATTTTTTCGATTCGCCCACTAAAATTACAATTAAGTGATGACCATGTAAAGAAACTCCCAGAACGAAATAATGAGGTCGTAATTTGTCTGAGAATTGAAGTCTGAAGATGAAGTTTATGATTCACGAAGCCATGAATTATTAGCAGCTGTTTCATATTTACTTTATCAATGTACATATTCTTTTTCAGAAAGAAGGAAATTGTACAACGCTAGAATGAATTACCGCTCTAATTTTCTTCTGGTACAAGGATAAAAATATAGAGCAACCAATGACGATCGAACTTGATGTAGAAATAATGGATTCAACAATTAAACAATAACAGAAAATTTGGCATCGAAAGACGAAGATGCATTTAGATGCTTTCCGGAATCTAAGCAAAAAGATTAAGAAATAGAAAATTTCGTAAAGAATAAGAAAGTAGCATTGAATTGTAATATGGCATTGAATCCTGGACAATTTTCTCAAAACTGGTGTCGAAGCCTGAGGCAACAGATCTCTATTTTTAGAGAATATTTGTACAGAATGCTGATAATATCAACGATGACGTCTTAAGCAAAAGTAGAACAGAACAGACACTTGTGCTTAAATCAGAAAGGAATACATGATTTTTTGTGAGGAAAGGAGGTTTAGAGAATTTGACACTCAAAGGACATATTGAAGAAAAAAGGAACAGAAGAAAAACAACGAGTAACTAAGATATCGAGCTCGTGTAAATAGATAACAGAACCGAAAGAGGCGGGTAGGGTAAAGAAATTGCTTGTTGTTAGCAACAGACTTGAAAGAATATTTATAGAAAAGGAAGGGAGAGGTTATAGCTGCTCCAACGAGAAAAAAAGTGTGTGCGTGTGTTTTTTGTTAGTATGTGTATATATATATATTCCTTCTCCATACACATATATTCTATTATTATAAGGAATTAATATATATTACGAATTAGTATATATATATGACAAATATATATATATATATATATATATATATATACACTTCCGATGTTGTGTAGGGTTCATGTGTGTGACTGTGTGTAGTCTATTGTGTTTGTTTTTGCCAGTACGTCTATAGATATTCGTTCGCCATAGATACTTTTGTGTACATGTGTGTGTGGCCGGCAAGAACGAATATATGCCCACAAGCGCATACACGAACCCTACACAATATAGAAAGTGTGTGTATATATATATATATATATATATATATATATATATATATATATATATATATATATATATATTAATTCCTTATAATAAAACAATGCATATACATGGAGAAGAAATATGCATACACATCTAACAAAAAAAAAAAAAACACGTGCGCACACAATACACAAAATTGAAGATAGGTCTAAGAAGACCCAGGTGTAATAAAAAGATAAGAACAAAGACCTCCTTCTTCGCCTTTTCTCTGACCAATCCTAATTGTTTCATTATCTTTTCAGCAGGTGAATATTTTCGCCACAAGTCCAAGAAAAATTGGGATTCCTACTACACATAGAAGACAATAGTTAAATATGGGAAAGCATAAGGAAAATTAATTCCGTTTAATAATAGTGGAAATAACTCTTCTTTGCCTGCTGAATCTCAAGGAAACCAGAAACTTGTGTTGCAAAAATATGGAAAATAGAAAAATACTCACAATATATATATTAAAAAAAAAAACGTTTGCGGCATCTCTGTTCTGTTTTATATATATATATATATATATATATATATATATATATATATATATATAGATAGATAGATAGATAGATAGATAGATAATATTAGTGTAAATATACACATACATATGCAAAATATATAAATATATATATACATAGGTGTATACACATACATGTATATTTTTTGAATAAAAATTCCAAGAGGATAGAATCCAGGTAGAACTCAATGTCCAGGACAGAGTAAGGATATAATAAAAAGGCTTAAACACTAATATTCCATGGTCATAATTTATTCCATTGGAATCGTAAATACGATGCAATTCATCAGACTTACAAATTCAAAAAGAAAACAGAAAAAACAACTCCGGAAATAAAAACAGAATTTAGAGAGAGCGTAAGTATGAGGGTGTGGGACGAATGTTAGAGCTAAAGAGGGGGTAACAGACTAGAGAAGGAGGGAGATTAAACCTTAACAGAGAGAATTTTAGGAGAGGTGAGTGGAAGGGGTTTAAGTAAGAGAAATATCAATGTTGTCGGATGTCTAATGCATAAAGATGCATTTCGTGTTGACATACACACACCATAGACGATCTTATGTTGAAGATCAGATTAAGAGGGAGGGAAAGGAAAGAAGAGGTGGGGGAGAGAGATGGGGCGAAGGAAAGTAAAATTGAAGTCCATTTACTAAAAGGGCCGCTGTATAATTAAGAAAATTTGACAAATTTAATATCGACTACAGGTTACAAATGAAATATAAACATATAAAAAATAAATATAACGATTATCTAATCTAGCAAGGACCTATATTTTTATGTTCAAAAACACATGCGAATACACACATACACAATAACATATACACGTATTTACATACACATAGGCGTGTACCCACATACACACATACATATACCCATGTACACACATATATAAATATATCCACATATCCACACAAATGTACACATACACACACATACATATATATACATATACACATATACATATATCTGGTTCGACATGTTAGCTCTATCTCTGATACTGAGCGCTTTCTAATAAGTGCCGCACCTATAACATACAAATAATTACACCTACATATATACGTATACACACACATTCACACACACACATTCACACACACATATATATACACACATACACACACAGATATATATATATATATATATATATATATACATATATATATATATATATATATATATATAAAAGATATATTTTATGTTTATACTTTTTTTTATAGATACAAATGTTTAAGTAATGCTCTGCTTATAATAAGCAGTATTAACGATATATGCCGGTCTGAATGTCCGAGAAATTTTTATAGAAAATATGCGTCCTCCGAACGGAATCGAACCTGTATCCTATACGGAACCGTCATATAAGGTCGATTTTACTGTTTTTCAAATACAATTCGACCTTGCTGACCGAAACGCTCCTCTGTGGCTCAATCCGTAAAAGCACGTCAGGCCATAAGATGGTTCTGTAAAGGATACAGGTTCGATTCCTGTCAGGGTAGCATATTTTCTACGAAATTTTCTCGGAGATTAAGGCCGGTAAATGTCGTTAATACTGTTTATTATAAGCAGAGCATTTATTTAAATATTTGTATCTATAAAAGGAACGTATAAACATAAAAAAAATGCCTTAAAAATAATTGTCGGATATTGTCCATTTCATTATATATATATATCCTACCAATATCTCTAGTAGCCAGAAACTCATAGTTAGTTTTAGATCGTTGTCCTTCTTGGAGATGCATATATTCATATATTTCCTTTCCACCTGAGTAATATCCTGTCAAATCTGATTCCGTCTGCTTGAATTACATCGATAGCCATAAAGTAATCAAATATCCGTTATTGTCAACCTCTAGCGAAAGTCATCCACCCAAGCAGCTTTTGAAGAAAAATGAGATGAAACTTAGAATCAATTCCTGTATCGATATCTTCAGGGGTTCATATGCAAGCAAATATTCGGACATGTTAAATTTCAATCGAGCAATCGATCAGAAAAGCTGACCTCAATGGCGGTAAATGTATGAATCATTGCGTGAAGTATCGACTTGAAAATTTGCTTCTTGAAACGGATTTCGTCTTTACGCAGTCAAGGATAAGGAATAAAGAAGATGCTGGAAATGTATAAGATGTGAAAGAATTTCTACAACAAATAATTTGATTTTAGGTCGAATTCCTGAAAAATCTCGAAATCAAAATGATCAGTAATTGATGTAGAGGAATATATTTCTCACTATTTACATTATTCGAACTATTGTCCTCATCTTTGTCGCCATATTTATTACAACGTTTTGGCCGTTGTACGCTCCGGCCTTCTTCAGGTGGTTGGAATGTCTAACGGAACCCTTTATTTCGTTCACTTGGGTAGCAGTTCTAGTTCCACGTGCTATGTCTAATGGATATCAGTTATCAGTTATCTCCTGTTAATTCCTTTCTTCACGTTCTCCACCGCCTTAACCAGGTATTGAACTCACACTTTTTGCGTCTTGTCACTAGATCTAACTAACGCCTTTATCCACTGTGCCATGTGTCAAAGAGTGAGAGTTTTTTAAAAAAAATCTTATTTACTTGGATTACTTGAAAAAGAGTGGAGAGCCTAATGGCTGACATATAATGAGCAAAATAAAGGTGTTGATACTAGTGTAAATGATTTCCCAAATAATATGTGTTGTGAAGTTCTGAGATGAATTATTGATAATATTCTATAAATTATTTTGACTAGTATCCTTACCATTGTTGTTTTGGTCACTACATCTCATTTGATAGATGCTCTTGTCTTCGTAGTTTACATGTCAGTTTTGGCAATATTCAGTTATTTTATTTCAAGTATATTTACAATGGCTGGTAAATGGTGTCGAGATTTCATTAATTTACAGTTCAGTTGACTAGATGCAACCATAAATTCTATGCTAACAGTTTATTTTCACGCACTTCTCTCTTGTGAAATTTAATCTGCAAAATATTTACTCTTTTGGATCCTGCTCATTAGTAATATTTATGTTTCTAATTCTTCCACACCAAGGAACCCCACGGGTCTTCATGGCTTTACTGCTTTGCATGGGGTGAAGTGCCTTGATGTGGTAGTGCTGACCTGGGTCAAGAGGTTGGCTGCTGGAAGACCCTATTTCTGGCAATATTACTCTGCACCATTCTAGACAAACAGGAGAAGCCAGGTATGGTTGTCAGAAAATATCTATGACTACATCACCCCTTACATCATTCCACCTAACTCCACAGTTTTACAACTCACTTATTATGTGTGGAGCGTAGTTGAACGGGAACCAACAAAACTCCTTGTAGCACCAAGGATGAACTGACGTCAAGGATTATGGCAGCATTCACTGAAAGATTGAGATCGTCCAAAAGAGTTGCAAGAGATTCCGAAGTCGTTTTGCGGCTGTGGTTGAATCCATTGAATAAATTTAGTCTTTAATGGTTCAAAATATTTTTGTGTAATTTTGGTAAATATATCCGTTAAAAGGAAATGTCAGTGTTAGTTTCATTTTAGCGCCATTTAGACGACAATTTATCCATCGCACCCTGTAACAGCGGACTTTTTTTTTTACCACCACCGCATTATGGATGATATCCTTCCCGTCTGTTACCGGTTGCTTGTCGATCCGTGTCCCTTCAGCGAATTTATAAATTTAATCTTTATATAATCTACAGTATTAGATTGTTCTCGTTCCTCTGACAATATCTCGGAATAATTTGTCGCCAGCTCACCTCGGTATGTCACCAATATCTACTAGCCCGTAGGACAATCCCGAGTGGAGAATTAATCACTCTATTGATTATGTAGCTGATGCTGTTTGACTGTCCTGAGCGAGACTTCTCTTTCTTATTGCAATTGCTGCTGCTTTACAAGACTTGCATTCTCTTTATTAATTACCGTATTGTATTCACTTCTATTCAAGGAACACTAAAGACGTCCCCATAGACTAGTATATGCGTTGATTCTTCCAGACGTCTGGTTTTCCAGTATTATTTTCCATCTAATATTTAATTCCAAAAAATTTGATGGCTACACTTTTACATCTGTACATGAAAAGCCATACCTGTTTTCATTGTTTAGCACGTAATTACGGCTTTTTGATTTTTGTCCAGCTTTACATTTAGAGGACATCTATTTTCCTCTTTTCATTAAATTGATCAGCTCTAAGCGACGGAATACCTGTATTTAGAATCCATTTGGTCCATTGTGTGTGGTTTAGATTTGCAGAGACCTTTCCGTCGGGTGGAGCTCATTCTGAATATTGTCCGGATGTTGAATCGACAGCAAATCCTCTGATTCTTTTTCGTATAAACATTTTTCCTGTAAGAGATACAAAGCATGTCAGTTTTCTGGTTCTCCTTCTTGATCATTCTACTCCTGCTTACAGAAGATGATATTTTATTAGCAGGCTACTATCAGAAAGCTGTAAAAATGCTGCTGGAACAAGGTAGCTCAGTAAGGCCATCGATTTAGTTCAGAATGGAAGAAGAAAACAACAGCCAACCGGCTTTCGTAGATATAATAATAACCGGCAGAATATAAATCCATATATCAAAAGCCAACCATCGACATACAATATCTCAACTAGTCAGAAAGTGTAAAGAAATGGATAGTCTGGTGGCTACAAAACCGTCGAAAACAATATAGCAAACCAGACACATACCAACAAGAAATGATTAGCATCGGAACAGAGGATGCGTACAAGATATCCGTATATCCCAAACAAACACTCACCGAAAAATATTTTAACTTCGCTTCCCACCACGCATACAGTTAATTAAAAGGATTGTCGAAGGCATCGCACATTGCCTGAAAATATTAAGTGTTGATCCAGACACATACCAACAAGAAATGATCACTTAGAGTAACAACGCTTCAAACATAACATCAGTTTCTGCAGTCAGATAGGGAAAAGTCCAAGAAGGAGGAGCAGTATCAAGATTATGTTTAAGGCTACAATTTTGGGTTCAAACCCTAGCATGGGTAGTGCTTAATAGTACCCACTTTAAAGGGTGAAATAAATGGAGTAATGTATAAGAACTTGACAAATGATCCTGAGACAAGATAAGTGGTGCGAATTAAGCTAATGCTCTGCATTAAATAAATGGATCACTTCGAATATCCATAATCTGTACGTCGACAGAGAAGCACCTGAATAAAATCGAAGGGGCCTATGGCTGGAAATGTTTTTGATAATAACGTTGTGTTTTATTTAATAAAAGGCTCGTATAATTTTTTTTTAAACCTTTTGGGGGGAGTATTCACTATTGTTGAAAACCACGACTTATTTGACAACACGAAAAATTAAGAAAATGGCTAACGGATATGCTTCACTCGTTCTATTTAATATATATGTTTTCTGTATGTATGTATGTTTGCACGTATATATGTGTGTATTTATGTGCATAATTTTGCATATAACTTTCAATTTCTTTTTATATATAAATTTTCGTATATGTATTTACGATTTAACTGTTGACGATAGAGAAATAAATAAAAAGAAATAAATAACAAGAAGGCCAAAATTTCAGTATCTCTAATAATAGACAGATAATAAATATCACCAGGCAAATAAAGCCATAGTTCGACCAACTATCAGAAAGCTTTCACAGCCAACACTAAAAAGAAGAAATAGACAGATAATAAACAGGAGACCAATATAGAGCGGTTGCTAATAAAACAGTTCTTCATGTTATACAACTATTAAGTACCTATTAATAAATATACATATTATCCTTCACCGTTAGCACGAATAGGAGTTTTATGCACAATCTTCAGTGTTGATTATAGACTGACCGTTGCGCAATTTAAATTTCCAAAAAAATAACTGGTTATCGCAATGTTGGCACAGTTATATATTACATTTTTTTTTATTTGAAAAATTATATCTGGTATTAAAAATAAACGGGGTATATATATACATACATACATACATATACCCATATATATATATATATATATATATATATATATATATATATATATATATATATATATGTGTGTGTGTGTGTGTGTGTGTGTGTGTGTGTGTGCGCGTGTATGTGAATTTAGATTATGTATATGACATAATTCGACCAGTTCGAAGATCTTGATCATTATACTCTCAAACTTTCGACTTTTGCAGCCTCCGATGTTCATCAGGTGGCTGTTTTATTATATTCTTTACTATATCAGATCAGTGCAATCATTTTGGTTATTATACTCGCACCGCTTCAGCCGCTGTGCATTTTGACCTTTTCACGTGTTTATCTCTTGTATGTTTTGCTATTCAGACCAGTAATAATAATCGTGGTTAATATACTCATGATGTTCGACCGTTCTTAACTTGGACCTTCTTCGGGTGTTTTTCTTATTTGCTTTGCTATTTAAACAATTCCCCATTTAGTACTGGTTCTCTATTGAGGGATATGCATATAACTCTTTCTATGATTTCTGCTATCATCTTTAATCTTGATCCCAATAAAGCACGTGGACTGGATGGTATCCCCGTAATAGTCATTAAGAAGTGTGCTCCCGAACTGGCTTCTGTTCTCTCTAAGCTCTATAATAAATGCCTCACTACCGTCTGCTTTACTGGCTGCTGGAAGTAATCGTCTGTTGTTCCAATTTTTAAGAACTCTGGGGAACCGTCCGGCTATTGACCTTCTACCTCTTTTGGGGAAACTTCAATAGGCTAATCAATGCTGAATTGGTTCATCATCTCTCATCCCAGGGATTTTCTCCAACAAGCAATACGGATTTCGTTTTTCTAGGTCAACTGCTGGTATGCTAACGATAATTACGGAAAATGTCTATCATACTTTAGATAAAAACGGCGAAACCTCAGTTGTAGCATTGGACATCTCGAAAGCCTTTCACTTGGTCTGGTATACGGATCTTCTACACAAGCTGAAAAGTTACAGTATTTCCGGGCATATTTTTGAGCTGATCCAGTCGCGTTCATATCAAATCGTGAAATGAAAGTTATCCTGAACAGCTACTAGTCTAGATGCTGTCGTACCATCGCGGGTGTCCGCCAAGGTTCCATTCTCAGACCTACGCTGTTTTTAACCTTCATTAACGACCTTCCCGATGAAATCAGTTCTCAAACTGGCATTTACGCTGACGACACTACCATTCACTCCTAACCTCAATCTGATCAGTCCGACAAATTCAAAATGGCAGATAATGTACAAAACGACCACAAAATCGTCGTTAACTGGGGCAAAAGCTTGCTTGTCATTTTAACGCCTCCAAAACTAAACTTGTCTCGGTTAATCATCTGAGAGACACCTCCCTGCCTTCCATCAGCATGGCTAATGCTATCCTCCAAGAAAGTGACTCGTCGTGCCTTCTCAGGCTAACGTTCCTAGCTGAAATGAAGTGGAAAGACAATATTGAATCCATTTCTTGGTCAGCTGCTAAGAAAGCAGCTTTATTGTGTTGTCTGAGACCATTCTTCTCTCCTGAATATATCTTGCATATCTATAAGTCTACCATTTGTTCACGCTTAGAATATTGCTGCCGTATATCCTCCAGTGCCCGTGCTATTTCCAGGATCTCCTTGGTAAGATCCAAAGAAGAATCAGAAAAATATTATTGGACCTGATCTGGCGGTTTGGCTTCAGTCACTTTCCCACCGGCGTAAGGTTGCCTCTTTGTGGCTTTTTTTAAAATAAATACTTTCATGGTAATTGTTCAGCTGCGCTTTTCGCTATTGTACCTAGTGTGTCTGAATATAACCGCAAATACTAGACTGGTGTCGAGATCTCATATATTTACGGTTTAGCTAGCTAGATGTATCTGTAAATTCTGTGTTAAGAGATTCTTATCCCGCACTTCTAACTCGTGGAACTCCCTTCCTAACCCATGCTTTCCAACCAACTCTAATCTGCAAAATTTTAAATGCAATGACAATATCTTCCTATTACTCTTTTTGTTCCCGTTCATTATTAACGTTTCTGTTTCTAATTCCTCGACATCCGGGTAACCCCTTGGGTCTTAGCGTGTGTACTGCCTTGCTTGGGGCGATACCGATTAAAAATAATCAACACTATTGGTTCAAATAGCGGATAATTTCACTGACAATATATCAGAATACTCGTTTTGGCAAGTGGATTGTATTAGGAAATATTTCGTAAGAAAAAAAAATCACAAAATTCGACCGTTATACTCTCGAAACATCATCAGCTCTCTGTCGTATATGTTTTGCTGTTCGAAAAAGCATGATTGGTTTCTTTATTATACTGGCAATATTTCGACTGTTGTATTTATTTGTCTTCTTCAGGTGTTTGTCTTCTGATAAGCTTTCCTATTCGGACAAAGAGAAAATATTTCATTTTAGAATTCTAACAAAACACCGAAAATTATTTTTTATTTCGATTTTACGCTACAAACTTGAACCGTAAGGAAAAATGAACCCGAGACATGAACCGAAAAAAAAATGAACCCGAGACATGGACCGAAAAAAAAATGAACCCGATACATGGACCGAAAAAAAATGAACCCGAGACATGAACCGAAAAAAAAATGAACCCGAGACATGGACCGAAAAAAAATGAACCCGATACATGGACCGAAAAAAATGAACCTGAGACATGAACCGAAAAAAAATGAACCCGAGACATGGACCGAAAAAAAAAAATGAACCCGAGACATGGATCGAAAAAAAAATGAACCCGAGACATGGATCGAAAAAAAAATGAACCCGAGACATGAACCGAAAAAAAAATGAACCCGAGACATGGACCGAAAAAAAAAAATGAACCCGAGACATGGATCGAAAAAAATGAACCCGAGACATGGATCGAAAAAAATGAACCCGAGACATGAACCGAAAAAAAATGATCCCGAGACATGGACCGAAAAAAAAAATGAACCCGACGAGACATGGATCGAAAAAAATGAACCCGAGACATGGATCGAAAAAAAAATGAACCCGAGACATGGACCGAAAAAAAAATGAACCCGAGACATGGACCGAAAAAAAAATGAACCCGATACATGGACCGAAAAAAAAATGAACCCGAGACATGAACCGAAAAAAAAAAATGAACCCGAGACATGGATCGAAAAAAAATGAACCTGAGACATGGATCGAAAAAAAATGAACCCAGACAAAAAAATGGACCGAAAAAAAAAAAACGAACCTGGACCGACAAAAAATGAACCGAAAAAAAAAAAATGAACCTGAGACCGAAAAAAAAATGAACCGACATGGATCGAAAAAAAATGAACCTGAGACATGGACCGAAAAAAAAAATGAACCGAGACATGGATCGAAAAAAAATGAACCCGAGACATGGATCGAAAAAAAATGAACATGGATCGAAAAAATGAACCTGAGACATGGACCGAAAAAAAAAAACCAAAAAAACAAAAAAAAAACAATATTAAATAATAATATTTGGGTCGAAATAAGTCACTAGTAGATATTTTTTTATTCTGATTTTACGCAAATTATTTGAACTATTGCTCATGATTCGTTCAAGAAACCGGAAAGAAAAATATAAAAATCAACAATAAGTTAAATGAATGCTAAATAATTCATTATATAATTCAGTTAAAATTGCTTTTTCATTCTATTTTTACCAAGTCACATTAACTGTTGATCCTTTCATTAAAAAATCCGGAGATAAGACGAAGACGAATGCAAAATACTTCATTTTAGAATTCACATATGTCGAACAAATTTCATTCTTATTCTAAATCTACGATGCTTACAAAATAAGAAGCAAACGTAAAACACTTCATTTTGGATTTACTTACTTCAACAGAATTTATTTTTATAATTTTACATAAAGTATCGTAACTGATTGTTAGCAAAATGAAGAGCCCAACACACAAAGTAGAAATTGGAGATAAAATCAATCAAGTTCGGAAATTTAAATATCTAGAAAGCTTTTTAACAGAGAATGGAAAGTGAAACAATGAAATCTGAAGACACATTGGGAGAGCGAATGTATTAAGAGACAGAAAAAAAAAGGATTGAAATATTATGTATTATCAATCGTCCTATGGTAGTAAGTGCTGGACAATCTATTCACATATGAAGAAGTGACTTGGAGTAATAGAAATCTGGTTGTGCAGAAGGATGCTGAGGATACCATAGACTGAAAATGTGAGAAGCGATGGAGTTTTAGAGAAAATATAAGCAAAAAGTATACTTATACACAGTATCAGGAAGAGAGAGTTGGAATTTATCGGGCCAATTAGAAGGAAATGGTGTTTAGAAAATTGAATACTCAGGACAGATTAAAGAAAAAAATTACTAAGTGAAATAAATGGCGGAATAAAGTTTAGGAAAGAATACCAATGAAACAAATTTTATTAAGAGATTCAAAGGAGAGGAAATTATGAATAGCCATAATCGCCTATGTACTGAAAGCTTAGCGGAAATAGTAGATCTTAACAAACGATGTAAAATGACACACCTAAACCTGAACGCTTACTATATTATCAAAACTGCATTCAAACGGTTGAACAAAGTGCAATATAATACAGAAATTTGTATTTGAAACAAAGAAAAAATGCTTAATTCATAATTTGTTTTCAAGCCTGTTGTATGGCAGTGAAAGCTGGATATATACAGAGGAAACTGGAAGCAATAGGGAGAGGTTTATATAGAAGGATGAATGGACAGAGCAAGTAAAAAAAGAGAAAGACTTAAAGAATCCTGAAGAGTCAGGTAGAATCTCTGGGACTCATATACAGATGGAGGGGTAAATATATATATATATATATATATATATATATATATATATATATATATACGCATTTCATTGAAAACGACAGACAAGGTGCTTTTATATAGATTATACAATTTCTTATGCGATTTTTCGGATGATAAATCATGATAAATCATCTGAAAAGAAAAAAAATGATTAGATCGCTTAAGAAATTGTATAAAAAACTAAATAAAAGCAACTTGTCTGCCGTTTTCAATGAAACGTGCATAAAAGAAGGATTGCTGCCTAAATACACAAATATATATATAAAAAGAAGAGAAAAACCGTAAACGTTTTTGGTTGTAATGTGGATTTTTAAAAAAATATATTATACTTTATTTTCCATAAATTTGTTACACGGGTTTCCGGTCTCGCGACCTTCATCAGGCAAAACGTGGAGATTTCTACATATTATTAAAAATAATTTTTTCTTATGTTTTCCTATGTTAAAAATTCTTGAAATGAGACATTCTCTTTTTTGTGTGGTAGTAGCCCAAATGTCTTCTATACGAGCCAGGTTTCCTCAGGATTTGGGCGATAATGTCTCTCCACGATTTCTTCTATATTGTTGCTCTATGTAACTTTAACATCCCACACTCGCTATGTTCTACATTCCATTCATAAAATGGTGCCTAGCTGTTTTAGATTTTACAGAATTTCTTGCCTCATTATATCTAAAAACTTCAACTTTTTCTTTCTTTTTACTAATGATCATTCAGTAGAAGGCCTAAGAGCCAGTCATGGTAGATTGCCACTGTATTGTTTTTTATGAGCGTAAGAAAAGTCAAGAAGTGAAGTTTATGGCAATGTAGGAAAGATAATGCCAGAAAGATAACGACTAACCGTAGACTTAAAAGAGGGGAAGATTATCCTGATTGGGAAAAACATCCTTTCTTGAGTCTGTTCTACAAAGCAGCAGTTCTTGGGAATAACCTATTCGAATGGAACTTAATTCTTACTAGTGAAACACAGATGGAATAGGGAATGATTGACCCTTCTTTAGGTGTCATGGCAGGTGCCAGCTGCAAATGCCAGGGCTGATGGGAGAACAAATGCCATGGAAATAGCGATAAAACAGCGAGAACCTCGCAACGTTTCATCTGTGTGAGAAACTTTTGTCAATTTCAATTTGTATCAGTAATAGGTAGAAATCAGGTGAAAAAGACGAACCAAATATTAATTACTAGATTAAAGCCCGCATCGGGCGGCATTTAAAGTAGGTCTTGTGGAGGGTTGTTCATTAGGCTTTCATCACAATACGAGGGAAGGGTAGATGCGACAGGTAACAACAATAAACTACAGAAGAAGTCAAAACTGATCACTTCATTCAGCCGGCAATTAATTTAAAGACAATTTGATATACATAGTTCCTTGCTTTCCGTAAAAACAATTATTTTTATTTAATGTGTGACTTTCGCTCAATTTCGCAATTAAAATATATATATATATATATATATATATATATATATATATTCGCTAAATATCACGTAAAAAATCGCCGACAACAAAATATTGGAATTTCAGGATTGCGTGTCCGGATCCTCGTCCTGCAATGTTTTTGATTTGCTCGCGGGGGTCAGCCTGATTGTATGATATATTGGGCTACGGCCTCGAGGACCTAAGTTGAAAACACGTCAAATTTTACTTTGGATGAGTAATTTTTTTTATTTGAGATGAGCTATTGAAAGTTAGATAGTTGTGTCCCTTTAAATTGAAAACGCGTGACACAGTGACATTCGCATTTATTATATTGATGAAGTTATTTCATCTCACAATATAAATGCTTACATATTTGCAATATATTTGCATTTTAAGAAGTTTTTTTCTAATACATTCCTATGTACATCGAATGGATTTTTTCATGCAGATAACGCGTTATAGTTAATAAGAAATAGAAAAAAAAAGATATTGTAAATTACTCCTTCAACATTTTATACGAATACAAAATAACGTTATTAAATGTGGCAAATACTGTGTTTTTTTATAACGGGAAATCATCAAATTACATGTTATGGCCACCATAGATTGTTCAATTAAAGACCAATTCTTTTACTGATTGGCATTTTGGTAAAAAGGGCAACCTCCCGATTAAATTTATTTGGAGAAACGTTGTGTTAAAAAATAAGGGTGGAGAAATTGATATACGCCATTTTTAATTTCAGATGACACCAGTGTTACGAATATGTCTTTAGAAATGACATGTCATTCCATTAAATTCTTCAAGTACCAGATGTGAAATAATTATCAATTCAATTTCCGTTTAAATAACTTTTAATTCACTTGAATGTAGTCAGTTACTTTTCTTTATTTTTCAAGTAAATGGAGAGAAATGCAATGCGCGCGACAGAGATTTAATGATAACAAGCCTACAATTTACATATAAATATATATATATATATATATATATATATATATCAGTCTGCTATATCTATCTATCTCATTCTGTTCATATCTATTTAACGAGCTTATTTTGTCACTTCTCTCTATTTGAAGCTATTCATATCTATCTCTCTATCTCTCAATATCTATCTATCTATCTATCTATCTATCTATCTATCTATCTATCTATCTATCTATCTATATATATATATATATATATATATATATATATATATATATATATATATATATATATATATATCAGTCTAGTCATATCTATCTATCTATCTGTCTATCTGTATGTTTGTTTATCTATCTATCTCAGTCAATTTACAGGTATCTATCTATCCATCTGCCTGATTTTTTTTTTACTATCAACACCATCACTTGACAAGACACCAGCAGTGTTGAAACAAAATGGCTATTTTGTAGTGATATTATAACATACTTATGTTATAATTTTTAAATAAATGATATATGTCTATATAGCCAGCAAGATTGATAAATAGATAGATAGATAGATAGATAGATAGATAGATAGATAGTTCGCTAGCTAGGTATCTCAGTCTATTCCTATCTATCTATCTATCTATCTATCTATCTATCTATCTATCTATCTATCTAAAACTATCTATCTTATTGTATATATATATTTATACATAAAGCAGGGTATAACCCGACCCACAGAATAGAAATATCTGCCGGAGTATATAAGCAAGTTCTGTGGTAAGGTTTTCATATGTAAAATTGGGTTTGTTAGCCATAAAAATCCTAAGCAACTCTACGTCGTTAGATATCTACAACAACCATCAGGACATTTATCAATTTTGCGGGGCACGCTGGATTCAACAATAACGTGACATTGAATAAGGATGGGATAAAAAATCCATGCATCATCTCTTATCTGCAGAAGGGAAACACGTACTCACAGTCACTAAATAACTGAAGAGATAGTATTCTGAAATGATATGCACAGCAACATGTAATATGGTAGAAAATTGTTTACAGAATATTGTGTTGTAAAAACGGTTATGAATCTAATATTCCAAAAGCCTAAGGCAGTAACCTTGATTATGACTAGGTGCCTACCCCACATCATCTCAACTTTGCTCATAACATTAGTAATGAGGGAATCACGCTGTAGATCTTTGACTAATTCGTTTTTTACGGCGTATCAACCCTTTGCAGGCTATTTAAATCCAGAAACTATGTTTTGTAAGAATATTTTTGAAGATAAACATCATTTAGTGATATAAGTTTTACTGAATAAGTCACAACTAATAGAACAAAAGACGGATCTGTATCTTTCCCAAGGTTATTTGTCGTAAGTGGCAAAAGAACCTTATTGTAATTGGAAATGGCTTTCCGATTAACAAATCCGAGCCATTATTCTATACACCGCCCGCACATCCAAGATTAAAGTACCGGTATTCTAAGGCGATCACCTATTTTGTTACTGATCAAATTCAATAGTGCTTAACTTCGGTGATATATTGGTTTGTTCGCTACTGTATTCTGTTTGTAAATATTTCTGTAATCTAGTGCAAGACTTAGGTAAGACTCATGTCATGTTACATGAATGTTCATCTTTCTCCAAACATTCCTAACATTTGTAGCATTAATATTTCTTCCCTTTTCTACCATGCGTTTACACAATCTGGTTAGGTAAATTACTGTCTGTTTTTCTTTTGATTTCAATATGTATTGCGAGGGAAGAAGTTCTCCGAGTCCTTATTTTTCGTCACGTGTATCAGTAGTTTCATCAATACTTTTCTAATGTTAAAGACAGAGCTGTTGAAAAGTGTCCTTTCTCTTTCCATTTTCTTTAAAAAAAAACAACAACAAAAAAAAAACACTTCCTCGTTGTTATCATGTTTTTGACAATGGTTTTCCCGCCTAATTTGTAAAGACATTTGAAAAATAACATTTTTGTTTCTCATTTACTTAACAAAACTTCTACGTTGTTGACATTTTTGGTTCTGGTATTCGCAGGATCCTTCTATAAAAGCCCATCTTTGTTGTCTCAAGTCTGCTCTTCATCTATGAGGACACTGTCCAAAATCCATTGCCATAGGTGAATTGATATTGTATAGCCCTTCCGCACTATTCGCTTTATTTCTAAGAAAAAAATTTCATGTTTACTATTACTTTTCGTTTTTGGTAGACATATTTTGCTGTTCCAATGAGCCTTAAAATTTCATAAAACAATTTATACTTGGTTGATTCTGACTTTACCAATTCGTAGTTCACATTTTGGGATTTTACTTTACAAGGTAGCAAAGGAAAGTGAGAAGAAAGGACTAATTATCAGAAGAAGTCTGGATGCATGGTTGGTAAGAACAGGAGCAGCCCAACATGAAAATTACAGATTGGAAATACTGAATTAAAACAGGTGTGAAAAGTTAGATATTTGATAAGCATTTTTCAGAGGATGGAAAGCGTTACACGGAAATCGGGATAGCATTGGAATAGGCGAAAGATGCCTTCCAAAAGCTAAGGAAAGTATTAAGAAACAGAAGTATTCCCTTAGAAACAAAGAAAAGAGTACTGAAATATGATTTAATATCTGTCCTCCTTATATGGCAGTGAATGCTGCCCAATCACCTCGCAAAGGAAGAAGAGACTTGAAGCAAGAGAAATGTGGTTCTACGGAAGGAAGCTTAAAAGACAATGACTGGACATGCGAGAAGCAATGAAGTTTTAGAGAAAATGTCAGCAAGAAGGATATACGTAATATCTGGAAGTAGACATTTCTATTGCACATAATGAAGAAAGAGGGCTTGGAAAATTTAACACTCGGGGGTATATTGAATGCAAGAGAGACAGAAGAAAAAATGCATAATCCACCTAACGAGTTTGTGTAAATGGATGGCAGAAGAAGCCTTAGGAGATATAGAAAAGAGACAAAATTTAAGAAGAGACTTGAAGCAACAGAAATGTGGTTCTACAGAAGGATGCTGAGAATACCATGTACCGAACATGTAAGCAACGACGAATTTCTTGAGACAATGACAAAAAAAGAACACTTATATTTAACATTAGGAAAAGACAGTTGAGGATTCTTGGACACATAATGAGGAAGGACGACTAGGAAAATCTAATACTTACAGGACAGTTTGAAAGTACAGGAAACTAAGGAAAGCAACGCACAAGCTACTTAGCGAACTATGGGAGGCAGATCACGATATGGGCGAGATGACAAAAAGGGATTAAGAGCTACAAAGGACAAGAAATTGTGGAGAGTAATGATCGCCAACGCCCTGTAAGGACAGAGCATGAAAAAAAAAAGGAACGTCCATACATTCCCCCTTCTTACCAATGATAGTTATTCTTTTCTTCTCGCTTCAGGAAATTGTGGAGAGCCATGTTCGCCAACGTCATAAAGGCACAAATCACGTTGAAGAAGAACGTCAATACATCTCGCTTCTTACAAATGATATTCTTTTTTTTTGCTTCATTTGTCTTTATTTAATATTTACCTTTCACTTTTAGATCACAAGCTGATCGTAATCCGTTTAAATTTATGGAATATATTCAAGTCTATTTAAATTTGTCTAAGCATTCTCTTCCATACTTAAATTTGAACATAGGCGGGTCCATCTATAGGATTCATATTAAAGATGTTAGAAATTTTATGATCATTTAGTTTACTTATTATAAATGCTGTTAGTTGTTTGTAAAATTAAAAAGATTTGAGGGTAAATTGAACAAGTTAGTATGCTACTTAAAAACTCCTAAAACTTTATCCATATGACATTCTTTTAGAATCAAAAGACTATATTGAGCAGTGTAATCCTACCTATGATACCTAAGAAAATAACTACCTCACTGTTTCCACAAAAGTTTTAGCGTATTTGGCTGAGTGATATTTAAATTATTTCATTTTTAAATTAGTTCTTAACTGTTTCCAGACAGTATTTAATACCTCTGATTGAAACAAAAAATGAAATGGCGAATATAAAACCGTCATGAATATAAAATAGTAGTTTTTCGCTTTCCCCTATGCGCATAGATTACAAACAGGAAGGGACAGCTTAACACCGCCAACTTAACATCACCGACAGAACACCACCGAGTCAACACCACCGAGTCAACACCACCGAGTCAACACCACCGACTGAACACCGCCAACTTAACACCGTTTATTGAACACATCAATGACAACTCATGAGTGACACAACTCAAGGCCGCGAAAATATAACATTTTTATAACCGAATAAAACTAAGTTATTTACGATTGAAAGCTTAATAAATGAATATTTTTTAAATTATTTTAATGAAGTAAATCGTATTTATTTTTTAATGAAGTAAAACTATTCTTAATGAATCACTTTTAATCGCTTAAAAAAAAGTTATGTTTTTCTGGTGCTGAGTTGTCCCGGTGTTGAGTTGTCCCGGTGTTGAGTCGCCAGTGTTGAATTGTACTGCACCACATTACAAGAAATAACTATTCATACGAAACGCAAACCTCACATATATAATCGCTAAATCCGAATTTCAAAGGTTACTAGAATAAGAATATCGATTATGTACCATTTCCTTTCGGGACGTTGGCGATTGTGGTTTTCCCCCATTTCAATTATTTTTTGTACTAAGCAACGTTTGGTGCATTGACAGTTCGTCTTTATCGACAGGGGTCTGTCATCCATTCGAACAAATATATTCGGTAGGTTAACCATAGTTTCCCCCTGCTTCATCAAACTTCCATATTCACCAAAGCTTTCTTTCCTCATTATATCATAAAATTTAAACTGACTCATTGTGAAAGTAAGTATAACCTTCCTTAAACTCATAAATATAAACGCTAAGCTCAACATTTCTGCTCCTTCAGCAATTCAAGAAGTAAAATTGCTACATGTATCATTATATATATATATATATATATATATATATATATATATATATATATATATAGATATATAATCCTGTGTTCTTATAGATATTTTTATTTGTACACAATAGTGCTCAATGTAAATTTACAGAGAATTAATATTATAAATTAATTTATTTAAAATATGTTTTTTTCGTTACACAGTTTTAACCATGTTTCAAAATGGAAGCTAAAAGCTCCGAATTTAATTTCGCTTGAGGATGAAATGGAACTAATATCTTTAATTTAATTTTAGCTTCAATTTTTGAAACATGGTTAAAACTGTGTAGCGAAAAAACATATTTTAAATAAATGAATTTATAATATATATATATATATATATAGTGCGCGATGGGTAAATTGTTATTTTTAATTTCGCGCATGCACGTTGTCTTTGATTTTGTTGAGTTCACAGAGTATAGTAGAGTCAGTTGGGCACCGTCCGTGATAAAGAGAGCAACATGATACAAATCACCTCTCCAATACGATCATTCCAGAGTGTTTAGGTGTCAGTCTGAGGTCAGTGCAGTGGATTCGGAAAGAGTATGCTGAGTCTAATGGTGATTATAAATGTACGGAAGCTCGGAAAACTCACTATGATCATTCTGATAAGCGAAGAACTCCATTCATCTTCGCACAGAAGCTCAAACTCAACACAGAGGCCTACATTAAGAAGAGCCTTGAGGAGGAAGCTGACTTAGGTCAAGAGGAGGCTACTGAAAGACACTATGCCTGGCAAATGCAATCTGCACCATGTCACACAAGCCAGAGATGCTAAAGCTTATGGCAACATTCACTAACTTAAATAAGGAGAGCGTCTAGAAGAGTTGCAGAAGATTCCGTAGTCGTCTGGAGGCCGTGGTTGGATATGATGTGAGTTAGAGATATATATTTTTATATATCAAGAACAGTATTGAGGAAATTGTTAGGGCAAATGGGAAAAAAAAGAGGTTTACTTGCTACGCGTTTTATCCTTTAGGACTTCATCGTACTGGCTTTGTTGACGTTGTTTTGACAATATACGCGCATGAACGAGAGACGCTGCTAGTTTTGAAAATTTGAAATAATTTTTTGCAATATATCCAATTTCATGTAAATTCTTTTTCTTTTTCTTTCCATCATCTTTGTTATGTAAATATCCGACATTTTGATTAGAGCAAATCTGGACGAGAATTTACTGTGGTTGAATTAGACATAAAAGAACTTTCTAGATATTTTCGTCTTAATGAATTAATTTCTGTTTTTTATTAGAGTAGCATTTTTATGTCAAAATTGCGGTCAGTTTCGTTTAACTTTAACAAAATATTGAAATAAAAATATGAATGCTGGACGTTATTTTAAGAAGTGGGTACAAATGAAAAGATTTGAAATTGTCAATATTTTCCATTTTACTGAAACAGCAGATAAACACCTCTGTCATCCCTTCATTCTGTCATCCCTTCATTCTGTCATCCCTTCATTCTGTCTTTCATTCATTTTTTCATGACATCAAAACGGAATAATCCATTATTTATGAAGAATTGGAAACACTTCGATCTTCCCTTCTTTCTTAAATAGTTTATTTTCATTCATTCTTCTATTGTCCTTATCTTTGTTCCCATGTTTATCACAACGTTTCGGCCGGTGTACGCTCCGGCTTTCTTCAGGTGGTTGGAATGTTGAACTGAACCCTTTATTTCGCTCACGTGCCATGTGTAATGGATATCAGTTATCTCCTGTTAATTCCTCTCTCCAAGTTACTCTCCACTGCCTTAAACACTTATTGAACTCACACTCTTCGGGGCTTGTTACTGGATCTATCGCCTTTATCCACTGTGTCATGTGTCCTTGAGGATATCTATGTATGAATTTCTGGGTATTATGAACCTAATGTCTTCAGCAACCGTTTTTTTACCAGTGCGCATATTGCAATTTTGGCTTTTATTCTTGTATATTTTTTTACCTGAGCTCATATTGCAATTCTTGTTGTTATTATCGCCTTTTCTCTGACACTCCTTATTACAGGTTCCCATATTGTATTCGTTATGCTTGGTCGGCTCAGGAGATTTTTCTGGCCTAGCATATGTGCTGATTCATTAAGTTTACGAATTTTCCAATGATTTTCTTCGTCTATGATTTCAACTTGATCATTGAAACCAAGTAGTATCGTTTCCCCTCATTTCACAGCATCAAAATAGAATAATCCATTATGAAGAATTGGCAAGAGATGTTAAACACTTGTATCTTCCCTTCTTTCTTTCTTTCGTTCTTTCTTTCTTTCTTTCTTTCTTTCTTTCTTTCTTAAATAGTTTCTTATTTCCATTCATTCTTTCTTTCATTTTCTCACTGAAACCAAGTAGTATCTTTTCCACTCTTTTCACCTGATCAAAATGGAATAGTCCATTATTTATAATGTTTTGACAGGACATAGCTATCATGTGAACTAATAGGTTCCTAACAATAATATCAGCATTTGTCTACATTTTGAGGTAAATTCCTGTAACAGAGTTAGCAATCTATGACTGTCCTCCCCCCATCTTTGTTGTATTACTACAAGCCAAAGATTTAAAACTTAGCAAAAAAAGCATAAAACACTCAATGACTTGAACATACAGAATGATTATCTCATTTAAACAAAAAAAAAACTTATTTAATATTCGTAAAAAATAAATCTGCAACATTCAGAGTGTTTGTATGGCATAAATGAATAAAAACAAAAAATGGAAAATAGTAGGACTTCGCTTAAGATGTATGGAAAATGTGAACGTTTAAATTTGTGCCGAAAATAACTGAGTCACCCGGCACTTGGGGCAAGATTGTAGGAATTAGGTCTTCGAGGTAAAATGTTTTAGACTACTGTATTTCTGAGGTCTGTGAAGTTAATGAGAAAAAGCAGTGGATTCTTGAGAAGATTTACAGTCACTGATACCAACTAATATCACCCACTAGATATCTAATTTGATTATACAAACACATAAATGCTATTACTACTATTACTAATAATAATGGCAATAATAATATATGATACTGGGGAGAGTGCTGCAGTTTGAAGAAACTTACTGTTATTTGATCTTCAGCAAATCCCAGTAACAACAACAGCAATAATTATAATAAATAGCGTGTTTAAATTACCCGGATTTGATAATACATTTTTAATGCTCGACTCTGGACTTTTCAATCCATGACCATTCCCAAGGAGTTATAAGAACAGTGTCATAGATTCTCTTAAATATAATGAAATGTCCCCAATCGATCGTTAGGTCATGGAACCTGATTTAACCCCTCACTACAAAAAACAATCTTTATCTAAAGTGACACCCTCCAATAGCTTTCTACACCTCCCTCTCTCTCTCTTTTTCTCTCTCTCTCTTTCTGATTTACTCTCTATACCCCTTTCGCTTTCTATTTCCCTCTTAGATGCTCAATGTAAATTGGTTTCTCTCGGGCTGTAAAAAAATCGAAAAATGATTAAACAAATTTTGAATTCTAAAAGGTTGCTTGCAGTTCAGGGGTATTGGTCGTCAACAGATCTTTAGATCACGAAACATAGTTTAACCACTCACTAAAATGTACTAAGATGTCTCCTCCCTGTATTCGCTGTCTGTCTCTCTACGCCGCACTCTCTCTTTTTCTGATTTACTTTCTATGCCAATCTCTCTTTCTATTTCCCTCTATCTATCTGTGATACCAAGCGTGAGACACGCCATACATACGTAAGTAATAATTTCTGTTTGAAATTCTGGGATGAAGACTTGTTAATTACACTATTTACATGCGGGCTATTGTCACCATCTTTGTTGTTGTTATCACAATAGTTCGACCGCTATACCCGACGGCCTTCAGTCGATCCGTGATAACTACAGAACATTTAGAAATGAACCCCTTTATTTAATCTACGTGGGTAGACCTTTTTCATTTCAAGGCTCTTGTCTAGGGATATATCGTCTGATTCTTCGTATTACTACTGGGCAATTAAACAGTGGCCGGCCCAGCGATGAAACATAGTTTACTATATCAACAAATTCACTAATTAACTACTATTCCCGAAGCAACTAATATCAACTCCCGTAGGAGTTTTCTCTTTGGAGACTCTGCAGTTTTCTCCCTTCATACATGATTGGCCATGCCTGATTTCATTGTTTCACTCCTCACTGCGGCTTTTCGATGTTCCGCCAGCCCAACTTTTAGGCGGGAGCTTGTCTCACCCTTATATTATTTGCTACAACTACAAGGAATGGAGAGTACACAGTTGTTGGTTATGATATCACACGTGTAATCTCCGTATATCAGAGCTTCTTTTGAATGTTGTCTACATGTTGATATCATGTTTTCACGGTAGCTGTCATTTTGAAGTGCACGCTTGATGCAGGTCATTTCTTTCTGGTATGTATCTTGGTTATCAATTATGATTTTGCCGGGTATTGTAGGTACAAAAACAATAATATAAGACATTGCGCAAAGTGCTGCAGTCTTAAGGAAATTTACTGTTATTTGATCATCACCAAATCCAATAACAATAATAATAATTAATTTGAAATTACATTTTTTAAATTGTATTTTAAGTCTATTTGACTTTATTTAACTTTAATTTTTTCCTATTTTTCTTTTAATTTTACTTCATTTTTATCTTTTTTTTTATTTTTCCACATTTCCAGCGGAAATTTCCGTAACTAAATTCCGATTTTTATCTCAGCAGAGTGCATCTTTGTAGATTTGTGTGCGTACATATATATATATATATATATATATATATATATATATATATATATATATATATATATATATATATATATATATATATATATATATATATATAAATATAAATAAAGAGAGAGGTGGAGAGAGAGTGAGAAAGACACATGCATATTTCTTAAAATATATATATATATATTTGTGTACACATATATATATTTTGTATATATATATATATATATATATATATATATATATATTTGTGTATGTGTACATATTTATGTGTGGGAGGTAAGGGTCGTATTGGCAGATTTTTTTCTTCTTTCCTCCGTTTACAGATGGTTTCAGGTGGAATCTTAACGCTAATCCGACCATAATTCTTTTTGACGAAATTTTTGAGTGAGACATTTTAGGTTTCCGTATTATGAGGAAGGTGAGAAATGACCCCGTAATGTAAAATCTATTGTATTTTTATTTCGTTTTTTGTTTGATGAATGCCTTAGTGACCCTTCCGATAACTTGTCTGCCGGATGGAGGGTGATCTACGCCATAAAGTTTCATTATTATCACTCTTATTGGTGTCGGCAAATCGAACATTTTAGCCTCTTAGGCTGATCCTACTCCGGGTCCACGTTTCAATATGGAAGATCATTTTTTTAAATTGTATTTTAAGTCTGTTTATTTTATTTTTTTCGTTTTTTTTATTTTTTTTCGCAATAATCCCTAATGAAATTTAATGTTGACATCTGACCTTTCATCTGGTCGTGGTCCTTGCGCCAAAAAACCTTATTATCTTCTCAGAAATATAGACAGATATTATCATCATCATCATTAAGGTGAAGATAATGATGATGGAAATTAGAAGCCTAAGCAAATCAATATCGAGAGACATTTATAAAAATTCATAATTCATGAAAGTGACCTCCAGATATGTTCGAAGAGAAAACCCTACAAATACATAATTGAAAATTATCGGAACTTTGCCCAGATCATAAGAAACGTTGAAATAGATTTTTTTGGTTGTGCTCTGATATTTGACATTCTTATCAGAATAATAGAAGTGCCAATGGATGAATCAAGAATTTGCTGCTGAGATCTTCGAGTCTAATTGGAAAGTGGATAGAGATATGGATAATCTTGTGCCTAATCCATAGCTATAATCGCCAATCTATTGGAAACATGCAAACAGAAAGATAAATAATGGTATTGCCATTTCCGCTCAAAATTTAAACAATCATAGCTCTCCACACCTTCGTTTTTTTTAATATCCGGGGATTGCCATAAATTCTTTGGAAAAAATATTAGAGTGGCCTCTCCTTAGCCTCTCTACGGTTTTGTATTCACAGCTGTTTTTCTACTAGGCTTGCAGCCACACTAAAGAATTCAATTTGATTTATTATTTAAAACATAGCTTTTTGGTAGAGAAGATATGGAGAACATTAAACTTCTTCTTTTATGTGCCTTGTCCTTTCAGGTGGTTTGGTGATCATGACTCTTTACAATATCCTGTCCTTTATCGGTATTAATCTTTTGTCATTTAGCCATCTCTCCCAAATCCTGCTTCACCATCCACTCTCTTGATCTCAACAAGCACATAATGCATTGCTTTCTTCTGTCTCGCTTACCTTCAATTTGTACTGTGAATATCAAATTTTCTAAACCTTCTTTCCTTATTATGCACCCTAGTAATTTCAATTGTCTATTCTTAATGTTGAGTATAAGTCTCCCTTTTCTTGACAATGTCACTATAACTTCGTCGTTGCTCCATGTTAAGTTTCATCATTCTTCTGTTGAAACCATATTTTCTGTTGCTTCAAGTCTCTTCTTCATCTGGCTTGGAGATTATCCAGGATTCACTGCCCTGCAGACAGACAAATAGTGAATAACAGTTCAATACTCTGTTCTTTGGATTTTTTAACGATATTTTCCTGTTTCGTAATACTTTGATCAACTTTTGGTAGGCATTTTTCTCTATTCCAATGCGTCTTCGGTTTTCTGTATCGCATTGTTCTTAAATAACATTGTCCGATTCAAACTTACATATGACTGTTATCCATGGCGCTAAACATATTCAAAAATAGCGATAGTGTCAGCTATATGCAACCACTTCCTCAGATCAATGAGTAAAAATGGGCTTCAGCGATTGAAGCCTGTAAGTCTCTGCGAACGAAACAGGCTTTGAAAGTGCACTGGCGCTAAAGAATCACTAACACAATTAAAATAACAGAAACCGCATTGCAACAACTAAAATGGAGAATACATGTAAAAGAAAGAGAAAATAATGACATAATCAATATGTTGACATCTCACACAGCTTCGAAAAAAGGGTGGGAAGGAAACCACCCGTAAATACAAGAAGGCAGTAAAATTTCTTTTCCTGATAAAATTGTTTTACAAGAAACAATGTTATAAATTTCAACCGACAGTTGCATGTTCTGCTCAATCAATGAAAGCTAATGTTAATCTTTAGGATGAAGGGAAAGAAATAGGTTGCGGTAGAATTTGAACTTAGCTTGCTGACTTTTTTTTTTCTAAGCCAGTAAGCCTTACGTACATACAAATATATAAATACGAGACAGAAATGTGACATCAACAATCCCCAGAAATTCATTGGTGTTTAGTTGTAGAGCAATTTCTATTATTTTCTTTAACCTGAGAATATTCTTTAAGATTTTGAGAAAGACAGCCTGACGCCCTTTTGTTTTGTGAGTGACTCAACTTTTATAACTGAACTTTGAAATAAAATGTATTGCTTCGGGGTTCGGTGTGTAAAATTTATTAGCTTTCTTTTGAGATCAAGCTTTGGATCTCAGGCGAAAACGCATTTTGAAAAGAGGCTAGTTTGTATTTTTTAGTGCTATTTGCAGAAATAAATGAATTTATGCTTTCTCTTACACCCCAATGCACTCTGCCCACAAAAAAGGTTATCTTGTAAAATGCATAAGCCCCTTTGGTTGCTAAATCAAATAATGTTGATATTTACAAGTAATATGTATTAAACTTCGGTGTGTACACACACACACGCACACACACACACACACACATATATATATATATATATATATATATATATATATATATATATATATATATATATATATATCTAATTAAGATACATTTAATTAATGACCATTTTCACCTACAATTTTAATTTTAATATTCGCAGGATTTTTCAAATTGCTTATGGCATCAGTTTGTAGAAGGACGCTTCTACAAACTAATACCATAAACAGTTTGAAAAATCATCCGAATATTAAAATTAAAATTCGTAGGTGAAAATGGTCATTAATTAAATGTATCTTAATTCCATTTGTAAAGAAAATTTTCTTCTCTTCAATACAGATAAACACTGAGCGCTCTTTGTGAGTCAGTTTTAACATTTAATATATAATATTTCAAATTCTATATTGTGTTAACAGGACTCGCTTGAATTATACCAACGGGTTACTACCTGTACACACACACACACACACACACACACACACACACACACACACACACACATATATATATATATGTGTGTGTGTGTGAGTGAGAGAGATAGAAAGAGAGAGAGAGAGAGAGAGTGTGTGTGTGATTTCTATTTGGTCAGTATACTTGTATAGCCTGCCATTAAATAGATACCTATTTTGTTTTTTTTTAAATTCCCATTTATTAACCGTAAATCAATTATCCATCTTAATAATAATAATAAAATGCTATAATAATGTTTATAAAGGAACAATGTTGGAGTATGTTTGGTTAGAATCTGTTATAATGTTGAGTATGAAAATGTTCATAAAAATAGCGTAATAAATTTATTAGATGTCAAAAGGACAGCGTTTCGAAATTAGGCTATAATGCTATAAGACAAGCAATAGAATCGTTTATACTGTGATTATAACTATTTTTAAAAGACTTCCATTAAGACATTTTGAATATAGATACCTGTAAATATTTTCTCATCTTTTGAAATCTCATTACTTTTAAACTTAAAGTTTTAATAGTAATAAAACCTTTGCTCAAATTTTGAATGTTCAGCATACACATATTGCTTGTTTTCATTGTTATATATTTCCATGAATATTAAAACTGAAATTTTGATACTTGCCACATTTTGGTCTACATATGAATTTCCTTTGCCACTAAAATTCAAACGTTGGGTCTTGCAATGTTTCCAACAACATATGAATGGCAATCAATATTAAAATTCAAACTTTAGTACTTTTAATGTCTCGGGCTACAATATGAATTGTTAGCATTACTAAAATACAAACGTTTTTATTGCAACGTTTTCTAGTTACGTATGAAGGACCAATGGGGTTAATTTAAAGAATAAAATTCACTACATGTATTTCTTCGATCTATTTTGTATACTTAAAATGCAAATTAAATAAGTATTGAGAATGTTTTCCTTAAACAAAAAGGCGTCAATCTGCAACGAATACTTTTTTCTTCGACAATTTCTCCTGGACTGTAATCAGCAATTTTACGGGAGTGGTTGATGAAATTAAAAGACAAATAATAGAGAGATTGGTAATGAACAGACTGAGATAGATAGATAGATAGATAGATAGATAGATAGATAGATAGATAGATAGATAGATAGATAGATAGATAGAAAATGAACATAGATAGGTCGCTGAAATTGTCTAATAGTCTTGACTGTGTTCTCCCGTTTGTGTGGAATGGTGTAGAGTCCTGTTGCTAGACATAGGGTTTTCCATCGACCTTACCGGTTCAAGGTCCCCGTGTTGAGCTGAAGGTCTAATGGGAAGATCAATGGAGGCATAATGTCGCCATTACTAGTGATCACTTCAAACATCATAATGTTGACTGGATATATCATCCAAATCTTTCTGAATCATCTGCACTGTCCTCAGAACGACACCTAAACACTCTGAAATGTTTGTATTGGAGCTTCCGGTGCGTGTTCCAAGCAGTACAACATGACGTTTCCAAATTTTTTGACGAAGTTAATTGCATCATGGTGTTTGAAAATAATAGAAATAGATTACACCCTGTCACTAAAACTAACCGTATAGTAAAAGTAAAGTAAAGTAAAGGGGTTGTTTTATTTAATTTGCACAAGTGGGGGGTATAGCTTGTACGTACCATGAGTTTGTGAAGATATAGTAATTTCAAATGTAGTGCAATGATTGGTGGAAATCTAAAAAAAAAAAGGCGCTACACATCATCCCTAGTATAAGACAAAATAAAGCAAAGATTTTTGGACAATATGCTTGGACGTAACACGATATTGTGGAGACATATACTAAGTTCAAATGCAGTGCAGAGACTGGTGGTATGCTCTACTAAGCGCTAAATATCATCCCCAATATGAGGCAAATGAAAGCAGTGATTTGTGGACAATTATCGTCTATGTACCACGGTTTTGTGGTGACATATCAGTGTCATGCGTGATACACGCTTAGGCGATCATGACTGATGAGGCAGACTTTTTTCCCGCAGTAGTTTGCCGTTTCTTTCTGCAGTAGACCAGTTGCCATCCAAAGCTACAGATCCTGGTCTTTCCTGTAATTTACCCATAGCTGGTGGGAGAAGAAGCGGATTCATACCTATCCCAATGGTATTAGCACGTAAGTGAATGTAATGGATTTGACTGGAATTCGAACTCGGCTCTCCGATTCCTCAATCCGAGCTACTATCCATTACTCCACCGTGTCTCCCCTATATATATATAGGGGAGGCACGGTAGAGAAATATAGTTCATATAGTAAGACATATAGTAAGTACAAATGCAGTGTAAGGACTGGTGGGATGCTCTACTAGGCGCTACATATCCCCTATATGAGGCAAATTAAAACTGATTTTGGGACAAAATTCCTCGTATGTAGCTGATATAATGGCCGATATTTGGTTAATATTAAATAGTTTTCCAAAGTTGCTACATATGCACATTATCAACAGTCCTTGAATGACAAATAAAAAGTCATTGTCATCTAAAGAGTAAATAGCATAGAATATATTCCTTATTTGCAGCATTTTTTTTTTACTTTATTTGGTTCAGACAGCTTATCTACAAACTTTTACGGACGCATTCTTGTAATAAAAAACAAACAAACAAAAAAAAAGAATCGTGTCAATAAACCTTTTGGGATAACACAAATTTCTCAATATTTTCCCCAAAGCAATCCTTTTGACTGGAGTGAATGCCTTTGGCAAATCTTGAAAGAATTGATACAGATCCATTCTGCGCTTCAGGCAATTTTCCTGCAGTTATCATTCAGAACATATCATATCCGTGATAGACTAGCCAGCTCAAAAGCCACACTGAGATTGCGGAAGCACACCAATAGAAATGTGCCAGAGACATAACAGTTCAGATATAAACATGCGTAATAGCAATATTAATAAAAGAAATGACACGAGAAAAACCTTTTATTCCAACGCGTTTCGTTTCTTTGAGGAACGATTTAAACGTCAGCGTAGAAATTTATTTAGAAGTAAATTTATTTAGAAGTAAATTTATTTAAAAAAACAGTAATTTTGAATGAAATAAAGTGAAACGTTCAGATTTTCAATTAGTGAATATTATTGTACCGTTAGATATGAGAATGTTTTAAAACGTTGTAAAAGAAAACATGAATATCAACTAAAAGAATAATGTTTAGAGTAATATCAAATAACTATAAAAAATGATTGTCTGAATGTTTGTGTGTGTGAAAAACCTTTAATAATTCTGCATCCTGAATATATACTGAACTAAGATTGAAATTTTGATGGCCATCTTACACATAGATTGCTATTTTATAGAATTAATGCTTTGGTGTGAGATTATGTTGAAGAAGAAATATTTATTTTGCAAAATAATTATTTACATCATTAGGCTACAAAACTGTTGATAAACCTAGGTACGTAAGTACGTATCTATCTGTTTATATATATATATATATATATATATATATATATAGGCCTTCACCACTATAATCAAATCTCATGTGCCGGTGTCGGGCTGTCGGTATGGATCAGAGCTGACAAATCTAAAAATATTTACAAAATTAATCCCTCGAAATACAACCATCTGATTCAAAATAAAGTCTCTGGTTCTTATAAGAAAGACAACAATTCTAAACACTTATCCTCCATACACAAAGAAACTGCAAAATTAGCATTTAAATATAATATTGCTGATAGAATGGGTACAACTCATCTAAAAGACGCCTACCTACTTTTTAAAGACCATAAAGCTAACTTTCAGAATAATCTACAGTCCAGACTAATACATCCCTCCAAATCAGAGTTAGGAATAATACATCCTAAAAAGAATAAACACATCTATAATTAAAAAATACCCGTTAAACCTTTGGAAAGTTTCATCGGACACCATTAACTGGTTCCAAAAAATAAAGAATAAAAATAATACTACTTTTATACAACTTGATATCATCGATTTCTACCCTTCAATCTCTAAAGAATTATTAGAAAATAGCTTAAGTTTTGCGAGAATCCACACTGACATTACTGACGAAGAAATAAAAATCATAATGGATTCTAGACAGTCCATACTAAAACTGAACAACACTACTTGGATTAAGAAAGATAGACAATTTTGATGTCCCAATGGGATCTTTTGATTCAGCTCAAATAGCAGACCTAATAGGTATATACATTTTAGATATCCTAAGTAGATTCCTTGACCCTCAAAATATAGGACTATACAGAGATGACGGTTTAGTTGCTGTACCTAATACTAATGGTCCGTTAACATCCCAACTACAAAAGAAAATAATTAGGGCATTCAAATTTCTAGGATTTAGAATCGAGATTTCTTCCAACTTAAAAATAGTAAACTTCCTAGACGTTACATTTAATCTGAACAATAATACTTATAAACCCTTCCAAAAGGAAAACCAATCACCCATATATATAAATATCCACTCCAATCCCCCGAAATCAATAATTAAACAAATCCCAAATACAGTAAATGCTAGAAAAAATAAAATTTCCTCCAGTAAAACCATTTTTAACCAGAATAAATGGGAATACAATAAAGCCGTGTTAAAAAGTAATTTTAAGCAAACACTAAATTACATAGATAAGTCAGTAAATAAAAAATCCACTGAGCACTGTTATGTAAAATAAAAATATTAATAAGAACACCGGATTATATATCTTACTGTTCTTTCTTTTTTTATTATATATATATATATATATATATATATATATATATATATATATATATATATATATATATATATACCCACCCACACGCACAGATTAAGAAAAGGGAAGAGAGTGGAGAGAGTAAAAGAGAGGAGATAGGAAGAGATATAAATTAATCGATATACTAATTAAAATAGTTCAAAAACAAATTTGTTAACTATCACTGTAAAACGGGAATCGCTTTCGTTTGAAACAAAACAAAGTAAGCGAAATAATCAAATGGGAATTGCCCTCATTACAATAGTAATCTTATTCTATGATAAGTCCTTTAAATCGCTTATTTTTTTTAATAGCAGGAGCCCCATTCTATGTAAATCCGCAGTGGTGCCTCCTTTCTTACGCCATATAAGTCTGTTCTTGTTACTTATAAACGCTTTGTTCATATTCAGTAATTTAATAACATTTTTTGTTCTATTTTTTGTGAGAAATCGTTATTCCAGTGAGGAAAAAAAGTTTTCTGTTCTGTGCGTCCAAGAAGTTTTCATGGAAATCTAATTCTCCTGGGATAAAATGTTCACTGAGAATCGTATTCACCACGTAATATGTATATACATATATACATTGAATACGCGTCTATACATTACATATATTATATATTTATTATTATTATTTATTAAATTGGTGAGTACTTCCATAATCCTTGCCTTCAATTCATCTTTAGTGTTATAAGGAGGTTTGTTAGTCTCTCGCTTAACTGCGCCCCACACATAATAATCGGGGTATTTCAGACTGGGGAGTTAGGTGGCCAGATATAAGGGGTGATGTGATCGCAGAAATAGTCTGACGGTCATGACTGCGTTCTCTTGCTTGTGTGGCATGTTGCAGAGTCCTGTTCCTAGACATAGCGTCTTCCAACAGCCAATCTCTTCAACCAGGGGTACTCTACCTCCTCACGTCACTTGATGTATGCCTCCGTGTTGAGTCTGAGGCTCTGTTGGAAGATGAATGGAAGGCAAAACATCGCTATATCTTCTCTTTCCGGAACCTCTGCCCAGTCCGCAGATGGATACCTGGACTTTTTGAAATGTTTGTACTGGAGCATCCGGCGCCATTCCCAATGCTGTTTCCAATTTTCTGTCGGTGTAAATTGTATCATGGAGCTCTTTTATTTACAGACGGTGCCTAACTGACCCTACTATACTGTGTAGTAGTCGAAATGAAACGCAAACAACACGCATGCGCGAAATTAAAATATAAAATGGCGACAATTTTTTCATCGCACACTATATATAAGGATGGAGGTATAGCATCCCTAACAGGAGACATGATGTAAGCTTTCGAGCTATTATGAAAGAATTTCGCCATTCTTGCAAATTCAACCTTGATGGACGCTTTCTTGTCATAAAAAAAATGAATCGTGTCAATAAACCTTTTAGGATAACACAAATTTCTCAATATTTTCCCTAATGCAATCCCTTTGACTGGAGAGAATGCCTTCAAGCCGGTAAATATTGTTTAATACTGTTTATTATAAAAAGAACATTTTTTGTGTTGAAGCTATATATATATATATATATATATATATATATATATATAATTATTTATTTATAAATATGATTCCAAATCGCGACATAAGAAGTCCCATGTTTCAAAACAAGAGCCGAAAACTTCAATATAATTATTTAAATTAAATTGAGTTAAAATAAGCTCTGTTCCATCTTCAAGCGAAATTTTTTTTGGAATAACGTGTTTCTGAAATTTACGTGTTTTAAAAATTGAAATCAAAATTTCCATGGTAACAGCTAGGGCGAATTGTTTAAGTGTTTAAGCGAATTGTAGGCGGGTGTTGGGTGTTAAGGAAAGAAACTGAAGGAAACAAATAGGACACCTAAAGTTAAATGGAAATTTATAAACAAGGCTAGAACATGTAAAACTTGGGATGACCCATGCCCTCTATGCCTCCATGAGAAATTGCACATAATTAAACTTCTAAATAATAATAATCTATTAAACAATAGACACGAGTTAACGGTTTTTTGTAGCCATCATCAGATTTTTGGTTTGAATTATTAGCTAAAAACTAGCATACAATATAATAACTTGTTTAATCCATAGCCCACTCATCAGATTCATGGTTTGAATAATTAACTAAAAACATACATGCAATATAACACCCTTCATAATCCATAGCCCAAATAAATAGTTTAAATACCCTAAAAAAAGATAACCCTTTATGAAGTCGTCAAAAACAAACGTTACGACAGTTTTTTTATATGCACAAATCCCTTTCATAAAAAAATAAAATAAAAAAATAAATAAATCTCCATAGACATGCAAACTAGACGAGGGTTAATACATCTTCCGTTTCAATTTTAGACACCCCCACCTTTCCCTGACTTGACATCTACGAAAGTAACTCTATACTGATACTTATTATTAACACTCAACACCCGCCTACCCAACTTAAACAATTCGCCCTAGCTGTTACCATGGAAATTTTGATTTCAATTTTTAAAACACGTAAATTTCAGAAACACGTTATTCCAAAAAAAAATTTCGCTTGAAGATGGAACAGAGCTTATTTTAACTCAATTTAATTTAAATAATTATATTGAAGTTTTCGGCTGTTGTTTTGAAACATGGGACTTCTTATGTCGCGATTTGGAATCATATTTTTAAATAAACAATTATATTTATGCTCTACTTTCGTATCGAGCACTATTTTTAAAAAATAATAACTAAAATACTAAGGGACTTTGGATTATTTACCTAACCAGTTCCTTCATATTTTCTATATATTTTCACACACACACACACACACACACACACACACACACACACACACACACACACACATATATATATATATATATATATATGTTGTAGTGGAGATAGTGAGATCGCATAAGTTTATAGCATGGGACATTTTAGTGATAATGTTTGTGCTATATGCGCGACGCATGATGGTAAAATTGGTTGAAGAGAGACATAGAGAGAGAGAGAGAGAGGGAGAGAGGGAGAGAGGGGGGTTATGAACTTTTCTTTTATACTGCTTTATTTAACGCCACCTAGCGGACGTAAGCAGACGTCTCCTGGTAGATAAAGTGTAGTAATCACTCAGACTAACTCTATTCTGTTTGTTTTTTATGCAAAGGAAAATCAAATTTTCAAACGCAAGTAAAGGAATTCGATTTAAACTATTTTGCTACCTTCTCTCTCAGAAGAGCTCTTTTGCTTCATAATTTGAGATAGCAGATGAAACATGTGTGTTTTCACGCCTGTAATATCACCTCCCCCTAATACGCAAGAAGCTACACTAAAAACTATTGCGGTTGATAATATAAAGAGACAATTCTTAGAGGCACGACTCAGAAATTGTCCAGTCAGCAAAACAATAACCACTTGTTGGTTAGAATTACGTTCATTAACACTTATTTCCGTTGAACTTTTTGGGAAAGATCCATTCTAGTTGTTTTTTTTAATCATTTCACCCCAAGCGAGGCAATAAATCCACTAAAACACATTAAAGAGAGAGAACAATAAATGAATAAGAATTAAAACAGAATATAACGTCTGACCTTGCATTTAAATATTTTAAGATCGAAACCGACTGGTAAGCAACAATACGGAAGAAAATTTGGCAAATGAAAAATACGAAAGAAGAAACTGTTAGCATAGAAGTTACGGTTATATCTAGCGATTTCAAGTGTAAAATTATGTGACATTGTTGCCAATCTAGTACTGCGCTTAAATGTGTAAAGTTTAGATACCATAGTGGAAAGTGCATCAAAAGAATTACCATGAAAATCTTTATAGAAATGACAGGAGGAAAGTTACATTACGGCGGTGGAAAGGTGAATGAAACCAAACTAGTGATAAAAGGATATCGCTTACAAATGATGCTGCTTTATCTGGATCAGTCACTGTTACATAATAATATTAAAACAGTTTATTCTATATATGATCATGGTTAAAATAGGCAGTGAGTGCACTAAATCAGTTGAACTCATTCAAACAGATGTACATTTTTGATGGAGTATTCTTCCATTTTCAATGTTCTATTTCTATTCAACTAATTCCAAAGCTGAACGTTTTCGGTTTCAGTAGAACATATTGGTAGAATCTACTTTGTTTATACATAATTTTATGTAAGATTTTCCAAAGTAGAAATTTCATTCTCAGTGAGGCTTAGAATCCGACGCCTACATCATCTGTCCACCCTAAAATATATCATCTTCTGGAAATAAATATCTTTACCTTTTTGAATTTAATGTAAAATCGGATATATATATATATATATATATATATATATATATATATATATATATATATATATATATATATATATAAAAAATGTAAATGGATATAGATCCGACAGAATGAAGAAAAATTTGGAAAAAACAAACAAAAATCCTTAAATGCAATTATTTGTTTAAAATGAATGAAATTTCATTCATTTTAAACAAACATAATTGCATTTAAGGATTTTTGTTTGTTTTTTTCCAAATTTTTCTTCATATATATATATATATATATTATTAATTCATTAAATAACCTTCGTGTATATATGCTGTTAACTTAACCAGCCAAACCTATGCAATATTTGCTAGTGCAAAAATGTCTTTATCTATGATCTTATTGGAAAAAAAGAAAAACATTCTGTATTCTGGTTTGCTGACATGACAGAAAAACGATCTCTATGAATATTATACTTAAATCCACTTCGTTGTCTGGCAAATTCCATGGTTTAGTACATATTTTAATCAACTGTTAAACTTGTACTTGGAAAGCGCCACTCGTCGTTTACAACTATCCGCAGCAGCCGACAACCGCAAAGTGTTTTGATGATACGGCTTTTCTCATTTCTTGTATATAGCTGCATGGTTACCCATTCAGGATAGCAAGTACATATAATTTTTTTCATTTTAGGCGTTTCTTTTACTCTTTGCAGTGTCTGAAACAATAAAAATAACAATTGTCAGAGTACTCTCGACAAATTCATCAACCTTTCGAACTTGCAGTTTGCGGAACAGCAATATAATTTTTCTGAATTAAAGATCTCCATCCACTCTGGCCTTATACCCGACAAGGAGTCTATAGGACTCTCTTTCTACTTGCATATAAATATAATATAAACATTACGACGGAGATTAAAATATCATCTAAAAAGACAATTGGAAAATAAGATATAATCTTCTTTTTACAATTCACGCAGCAATAAACGCCATATTGAAAGTGGAATCTACGAAAAGCATGTTATAAAAGTAGATGAAACTCTTTTCAAGTGACAAAAGGCCATTAAAACAACTTCGTAACAGTAATGATATTATTAGAAGAGTTGATAAACTCATGTCTTTTATATAAAATAATGAAGACATTGTTTTTTTCTTTTTAAACGACATATCATTTCAGTAAGTTATTTTTTTTGTTTAAGATCTGTGAATTGTCATACATTCTTTCGAAAGAGAGTGAAGTAGTTTCTCGTTGTCTTCACGAGTTTTCATTAAAGTTTTCCTTCTTTTGCCACCCAAAGCCTAATGTAATATTTAGTTCAGAGCTTCAAGGACAAAGATGTATTCGTGACTTTCCGAAAGGTATAAATGCGAACGTGAACGCAACACACAAGCCTGGGATTTGAACTCGGCTCGACAACTCCACTTTTCGCATCAATATCCGTTACACTATCCAAAAATCATTCTAAATTACAACCCATTCTCAGTCACCACAAAAATATAAAAAAAATCAAGCAAAAACACAACTTTCTAAAACATAAACGAGCTTATCACTTCAAACAATGCAGAAATTAGTTCAATGAAATTGCAAAAGAAATAACCGTACATTAAACTGGTTATCTATCCGGTAAGAGAAAAAATTATAAACCCGGTTCGTCCATAAGTACTATAATCTCAGAGTTCTCCACTCTAGCTTATCAAATTTCCAAATCAGTAAAAATATTTAATCAGTTACTTTGAAAATATAACATTAATTCCATGGACAAATTCTTACAAATCTTATGATCTAACAAATCTAATAAGAAAACCATAGAGTCATTAGTTGTAACAAAAATTTTTACAACTACACCTGTTAAGAACACAATTGGAATCATTATAAAACATATGTAGAAACAATCCTCCCTGCGTACTATATAAAAAAAACCCTGTACGCTCCCTTATACAACCAAATTGGCACAATATATGCGCATAACTCACGATGTCTAGCGTTCACAAATATTTATATGGTTCATACAGAATATAAAATAGACAGCTAAGCCAACCCTATAAGTGAAATAGAGCGATGCTATTTTCATCTTATCTTAAAATATAAAATATTAAATGAATATTCGAAGAGAATTCTGTTTTTAACTTTATTTACAAACTATATATTAATTAAAAGATCCTTCCTTACTTGGACGTCCTTAGCGGCTATAATAATATTATAGTCGATAATAATATTTGCAATTTTATAAGCTCTCTATATCTATAATTCTTGCTGTATTAACTACAAAAGTGAATGCAATCGTCGATATACAATAGTCGTTATAAAACCTTCTATAGAACCAAATTAATCTCTTTTTCTTAAAACAATTTTAGACGGAGAGCTAAATAACATTCAACAAAAAATCATCAATAATAGTTTTCCAATTTATATCGTTGACGAAGAAATAAAATTTCATTTAATGAAGATAAGAAAATTTTGATAATGTGTCAAGCATAGTAGAAAGAACAACACCGACAATAATTTATTTTGACGTAATCAGATGCACTCAATAAAGTAAACGAGAAGAGATGTAGAAATGTAATTCATCCATACATAATGCCTACATACTGTAATAAACATCTAAGATTCATTATCTTTTATAAAAGCTTTAACTTACTAGTCACTAATGAAACTAGCTTGAAATTAAATCTACATAAAACCAATATTGGTTTGAAATCCACTTATCTTATGCAAGACTCTAACTCATAAATAAAAGAAAAACATATATAGGGTATACATATAAACTCAACACTCTTTTGTAGACTTACGTGTCTAAATTCCAAACAAAGTATGATATATATATATATATATGTATGAAGAAATATAGTTTTAAGATGTGCTATATTTATGGGATAATATCAGAGATAGAGCGTATGTAAATATAAAAGTGAACATTGAAGTCAACACTCAGAGGCGACAGACTGTTTCATGCTAGACGCAATAGTCAGGCCGCCTTCACTTCAGTGTTTACTTATACACAAACACATACACACACATATATATGTCTGTATATATATATATATGAAAATTTCTTAGAGTTAACCTGTAGAAAAGACAATATTTATAAATATAAATGACAATAGGAAGACTGTAACAGTTGCCGACGCGTTTCGTCCAATATGAAAATTATATCAATTATTGGCACGTGTGGAGATATTGTTATTATTGTTGTATTGACGGATTCAACCATTTTCTTTGGATTTCACATAATTTTCAGTTAACAGTATGAAAATAGCGTTCTCTAAATTCTTCCAATTGCTAAGGACATTTTGTTTTTGTTACTATCAGTTGCTTTGTTTAAATAAATTCATTTCTTTTTTTTTTGCCTTGAGAAAATCTACATTGGACGAAACGCGTCTGCAACTATTACATTTTTTTGTTATGTTTATCATTATATATATATATATATATATATATATATATATATATGTATTCATTTTTCTGTTTCTTAATTCTTTTATAGTGTCGTACTATGAAAACTCTTTCCAGTAATTTATATTGTTTTAATTGCTTGTTCTTGGAATCTACAATTTGTAATGAAACCGTTTTTCACCTGTCGGTGCTGACTTCAATGTCTTTTTGCTTACTGAAAGAAAGAACTTTTAATATCACATGCAAGAATAGAGAACGCATGAACAGCTTAACCCATTACGAATTGTAAATGCCGGAATCCAATAATTACAACAATTTAAGTACCTGGGAATTGGATCAAGACAAAAATCTAAGGAAAGTTTTAAGAAACAGAAAAATGGTAGAAAGAAAGAAAAGATTATTGAACTGTCACGTGATATCAGTTTTCCTATATGACAGTGAATACTAGACAATCTCTTCACAGATAAAGAAGAAATTTAAAGCTACAGAAATGTGGTTCTACAAAAGGATACTGAGAATGGCATCGACTGAACATGTGAGCAACGACGAAATTTTTGAGAAAAAGAAAACAAAAAGGACACTTAAACATAACATTAGAAAGGGACAGTTAAACATTCTCTAGGGCATATAATGAGGAAAGACGGCATGGAAAATCTGATACTCTCAGGATTGAAGGCAAGAGGGTGCAGAGGAAAACAACGCATAACCTACCTAGAGAACTTGAGTAAATAGATGGCGGAATAATATTTAGGAGAGATAACAAAAAAGAAAATATTCATACAAAAGACAAGAAATTGTGGAGAGCCATTATCGTCAACATTCTGAAGGGACACGGCACATAGAAGAAGAAGAAGAAGTAGTAGTAGTAGAAGAAGAAGAAGAAGAAGAAGAAGAAGAAGAAGGAGAAGAAGAAGAAGAAGAAGAAGAAGGAGAAGAAGAAGATTATAAGAACCTTGTCCGCCATTTTGCATTTGGGATTCAGTGTTTTCCATCTTTTAGACATTTTTACCAACCAAGGCAATTCTAATACCTACATATAACTGTCGTGGGGGTGGGGGAGAGTCTTTCTGCGTGTAACGAACTGGACTAGAATTCGAACTTGGATCTCTGATTTTTCATTCCGATTCGTTCTCCATTAAAATACTGATACATTCAAGCTTATATTACTGTTGTTCCAAGAGGTTGCCCATTTAGGCAATGAAATAGCAGAATGTTGCTTAACTTTGATAATCGGAGGGGAACCAATGTTTCATCTTCTAGCCTTTCGATTAATGCACTATTCATTAAAAAAAATTCTTTCACAAATGCATTAGTTCAATGCCGGGATCAATTTATCTACAGGGAATTGGTACATTTTCGACACGGCGGTAAAAGATCATGTAATATCAGGAAAATATTAAAATTAATTTTATATTCAAATGTTATTTAAATAATTTCTTTCTGTTACAAAACTTACATATATAATAAAGAGGTAGAGATGTTGAACATTCCTATCGATAAAGAAATAATGTTGTCTAAAACTTTTTAAAGGACCAGATTTTTTTATCAACTCTTATCAAAGAGAATCGACGAGAAATTTAAAATATTAAAAAATAAAATAAAATTACGAAAAAAATTATGCACCGTAATTTAGCTTCGTCTAAATCCCGCCTCTCAACTGTTATTTTGATCGGCAGGTGACAAAGAAAGATTACTTTTCGAATGATTTAACGTATTTCTGTTAGGAATTTCATTTTATTGGTTAATATTTTAACTTTATCAACGATTCTGGTTAATATAGTGTGATCGAAAAGCTAACCACTTCAGATAATTTACACCATTTTTTCCTTCATCATCAGTAAAACATGTCACTGCTTCTAAATTGTATTGTATCTAGTTGCAATAACAAGGGCAGGAATGTTGGGTACACTAGATCTGTCTATCTACCTATCTATATGTTTTATATATTTCTATCTATCTATCTATCTATCTATCTATCTATCTATCTATCTATCTATCTATCTATCTATCTATAGTCATATCTATCTATGAATCTCAGACCTGTTCAGATCTATCTATCGTGACAATGTCTATCATATCAAATTCTGTCCATCATATCATATTCTATCTATCATAACAAAAAAAAAAAAAAAAAAAAAAAAAAGAAAAAAAAAATTTCGACCAGTTATTTACTTGAGGATAACGGTTTTCAGGCAAGCAGTTTTTGTTTGTAGAGTGCTCATTATAAATAAATAGAATATAAAGAGAAAAACAATAAAATAAGATGTCCAAGATTCATCTCTTCGACTTAAACTTTTTCAGATGGTAACCGTTCATCTGGGGAGAAGGAGAGATAGACTTAAATGGTGTCTGTTAATAAATGCATCTGTCTATCATTAGTATCTTCGTAAGTGTGTTTTGAACATTTCTATCACGACTCTTACATATATAGACATCTGTATACTTGATTTAAAGTTTAACCAAACTCCCCAATATTATTTACAGTGAAATGTGCCGAAAACTTTTAGGTTTGTTCTGCCGGAAGCCCTTATATCCCTTTTATATAACGACACTTGTAATTGTTACTCTTTCTATAAAGCATAAAATATAAACACAAAAATAAACTAGCAACGAACCACTTGAAAAAACTTGTAATTCTTTGACCGAAATGATGGAACGAATTCTGCACCGTCTCAGTTCTCATAAAAGAAAAACTGATATGACCCTGTTTGCTCAAAATTTAGTCTTTTGGTGGTGAGCAGTGCAGGGGCCAGGACAATGATACATGGAGGCCTTTCACTGTGCAGACTACATTTCCCCTAGACAGACTCCTCAGCTGTAGCGACGAGATCGAAAGAAATACAGGATATTTGGAACCGTCTTGGCTACAAGTGTGCCCGGAAAGTTTTTGTTTACAGCTGACCGCCCTCTGGGCTCCACTTCGGATTTTCTGTCTGGATTTACTTCCATAGACTTTGACGGTATGGATATGACCGTAAAGCAGTTTGTGTATGGAGGGGTTGTTAAAATCAGGGATTTTCTTCAACTAGACGGACGAACTTCCTGGGATGTCAAGTTCCATCTGCTCGAAGAATTTAGTTATGAGGCGCCAGTTCATTCTTCGGCTTGGAGCTGGACTGTGAGAGTTCGAGAAGCATAGTACGGAAGCATTTAACACTATCATTCTCGGTTATGACAATCTATCGAATAAATATTTTATGCATAATACACCCAAAGAGGGAAAGATGGGTTCGGACAAAATGAAAGGCAGTGGTGTTCGAAAACGTCTGGTAAAAATCGGTGACACATGGTCATCCATAATGTAAGGAACGAAGAAGATAATAAAAGACTCGTAAAAAGAATACAACAATCCCAACAAGGACTATGGACAAACTGGGAAGAAGCTCTGCAATAATCTATTACTTGAAGGACATTTGGCAGATGGCTCCACCCAGGTTGATTTTTTTAATACGTTTCACATATCACCTGGTATCATCTGAGAATAATCTTGTTAAAATGGAAGAAAGAAAGCGATCCAACCTGTCCCATGTGTAAGGAAAATTCACAAACATTAGAACATGTTCTTAGTTCCTGTAAAACAGCTCTTGTCAATGGAAGATATATCTGGAGACACAATACTGTTTTGGATGAGCTGATCAGAATTATAAAGAACTAAGCCTGGATCATCTAAAGTTAACCGAGAAATTTGTTGGAGAGGGAAGAAAAAATATACCCTGGCTCAAAGCGAACAAGCAATTATCTAGCTATACCCAGACATAATCTCCTTAGTTCTGGTTGCATTTGGGAGATATCTGCAGACCTTCCTCTTTGGCGTAAAGATTTCCCCAAATAATATCAAATAAGGGCCTGCGACCAGATATAGTTCTTCTATCAAGGGTGAAATAAAAAATCATCCTGGTAGAATTAACAATACCATATGAAAGCCGGATGGAACAAAGACACGAAGTTAAAACAAATAATTATGAAAATCTAAAAACAGAGCCAGTAAAGGGAGGGTAAAATGTAATTATTAGAGGAGTGGAAATTAGAGCAAAGGGGTTCCGTTTCAGGTGCCCTATACCAATATCTGGGTCAAACTGGAATCAAAGGGTGTAATAGGGCCAAAAGTATAAAACGCCAAATAGAGGTAACTGAAAATAGTTCTATGTGGATATGGAAGAATATTTCGTGGAAAATTTCAGCGAACATGACATGATCGTGAATGCGTAATGAGATTGACGTTGTATTCTTAGAACGTGAGCAAGGCTTGTGGATATTTTTTTTTGTTTCTTTTTTTTTTTGGACTCTAATTTCGCCGTTGGATAATTGAACAAGTACATTACACTAGTTATGCTAGTATATCATTCTAATGGGGCCTCACATCAGTGAGTGGGGCCGGCGTGCAAGTGTAATCGTTGAGAGGAAGGCCTCGAAACAGTGATCATTCTCTCCTGATGACCTCAAAATTAATTTAAATGTAAATTCAGTGAAATCATATGCTGTAGAGAAGCGTGATGGAAGTGTCACTGGCATGAGGAGAATTATACAATCAGTTCGCTTTCGGGTGAGTTTCAATTGATTTTCATGTAATTGTGTCCTGTCATTGCGTGTGTTTTAGAAGCTCACAAAAGAAATAAAGTCTGTTTTTTAACGTTAGGTAAACAAAAACATTAGGAAGAAAGAAAAATTACAACAGGCGTGGGCAAATAAACAAACACAAATATTGAAAATTGTTAATTTGGGAGAAAAGATGGCAGCAAAAAAAATGAAAAATATAAATTGAGATTTAAGCCTAAAATACCCGGAGATTATGAAGTCATTATACAATAGAATAATTTATGTTATATTTTTGACAGAACTAACACCTAAACTATCAATTAATAAAAAGGAATAAGAGTAGAAAATGCAAATTTGATAAATAATTATAGGTAAGCAAAAAAATAAATAAAAAAATAAAAAATAAAACAAAGGATCTTCAGGTTAATTGTAAAAAAAACAAATAAAAACTAATGCCGAATAATCCGGTAACTGTGACAAAATTCGAAAGAAATGTTAACAAAAAAAATACATTTCTAACTTTAAATAAATATAGCAATCATAATATATATAATAAATGAAGTAAAATATAGTTAATAATTGTGAATTATATTAAATTATTATGTTATTCTTAAGCAATATTTACGTTTTTTTCAGTTCAACTCAAAATCCATAAATTTCTGAAATTCGCAAAAACATTTCTCCTTGTGTTTAGGACGTCAACACATATACATATACATTGCGATAACCAGAAAAGTTAAAAATTTAAATTACGTAACAGACGGTCTATATTCAGTACCTGATGATTACGTTATGCAGGAAACGCCTACTTGTGCTATCGGTGAGGGATAATATGTATATTTATTAATATATATGTAATTAATAGCACGGTTGTATTACATCGTGTTGAGCATTGTTTTATTAATATCACCACTATATGTACGATATTAAATCTATCTATCTATCTATCTATCTATCTATCTATATATATATATACATATAAATATAAATAATGAGACTCGTTTCGAAAAACCCTCGAATTTTTGATTTGTTAATCAAATCAATTTCGAGGAAAAAAGGTTTTAAAAAAAAAAGAGATACAAACATAAACTTCTGCCGACAAAAAAATCGCACAGATGCAGGTCTAAAGCCCAAAAGAAAAAAACCCCGATACGAGTAACAACTAACTAACAAAAAGAGCTCAATACAATCGTAGAGCAAACCTAGATACACCTAGTGAGCCAGACAAACCTACCTAGGTTTCACCTAAACGGATCGTCAGGAAAGCGTGGCCACGCTTTCCCTGACGATCCGTTTAATGAAAACCTAGGTAGGTTTGTCTGGCCACTAGGTGTATCTATCTATATATATATATATATATATATATATATATATATATATATATATATATATATATATATATCACATTATGAAATGGACAAAGTCCGACAATTATTTTAAGATATTTTTATGTTTATACATTCTCTTTATAGATACATATATTTAACTAAAAGCTCTGTTTGTAATAAGCAGTATTAAACAAGATTTACCGGCATAAATGTCCGAGAAATTTTCATAGAAAATATTCGTTCCCCGACAGGAATCGAACCTGTATCATTTATGGAACCGTCATAAAGCCTGACATGGCTTAAATGTTTCAACCACAGAGGAGCGTTCGGTTACCAAGGTCGATTTTACTGTCTTTAAACTACAATCTTCCATGGTCCTCTCACATTTATATCTGCTCATGGCGTATGTAGATGTAAATAAATGACGTCACACATTATGAAATAGACAAAGTCCGACAATTATTTTAAGAAAGTATAAACATAAAAATGTCTTCAAATAATTGTCGGACTTTGTACATTTCATAATGTGTGACGTCATTTGTTTACATTTAGATACACATTGAGCACATATGAATGTACGTGAGAGAATCATTTTTATTTTTTGTTGATATCTTGAAGATCAGTATGTTTTTTCTGAGTTGTATTGATGCACATATAAGAACAGGGAAGCGATTTTAAGCAGCCATGCATTTCAATGATTAAATCATTAAATTATATTCATTTCGTATTTTGCTTTGATAAAGTCCACATTGGACGATACGCGTCAACAATTAGTAGTTTTCCTAGTGTCATTTTTATTCATAAATATTGTCTTCTCTACTGGTTAAATCGGAGAAATTTTCATATATATATATATATATATATATATGAACTTACGATAGAATATATATATATATATATATATATATATATATATATATATATATATATATATATATATATATACCTGTGAAATATATGAATATTTCTCATTAACCTACAAAAAAGACAATATTTATACATTTTCCTATTGTCATTTATATGTATATATATATATATATATATATATATATATATACACAGTCAACGACAAAATTATTCAATTTTGAATATTTTTATCGATTTCTCAGAATCTAAAGCGCGTATGATGACAGGTAAGAATAATAACAATAATAATAATAATAATAATAATAATAATAATAATAATAAAAACCTTACGGAATTAGAACGTGTAATTATTAAAGAATGGAATAAAATTCCAGAAAAGACTGGTTAAAATCTCATCAAAAACAGAAAACGATTGCTGCAAGTTATAATGATGAGAGGTCATGGCTATTGACGGTTAATATTGTGAAAATTATTGAATTCTTTATATTTTTCATACGGTATGAATAATTTTGTCGTTTCCTATTTTGCATAATTCGCCAGTCAAATTTGTTGTATTGAGCCTATTTTTCTAAAAATTGAGTTTTATATTCATTTTGTTTGTGTTTATTAACATATAAAAATAAAACTGTCATCATACCGACATTATCTTAGCCGATGGGATTTGTTTATAAAGTCCCCAGAGGGCGAAACGCATCAGCTAAGTTTAGTTTTTACTTTTGTTTATTTATATATATATATATATATATATATATATATATATATATATATATATATATATATATATATATATATATATATATATATATATATATATATGTGTGTATATATATGTGTGTGTGTGTGTATAACCACTCGATGTTTACTTCTATGCATTTTTCTATGTAAATGCGTTCTACCACTGATATTGACTTTTTACCCATAAATATAGCATACTTTAAAAATCTATCAGTATTACATAAATATATAAAGTGCTCTATGTAAAATAATACAGATAATATATATATATATATATATATATATATATATATATATATATATATATATATATATATATATATAATTAATAATAAATATACATTTTTTTTTTCTTCACTGGTACCACTTTGAGTTTCAAACACGCATCAATATCTTATACAGGCAGCAATCTTCCGGTACAGATTGAAAACCTTTCATTTACTACCTGATGGTCACTGCATTTAAGTGTCGTATCAATCGGTGAGAAGCATATATATATATATATATATATTATTAATAGTATACAATCTGAACCCAGTATTTGGTCCTTCTTCTATTTGCGAGATCTTAATGCAGATTATGGTAACTCCATAACATCTACTATCCAAAGCAATCTATCCAAATTAAACGATATGAAGATAATTACAACCACATCTAAAATTATTATGGATATGATGAGAACAAGAACCGAAGATTCACTCTGATATGGTCGTAGGCATATGGAAATCTCTTTTAGTGTCACGGTGCCTTGTCATCTACGATCTACAATAATTTAAATCCAACGCGAATCTTTTTTTCTTTGTCTGAATACTATTCTTTTATTGTTCACTGTACTCATTAAAGTTTTCGTCTTTTCGTTCACTTTCATTAATACCTTGCATCTCGGTGGCTTTATCACCTTTCTTGTGGTGAAATGATCAAAAATATGTTCTTAAGTATCCAGTATAGATTTTTAGTCATGTGTAAACTTTCATAACATTCTTACAATTTTGTCTATCTAAAAGTAAGACTCAACTGCAAATATGTTTTCAATTTTATTTTCCGTAAGCCAAAGGAGATAATTCAGTTTCAATAATTTCGACCAGAAGTGGGCTAATTATATTTGGGCTAATTGATTTTTTCATATGTTTTATAAAAATCAACATTGCGCTCAATGCGAAAGCTGGAGTCGGATGAGTCATTAGATTCATACCTTTTACCAATTTCTGAGCATTTAAGTTTAAATATTGTCTGTTTCAAATTCGCATTGGTTGAATGAAAATCTTACTGATTAAAACTGCCGCACTATATGACATCATATGACATCATAATCTAGATAAATTGTCAATATAATTTACCATTGAAGGAAATGAAAGTCTTATTTGATGGCACATTAATTTAGTAATAAACTGCTTGTGCCAATCATCTTGTCCATATAAAATTTGTAATGCTTCAGTAAATTATAATGTTATAGAGTTTTGACTGACAACATGAATGGAATACCAAAGTTACGACTTTGATCCTAAACTTAAAATGGTTTCTGTCTATATTTCTGAGATGAGGTATTATGTACATTATTTACATTATTCGGACTATTGTCCTCATCTTTGTCGCCATATTTATCACAACGTTTTGGCCGTTGTACACTCCGGCCTTCTTCAGGTGGTTGGAATTTCGAACTGAAACCTTTATATCGCTCACTGGGGTAGACTGTTCTAGTTCCACGTGCCATGTTTGATGGATGTCAGTTATCAGTTATCTCCTGCTAATTTCCCTCTGACACATGGCACAGTGGATAAAGGCGTTGGTTAGATCCAGTGACAGGTCCCAAAGAGCGTGAGTTCAATACCCGGTTAAGGCAGTGGAGAACTTTCAGAGTGAAATTAGCAGGAGATAACTGATAACTGACACCCATTAAACATGGTACGTGGAACTAGAACAGTCTACCCCAGTGAGCGATATGAAGGATTCAGTTCGAAATTCCAAACACCTGAAGAAGGCCGGAGCGTACAACGGCCGAAACATTGTGATAAATATGGCGACAAAGATGAGGACAATAGTCCGAATAATGTAAATAATGTTAAAATGGTTTCCTTTAAAAAAGTAACGATTTACAAAATTTATTTTCACTTATGTCAGGCTTTAAAATTGAGTGTAATACCATAGTTCCAAAATCGACCTGCCCAATGTACACGTATACGTGTGCGTGAGTGTTGTAGATATCTTTTATATTTATATATAAATATATAATATTTAACCTTAATATTTGTCATATGAAAGATAAATAGTGAAATGTTAAAGATGATCAAATACATACTGTAGCAGACATGTATGATTCAAAGCTCTAATTTCAATCTTTTGCGTGATGCCTCTATCTCACTTCCCAGTGAATCCTATTCGATCAAATGATGGGAATGTTCTTATTTTCTTCCCTGATGTCATATTGAACAGATGTTGCGAACATTTCGATGAGCTGTTGAATTCTCTTCTACACTGAATTATAATTTTCTGTCCAACATTCCCAACAGACTGATTAAGGAAGAGCTAACTGCTTCTCCATCGCTTGGCGACAGTGAAGCTGCTGTAAAAAAGCGAAATGTTATAAAGTCACCTATTTTGAATGATATATGCGCCGAGATACTAAAGGAAGTGTCGCTAAACATCTACATCTTTTATTACAAGATTCTTGCGAAAACGAATCTATTACTGAAAACTAGAGTGATGAATGAATAGTATTTCTTTTCAAAGTTATTCCCGGCGAGAAAGATGTTTGCGATAGCTACAGAAGTATTTCACTTCTGTCTGTAGTTGTTAAGTTTTATGTAGGTTTGGTTTGGTTTATTTTGTTTAACAGCATATCAACCTGAATGGGTTATTTAAGGCCGACAACATTTTTGGGATAGATTCGTATGAATAGAGTATGTATTATTTGGTTTAGATTGGTTTGATTTATTTTGTTTTACAGCATATCAACCTCAATGGGTTATTTAATGCAGACAACATTTTTAGGATAGATTCGTATGAATAAAGTATGTATTCTTTGGTTTAGATTGGTGTGCTTTATTTTGTTTTACGGCATATCAACTTCAATGGGTTATTTAATGCAGACAACATTTTTGGGATAGATTCGTATGAATAGAGTATGTATTCTTTGGTTTATATTGGTTTGGTTTATTTTGTTTTACAGCATATCAACCACAATGGATTATTTAATGCCGACAATATTTTTTGGGATAGATTCGTATGAATAGAATATGTATTTTTTGGTTTAGATTGGTTTGGTTTATTTTATTTGACGGCATATCAACCACAATGGGTTAATTAATGCTGACAACATTTTTGGGATAGATTCGTATGAATAGAGTATGTATTCTTTGGTTTATATTGGTTTGATTTATTTTATTTAATGTTATATCAACATCGATGGGTTAATTTATGCCGACAACATTTTTAGGATAGATTCGAATAAATAGAATATGTATTCTTTGGTTTAGATTGGTTTATTTTATTTTATTTAACGGCGTATCAACCTCAATTGGTTATTTAATGCAGACAACATTTTAAAGATAGATTCGTATGAAAAGAATATGTATTCTTTGGTTTAGGTTGGTTTGATTTATTTTGTTTTCCGTCATATCAACTTCAATGGGTTATTTAATGCTGACAAAAAATTTTTATTGCTGGTAATATTTTGTTTTGTCAAAAATCTGTTTCTGGTAATATATTTCCTAGAAAATTGTATTGCTGGTAATAAATTTTTCAAAATATTATTGCTAGTAATAGGTAACTATGTGCCCATAGCGTGGACCCTAACAGGTGCTACCACCCCGGGTTAGGTTGGACCTGGGAACACCAGCAATTAAGCGGTGGTTCAACGCTCCTCAAAACCTTCTGATCAAAGGCCTTGCTGCTGGACGTAGTTTAACGTCTTACCCAGGACACCTTTTTATATAGAATAATTTTATATTGATTGCTCCAATATGCTGGAGCATGGCGTATATAAACCTTTAAGCAAGGCAATTACAGGAAAGGTGTTATGGAGTAGAGAATGGATTTGTGTTAAATCTTTATTGATTTGACAAATGCATTTGATACAATCAACATGATTACTTCGTGTGAAATATGAAGAAAACTCAATTGTCCAGAAAAATTTAATAACACGTTTCGATGTTGTCATGTTGGCATGAAAACGCCGGAGGTTTGCTGTCGGAATCATTTGAAATAAAGAACGGAGTAAAGTAGGAAGGCATTTCTAATCTGACCCAATTTGCTCTTGACTTAACAATGGTCTGTGTCATAGCTTTCAACGGCTGTGATGATGGAGTATATATATTTCCTCTGGTATTCTATTTAATTTCGTTTGAATGTTTCCCAAAACGGTGTTATTGTTTAGACTGATACCCTACATGTTGTATGTAGATGACTACGATTTTGTCGCTCATAGTGAGGGCGATATACAAAGCTTAATAGATACTACAACTAGTGCTTGCACTGCTTTTGGACATACTATTAGATTTCGTTGGAAACAAAGAAACAATACTGAATACGTGATATCTGTCCTCCCGTATGACAGCGAATGTTGGAAAATCACCTTTCAGATGAAGAAGAGACATGAAGTGACAGAAATATGGTCCTACAGAAAGATGTTGAGGATAACATGGAGCCAACATGTGAACAACAGCGAGGTTTGGGGGAGGATGGAAATAAAGAGGAAACATATAACATCAGGAAGAAGCAGTTGAAATTTTTGTGGCACGCAATGAGGAAGGGGAGCTTGGAAAATCTGATACTCACATGATGGATAGATGGGAATAGGAACAGGGTGTTGCAGAATTTTAGCTAATTGGATGTATCAGAAGGTGTAATTGTGTGAAGGCTTAAAAATGTGCGTGTTCGTTAAATATTCATCCACAACAAATAAAATAAACAAACATTTGAAGGCAATTCAATTGGAAGAAATCAAGGAGAAACAATGTAGTTATAGATTTCAACAAATAACATGCATTTATATAGGTTTAATATACACAAATGAATTTTAGGATTGCTTTTTCAATGTGATAATTGAGATAAAATTGTAAGGAATGACCATGCAGTGATTTGGTGTATGAAAGCTTGTAGTTAAAGTTTGTCTATGAAATTAAAGCAGTTTGATTTCTGCAAGGTGAAATGTCATTCGTGTGGGTTCAAATACCAGTGTCTATGTGTGCGACAATTGCAAATATTGTTTAAAGTCATAAGGAGTTATGTGCCTTTGATTGATATGGTAAGTTGACGAAATAGAATTACTACTTCGGTCGTGTGTGTGTCTGTGTGTGTGTGAGAGAGAGAGAGAGAAAGAGAGAGAGAGAGACGGTTTTTGAGTCAGTGTGCTGGCGCGCGTGGAGTTTGCTTGCATCTCTCTAAGACTTAGTTACTGACTGGTATGCTGAGATTGATTAAATGTACAATTACAACGTCATATTGGTAATGTCACTTTTTTAGTCATTTGTAATTTAAGTATCTTCGCGCGGCAATAGCTGTGTGGGTTGGGTTGAGTTATTGAGAGATAGTGGTGGTTGCTGAGTCAGTATGTCGGCGCGCATGGTGGTTTTTAAGTCAGCAGGTTGGTGCGCGTGGAGTTTGTTGGCATCTCTCGCAACTAGGGTTACTGACTGCCTGAATCAAGTGAAGCGATCCTCTTTATTGATTTTTGGGTTTCAAACCGGCTCCAGATAAGTGAGCGGGAAAACAGATTTATCGCAACTTGCTGCATATTTTGGGCCCTTTCAACCAATGAGAAGTCAAGTTTGCAAAAGTGAAGTGATGATTGGTTAAAGTTGGTTTGGGAGAAAAGTGCATTTTCCCTCAGAGGTGACTGGCAAATATGGATATTTCCATAAGAGGAAAGTAACGCGTGACACTTAATCAGCTTAAATAAATAGATGGCAAAACTTGGTTTGGGAGAGATAACAAAAAGACGAAACATATTATGGACTACAAGGGACAAGAAGATGTGGAGGTCAATGATCGCCTATCCCCTTATGGGATTCGACACATGAAAGAAAAGATGATTCGCACGAAAACTAGCTATGTATCAGCCTGCATTGCGGAAACATTACATACAGACAAATATACAGTGTGCGAAGAGTAATTTGTCGCCATTTTATATTTTTAATTTCGCGCATGCGCGTTGTTTGTTGATTTTGTCAACTGCACAGTATAGTAAGGTCCCTTGGACACCGTCTGCGAGAAAAAAGACCACTATGACGAAATTCATTTTGTCAGAAATTTGAAATCGCGATGCTTTGCTTGTTAAAATTCGTGCCGGAATCTCCAATATAAACATTTCAATGTGTTAGGGTGTCAATCTGAGGACAGTGCAGATGATTCAGAAAGATTTGGATGATATATCCAGTCATCATCAAGGTGTTTGGAGTGATCACTAGTGATGGCGACATTATGCCTCCATTCATCTTCCCACAGGCAGAGGCCTGCATGAAGTGGTTTGAGGAGGTAGTGTTGCCATGGGTCAAGAGGATGGCTGCTGGAAGACCCTATGTCTCACAACAGGACTCTGCACCCTGCCACACAAACAGGAGAAACCAATTATGGCTGTCAGATAATTTTTTCAACCATATCACCCCTTACATCTGGCCATCTAACTCAACATTCTTGCAACCCCCTTTATTGTTCTATGTGGGGCGCAGTTGAGCGAGATCAACAAAATTCCTTATGACAGCAAAGACAAACTGAAAGCAAGGATTGTGTCAGCATTCACCAACTTAAACAAGAAGACAGTTCAGAAGAGTTAGAGGATGATTCCGAAGTTGTTTGGAGTCCGTGGCGATTTTTCTGAATAAGTTTACTCTTTAGTGTTTCAAGATATTTTTGTGTAATTTTGGTATATATATTTTTTAAAATGAGATTTCAGTGTTATTGTCATTTTTGCGTTATTTAGATGACTATTTATCCATCGCACCCTGTATTATATAATAAACGTATAGTCATGGTTGGAGACTTTCCTTAACTTGGTAGAACCTTATAGTTGAAAGGGGAATTCAAAACACCAGTGATGCATTCGTTAAGTTCGAACAATAATTATAGAGGCAACATGGAATTTCGAAACTGACTAACGTCGAGCTTTACAATGATTGTGTCTTAACTCTCGTTGCTGTATGCGTATCGATCATGAGTAATCTCGCGAGACCACTTGAAGCTGCTTCGGTGCGTCACATATTTGCAATCAACAGAAGAATATATATTACCGGTGTTCTTGAGCGAAATTATTGTAACAACATTAAACAAACAATTCTGAAATAGATGTCGCGATGGGGTGGGTATGTTGCTCAGATGACCGACAAAAAATATTCTGCATCCAGCTTTTTTGAGTTCTTTAGAGTTCCTGTGTTCATGATTGCCTTTTAATCACGCTTACCAATTCATATTTTACCACCCATTTACGCAAACTTCGTTATGATCGATATTCGCTGCTTTCCCCTGTCATTTTTGTCTTCAACATGTGGCGCGTCCTGGGTATGACGATAAACTACATCCGCGTCCTGGGTATGAGGATAAATTACATCCGCGTGCTGGATATGAGGATAAATTACATCCGTGTACTGGGTATGGCGATAAACCACATCCACGTCCTGGGTATGACGATAAACTACATCCGCGTCCTGGGTATGACGATAAACTACATACGGCAGCAAGGCCTCTGATCAGAAGGTTTTGATGATCGTAAAACCACCTATTAATTGCTGGTGTCCCTAGTTCTACCTTGGCCCCGGGTTGTAGTACCTGTTAGGGTCCAAGCCGTAGACAAATAGGTAATCCCTAAATATGGGTCAAAACATTATGAAATACCTAATACCAGCAATACGTTTTTGAAAAAAATTATTACTAGCAATAGAGTTTTGAGAAAAAAATATTACCAGCAACAATTTTTTGAAAAAAAAAATGCCAGTAAAACATTTTTGTATTAAATAACCATTGCGATTGATATGACATAAAACAAAACAAAACTAACCAAATCAACATTTCGCGTGAGTGACAAATTTTCAAAACGCTCTTTTCTCATATTCATCCTCATAATTTCAAACGCTTTATTATCTATTGTAGAAGTTTTTGTTTTCTTTTTCCTTAAAATTTCCACGTTATTCGTGCGTCCGATTTATGGTATTCTTAGCATCCTTCTGTTGGACAATGTTTCTGCTGCCACAAGTTACTTCATCCTCTCTGACCAGATAGTCCAGCAATTTGCATTCGTACGAAGTAAAAGCAGTGTATCATAGATTATGTTAGAAAAGGATCACCGCTTCCACTTCTTACATAATGGACGGGAGAGTACCTGCGTCATATATATATATATATATATATATATATATATATATATATAGACATTTTTTAATGTTTATACGTTCTTTTTATAGATACAAATATTTAAGTAAATGCTCTGTTTATAATAAACAGTATTAAACAACATTAACCGGCCTGAATGTCATAGAAAACCGTCATTTAGCTTGACGTGCCTTAACCGATTTGGCTACAGAGGAGCGTTCGTTTAGCAAGGTCGATTTTACTGTCTTTAAATTACAATCTTGCATGAATCTCTCACGTACATTCATATCTGCTCATGGCGTATCCAAATGTAAACAAATGACATCACACATTATGAAATGGACAAAGTCCGACAATTATTTAAGATATTTTATGTTTATACATTCTTTTTATAGATACAAATATTTAAGTAAATGCTCTGTTTATAATAAACAGTATTAAACAACATTTACCGGTCTGAATGTCCGAGAAATTTTCACAGAAAATATTCGTCCTCCGACAGGACTCGAACCTGTATCCTATACGGAACCGTCATTTAGGTTGACGTGCCTTTAACCGATTGAGCGACAGAGGAGCGTATCGGTTAGCAAGGTCGAATTTAATGTTTTTAAACCACAATTCTCCAAGATTTTCTCTCATACATTCATATCTACTCGATGCGTATCCAAATGTGAACAAATGACGTCACACATTATGAAATGGACAAAGTCCGACAATTAGTTTAAGACATTTTCTATGTTTATATGTTCTTTTTATAGATACAAAATTTAAGTAAATGCTATGTTCATAATATATATATATATATATATATATATATATATATATATATATATACATACATATATATATATATATATATATAGGTAGTAATCCGTTGGTATAATCCGGGCGAGTCCTATTAACACAACATAGAGCTTGAAATATGTTAAAACTGACTCTCAAAAAAGTGCTCAATGTTTATTTTCATTAAACAGAGCATATTTGCTTTACAACTGAAATTAAGATACATTTAGTAAATGATCATTTTCACCTACGAATTTTAAAATTCGCAGGATTTTTCAAACTGATTCTGGTATCAGTTTGTAGCGTACTGTTTATTTGAAGAAAGAAAGATAGAGGGTGTTCTATTGGAAACCTATTGGGAGGTAAGTGGTGAAAAAGAAGTTATCTTTACTAAAATCATATTATGGTGGTAGGGGAGCCCAGGTAGAAGCAGGAAGGGGGAGATCGATGGGCTGACCTATATCATAATGGTCACACAGTCAAAATTCAATTCGACGGGAATTCAGGGAAATTAACGAACACTGGAAAGAACAATCAAGAGGTAACTTTGGTAAAATGAAAGAGAGTTAATTTGAGATTATTGGAATTAATCTCGTCCATGAATCAGAGTTCAAAGTTTTGGGGAGTGTTTTTAAGAATTTGGAATGAATTTGGATATATATGTGTAGAGGACCGCGTGGGTTTGAGTGTTGTTGTATTAGGAACACGTGCTGTTTATTCCTGCTAGAAGAAGGTCTAACTACAAGAAAATGGCGGACTCAAGTTGAGTCCAACCGAAGAGGTAAAGAAAACAAACAAGACCGATGTATATATATATATAAACAAATATATGTATTAAACAACAAATTTACAAGTGACAAAGACATCAACATTTGTGTTTGTATTTTGATGAATGTTCGTACGTACGTGTATTTGGGTTTCATGGCGTTTTCTCACAAGTGGGCAAAACGCAGATGTGTACGAGAGATCACACTTTTAAACGTGTCCGCTGAAAGGCAAAGTAGAAAAGAAAACGAGGCAAGAATTTTCCAAGTATTTATAATGTAGGGAGAGCGTCCCCTAGTGAACAATTAGGGAATTAAGGTGGAGCTAACTCCGACATATGTATGCGTTCTCATACGTTTGACCACGTCAATAATACCTACTCATATAGCTGTCTGCACTAACATACACTTAGATATCTACATTTAAGCACATACATACATACTCTAGCTGGAAGTGATACTTTAAACTCTACCTATTAAATGCTTAAATTAAGTTATGTACCCTATGTTAAGTATTAGAAAGTCATCTGATCGTATTTGAAATGGACCCACCGTGTTGATATTATAAAAAAAGTATTCCAAATCTATTTTTTACTTGAGAGCTTGCCAACGGAAAACGATCAACTTATGATCAAAAGAAGCATTTTCATTATAAGGCGTATTGATTTTTCACTTTCTTTAGAAAATCAGTATTGCACTTCATACAAAAGAATCGGTTCGATATTTTCTATCTACATACACCAGAATTTCAGATTTATTGCATATAGCAATTTTTTGATCACTTATGTTTAAAGATCGCCTAAGAAAAGTACAGAAAGACTAAATTCCCTCAACTTTTTGTTTAAAAACTGACTTCAAAATTTTATTATTTCAAGAACAAATCCAAATAAAGATATTAGATATTGAGTTGACAGTATATTCAAATAAGATTTCTAATTATAAATCACCCGAAGCAAAATATGCAATTTTCTTTGCTGTATTCGATAAGTGAAACTAAAAATTTTAAATGATTACAGAAGATGCTTATCAATGCATAAAAGATCTTACACCATTTCTAATGAATAAAAACTAAACAATAAAAGTGTTTATAACACAGTAATAGTGCCAGGCATAAATTAAAAGACAAATTGTTTTAAATTTGTATTGTTTATTGAAAATGAGACTAAAATTACAACATTGTATAACCTATTACATTATAATATAGCTAAATTGTTCAGTATATTTTCCCTTTGAAGTAAATGATGGTTCCATTTGATGACACAATGATTTAGCAATAATGTGATTGTCCATGGCACATTTTCCACATACAATTTGTAAAAATTAATTAAATTATGAATTATACTGTTAAAGAACCTAAAGTAAACAGTGTCAAATTAAAATCAGTTTTTACCAATTTTTGATCATTTAGCTTTAAAGATCGTCTGAAAAATACAAACCAGTATTAATTATTATTCACCACAAGTAAAATATGCAATTTCTTTACTGTGTTCTATAAGTAAAACCTGTGTAAAAAAAAATTGTAAAAGGTTACAAAAGGGCTGCCGAGTGGATAAGATTTGTTAGATCATTTAATAGATCATAATTAATATAAACAAAAAAGTAAAAGTGTATATCACACAATAACATCGCTGAAGATACATTATAAGACAAAATGTTTTAAATTTGTATTTTTTATTGAAAACCACATACAACTACAACACCAAAACATATTACATCATAACATAGCTAAATGTTTCAGTCTAATTTCTCTTTGAAATAAATGAAAGGTCTTATTTGATGGCAAATAATTTAGTAATAATGTGCTTGCGCTTTGCTACTTGTCCATATACAATTTGTGTCCATATATAATGTGCGAAGCTTCAGTAGTTAATTTAACTGCCTATTTCACACCTTCTAAATGTTCAGGTAAATTTGGCAACTCCAGTGTTTTGCCATTCATTAGAACTTCTTACAGTTCATTATTTGAAAAACTTCTGCAGGCGAAAGTTCACACATTCCATTTTTAAGAGGTTAATCAAATTTAGCCAGAGCTGAATGTATTTTTTAATCACTTCTCTGGCGCCTCGCTACTCCTGAAACAAAATATATTTTTGTGCTATAATACTTTGATAAAACATTCTGTATTTCAGCCGACTGTCAATTTATTTTATTCTCTGGATCATATTGAAGACATACACTTCTTAGTTATAGAATTTATTACTCCTTTTAATTTCAAACCAAGTAAATACATATATTTCAATTATAATATTAACACTTCCGTTGCTAACTACGGAGATGTTCGTTTTTCTTATCTTGCTACAACTGGCTAAGAACGGAAACCTACGTTTTTTGTTTGAAAAAAGATGAAAAAAGGAAGGAGCGAAGACGAATAGATAAAGAGGAAAGAAAGATAAGTTAATGTGCGGATGAACGACATTAACAACCAAAAAAAAAAAAAAAGGGCGGAGGAAAATCTGATAAGAAAGTAAAAAGAAGAGGAAAATGTAGAAGAAAAGTAGAGGAATAAAAATAAAAAGAAGAGGCAAAAAACGAAAAAAAGAAAGAGAGAAAAAAAGGAAGAAAGAATAGAAAAAAAGGAAATGAAAGAGAAAAATGAGCAACGAGAGAAAAAAAAAGTTATGAGAAAAAGAGGCTTAAATTAAAATAAACCAAAAATGGTGAAAGAAAAAATAAATAAATGAAGAGAAAAGAAAAAATGAAGAGAAAAGAAAAAAATGAAAATAAAGAAAGCATAAAAGAAAACAGAGTGAACAAAAGAAAAGAAAATGAGTAAAATAAACAATTTTACAGAGAGCGGCAGAAATATATCCTATAAAATACCCACCCCCAAAATGACCCCCCATAATGGTAAGAAATTATCTCGATGAAGATACCATTTTCACTAATATCTTATAATTATTTCTGGGATGTAAATCTGGGAGATATTTTCTACCGCATTCTACACATCAAAAAAGAGAAAAAATAAATAGATAGGTGTGAAAAGGCATGAATAGATAGATAGATAGATAGATAGATAGATAGATAGAAAATGAACAGGCAAAGATAGATAGATAGATAGATAGATAGATAGATATGAACAGGCAATGAGAGATAGATAGATAGATAGATAGATAGATAGATAGAAAATGAAAAGGCATAGATAGATAGATAGATAGATAGATAGATAGATAGATAGATAGATATGAACATGCAATGATAGATAGATATAAACAGGCAAAGATACAAAGATAGATAGATAGATACAAAATGAACAGGCAAAGATAGATAGATAGATAGATAGATAGATAGATAGATAGATAGATAGATAGATAGATATGAACAGCCAAAGATAGATAGATAGATATGAACAGGCAATGATAGATAGATAGATATGAATAGGCAGAGATAGATAGAAAGAAAGAAAGAATTCAAGTGTAAGAAAGAAAAGAATGAACATTTCTGCTCCTGTCATCATACATGAAATAACAGTAATTTCAAGTCTGTCTGCATGTTACATTTTACCTTGTGTCCTTTTCAGTTGCTGGCTTCCATCTCCTTGCAAATTTTCATTCGTCCAACTTCCGTTTCGCATTTCTGTCATATGACCAACTCTCTAGTTCGTTTCGTTCCCATGGTTACATTCTAAACCTTCGGCAATTGTCATCCCAATAAAAAAGACAGAAAAATAGAGAGAGAGAAGGAGAGAGAGAGAGAGAGAGAGAGAGAGGAGGTAATCTTTCTTGAAATAAAGAGAAAATAGAAAGTTCTCAATCCAACATTACGAATTCGTTCCTTCAATCAAATTAGATAAGAAAGAAGATAGTTGGACATTATGCCTATAAAATGAGGCAATAAAATTGAATCTTCAGAAAGTTAAAAACAAAAAAAAAGAGAAATACATTTGGGAAACAGCGAACACAACTGCACTTTTTAAAATTCTGATTTATTTCGTGCTAAACCATAATAAAACAGAGAGATTAGATTTCTCTCATTCCCAATGTGATTTTCTACCAAATCATTAAATATCATACACAACTGTTACACTAGATTTTTTAAAGAAATTTCCTCTTATATATTTATATTTCTGCCATTCCTCCATTTATTGAATATTGCAATCACAAGTAATCAGATGTTTCTGCTATGTATATAGATTCTTAATAAAATCCAATGAAGAATCTGAAATGTTATTGGTCCTCATCTGGCATCTCAGCTTCGCTCACTTTCCCACTGGTGTAGCTTCGCAATGACTTTCTTATAAATATTTTCGTGGAAATTCTTTTGATGAGCTTTCCTCTTTGGTGTCTAAATTTCAAGAATTTAAGCCTACTATTAGATAGGCGTTTAGCTCTCATTATATTACTGTTGAAATGGCTAGATGTAACCGTGAGTTCTATGCTAATAGTATCTTCCCTCACATTTCTCGCTTCTGGCCTCTTGCTTTCCAGTCAACTTTGATCTTCAAAAATAAAAATGCAATGTCAATGCTTATGTTCTACTGATTAATTCATATTCTTTTTATTGTTCTTTATCATTAATAATGTGTTCTTTCTTTTTTATACCCTCTCGAATTCAGTAACCTCTTGCGCGTCCTGGCAATGATGATAAAATAAATCTATCAGCAAGACTTCTAATCGGTGGCTTTTTAGGAGCTTGGAACCACATTTTAAATGCTATTCTTCCCAGGGTCAAAAATGTATAAAAGTATAAAAATAGATATTTATAGTAAAAATACCAGTAATAGTTTATAAAAATACAAGAAATACATTTCTGAAATGAAAAGCAATACATTTTCGAAAAAAAAAAAAAAAACATTACCAGCTATACATTTGATTCTCGACAAAAACTCTCTTTACAAAAATACATCAATAAAAACTGATTCCTTACAAAGAATATGTATTCTATTCATACGATCCTATCCTAAAAATCTTGCCGGTTTTAAAAACAGGAAAAAATAGCTAGCTAGCTAGCTAGATATATATTTATTATGAACAGGTAAAGATAGATAGCTATGAACCGGCATAGATAGATAGATACATCGATAGATAGATAGATATGAAGAGCCAAAGATAGATAGATAGATAGATAGATAGATAGATAGATAGATAGATAGATATGAACAGGTAATGATAGATAGATAGATAGATAGATAGATAGATAGATAGATAGATAGATAGATAGATGAAGCATAAAGAACACAAACACACACACACACACACACACACACACATAGATAGATATATATATATATATATATATATATATATATATGTATAGATAGATAGATAGATATGATATGAACACACACATGATAGATATATATATATATATATATAGATATAGATAGATAGAACAGGTAGATATAGACATAGATAGATAGAGAAAAATTTCTTTTCTTTTTAGTTGATATTCCGTAAAACAAAATAAACCAAGTGAACTCAGTAACCCCTTGCACAAATGGTGTCAAATAAGTAAAAGACGAGTATCTCCAATGTTTCTGTGATTATTATGGATTTAAAGCATAAAATTTCGAAAAACATCATAAATGATCCGAAGAACTTTAATCAAAGGCTAATCTCTGCCGTGGCATCTTCCAACAATTGCAAATGTCTATCCGGAAATGAAATTTCTATACATCTTTGGCTGTGAATTTTTGGGGTTTCTGCTGATAATTACAATTCGAAGATGGAATATTTTATTTAAAAAGCTATTTTTCTCCTTTTCTAATTAGTATTAACAATTTTCTAGAACTAATATGCCTGATGTTTTTTATAATTAACAAAAAGTCTGTTCATTAAAATATGTGTTATGTAAAATATTAAAAAAAAATCTTACATCTAGAAAATATGGAAAATTATAGCCAAATTCTATCAAATATATCATGTTAAATAATGTTCATATTAATCTACTTTCTATCTCCGTATATATATATATATATATATATATATATATATATATATATATATATATATATATATATATATTATGAAATGAACAAAGTCCGACAATTATTTTAAGATATTTTTATGTTTATACATTCTTTTTATAGATACAAATATTTAAGTAAATGCTCTGTTTATAATATATATATGTCCTTTCATTATCTACTAGCAGTAGAGAATAACAGTAAAATCAAGTATCGACCATCATAAAGATTATTAAGGTTGACGGACACGCACGCATGTGTTAATTAGATTTTTTTGTTTTGTTTTGTTTTTTTTTTCAAACCCGAACTCAAACAAAAACATTGTTTTCAATCGTTATGAGTCTACCGATTGAATAAAATTTTATTATAAACAATTGTCTTGTAAATGGAATTTTTAAAGCATTCTGAATGTAAAAATAAAGAAAAAAGTGTGCAAGACAATAAGAAACACTGCCTCCCCCCCCCCAAATGAAGTTTTGTTGACATCGGTTGAAAAATGTAGGAAATCCGATCCTATATATAAACGAACACACACACACACACACACACACACACACACACACACACACACACACACACACACAAACAAACACCCTGGGTTTTATAATAAGTATAACTCGATATGAGTTGTCCCCCTTTCATTCTCGCGATGCCTCTTAATCGCGTTTTCAAATGGATTTCGTGCAAAAACAATTGTGGTTTTCCACTTTTTGGCGCTGTCAGAACCACCGCAAGGTAATTTTACGTAGTCCTATGAAGTTTTGTGGAAATACGGTTGAAAAATGTAGGAAATCCGATCCAATATATAAACATACAGACACACACAACCTGGGTTTTATAATAAGTATGAATCATCTATCTTAGTCTATTCGTATCTATCTATCTATCTATCTATCTATCTATGCCTTTTCATGTCTATCTCTGTTCATATCTATCTTAATCTATTCACATCTCTCTCTCTCTCTCTCTCTCTGTCTCTATGCTTTTCATATCTATCTCTGTTCATATCTAAGTTTATTCGCATCTATCTATCTATCTATCTATCTATCTATCTAAATCAGTCGATGTCTATCTTTATAATTATTGCAAAACTAGTGAGAAACCTTTTGCCACATTTTAGTCATGGCGAATATTTGCGCAAACCGTTAAGATATTCTGGTCGATTACAGTATTTTTTTCACATTTGTATGTTTAACTATTTTGTGAACTCATGCAAAAACTCTTGCATTAACATACATTTTCTGTATGTCAGTCCAAAAGTAATGTGTATTCTTCTTTAATTACAACACATATGTAACAATATCTCACGGCTTTGCTATTTGAATTTTTTGATGAATCTTAATTCCTAAGTTAATGATTGAATAAGCTCACTGCCGTAGAAACTCCGCTGTCTCGTTAAATATTTACACTGAACAGCTTTAACAGAATATTGCAATAACAATCGTAAATATGAATGATGCTCGTTATTTTAAGAAGTAAGAAGGTACAATTGAAAAGATTTCAAACTGACATCTGAAGGAGACATAAAGCATTTCTTTCATTCTTTCACTGAAATTCACATCTCCGATATCTATTTCCGTTTTTCTAAGATATCAAAATGGAATAGCACGTTATTTATAAGGCAGTGACAGGAGACGTTAAAAACCTCTTTCTTTCTTTCTTTCCTCCCTTCAATTTTCTATGTTTCTTTGTTTTATTTTCTCAATGAAACCAAGTAGCGTCTCTGTTATATTTTTTTTGTTTTCCCATGCGATAAAAAATAGGCCATTATTGATGAAGTAGTGGCAGTAGATGCTAAAGACTCATACCTTCCCTTTTATGTTTGTTTGTAGTTTCTTTCTTTTTTTTCTCAGCGAAACAAAGTAGCGTCACTGATATGTCTTTTCTGTGTTTCCACGTGATCAAAACGGAATAGTCCATTATTTATTAGGTATTGACAGGACGTAACGGTCGTGCAAACTAATAGAAGGGCAAGCGGAAATAAAATCAAATCGTAGATCCATACGAATATAAAAATGTTTGTAATCGTTAAACTAATTTCCTCTTCCCTCAGTTGAGGTACATTACACGTTTTAATGCCTTAACGAAAAATTTGAAATTATTAGATTTAAAAACAAGGCTGATCTCTTAAATCAAAGATATGAACTTACAGTTAATTGTAAACACCGTTATAAATTTAAGTTAGTGTAGGTGCCGTATACTTTAAATGATAATGATATGTCGCTGTAATTTTAATAGATTAGTATTTTTATTGCATGATGGTCATACTGACGAAATGTGTATTGCTTACCTACATAGTGTTATTAGTGTTGGTGTATATGTGTATATATTTATTTATGTGTAGGTTAGAGTGTTTGCACTGAGGAATGTGTAGGTTTGAATATAAGTGTATTTATATGTGTTATTTATATATATATATATATATATATATATATATATATATATATATGTGTGTGTGTGTGTGTGTATGTATATATATGTGTGTATATATATATATATATAATGTGGGAGGGTATGGTAGATAAGAAGAGAAAAGGTTAAAAATTGTTGATGTATATGTGTGTGTGTATATATGTATGTTTGTGTGTGTATAGGTGTGTATATGTGTGTATGTGTGTATATGTATATATATGTGTATATATATATATATGTATATATGTGTATATATATGTTTGTATATGTGTATGTGTATGTATGTGTGAGTATGTATATATATATATATGTATATGTGTATATATGAGCACCCCGAGGCGGTATAATGGTTGGCAAGCTTGGTTCGCTAGATCAATTGCGACTGAGTAGTGAGTTCGTTCCTCACTGGGTGCCCCCTAATTTCGGCTTTGTGCCACGATATATTTGTATATATATATGTATGTGTGTCTGTGTATGTGTGTATGTATGTGTATATCTATATATGTGTGTGTATATATGTATATATCTGTATGTGTCCTATTTTATTGTGTATGTATATTTATATTTAAGTATATTTCTGTTTGTATGAATGTGTTTATATATTTCTATGTTAGGGTATATGTATATTGGTGTGTGCTGGTATTTGAATGTATATTTATATATGTACATGGAAGTACGTTTATATATGTATTTGGTTGAGTGTTGCTGTATTCATACGTATGCATGTATATATTGGTACTTGTTATTATAGATAGATATATTTATATATATGTTTATTTGTAGATATGTATGTATGTGTCTATATATATTTATGTATGTTTGTGGATGTATATGTGTGTGTTGACACCTATTATGTATGAGTTTGTTTGTGTGTATGTGTGGTATGGAAACTTTGGTATGTCATTACTGCCACAGTAGTTAGTCTATGTGTGTATATATGTTCATATATGTATTGGTGCATGTATGTATATTGGGGCATATTTTTATATATGTGAGTATGTGTGCATAAAAATGTGTGTATATATGTGTGTATTTATGTTTATATGTATATGTGTGTGTATGTGTACTTGTTATCATAGATATGTATATGTGCGTATATGTTTATGTTTATTTATTTATATGTATGTATTTCTGTATGTATATGTATGTATGTGTGTATGTTTATGTGTGTTAATTTGTGTTTGCTGCCGCATGTATATATATGTATATGCGTATGACTACACTTATTTCTGTGGGTTTCTTTATCCTGTTTTTCTTCGCCTAATATATATTGAAACTATTATCAACTTATATGATTAAAATATATTTTTATTGATATTTGTGGTTTTGGAATTTTTGTTTTAATATATTAAATAATATTATTTTTAACCATTTTTATCTTTGTATATTTGCTCCCTTAAGTTATAATTTAATAAGTGGTTAGCATTTATTTAATGATACTTTAAGTCTTAAATATTTATTGGGTGTGTTATCTGATTGTCTAGGTCATTGTCTGTGGATGTGTGTACGTGTAACTATCGGTGTCTATGTGTATGTAGAGTGCATTCACATTTAATTGTGTGTGTGTATAGGTGTTGGTTTCTCCGTTTCCTTTTTTCATAAAGGGTTGTAGTGATGTTCCTGTCTCGTCGCTTTTTGTGTGTGTGTGTGTGTATATATATATATATATATCTAAATATGTCTGGGTGCTTATGTATTATAATCTGATTGTGTTTTTGTTGTTTTGCGCGTGAGTTTAAGACCACATTCACACACTTTAGAATAAAAATATATATACATGTATTGTCAAATGACCGGATATATTGTAGCGTCTTGTCGAACGTAATTTCAACGAAGAAATAAATTGAATAACATATGTATTTTTTCTTTTCTCAATAATTTTGTAGTTTTTAAACTTATTAGTGATTAAATTTGGATTTTAAAATTGCCAGTTTTTAATTTTAATATTAAAATTTATATAATTTTATAATTATTGGTTAGTATAAATTATTTTTAATATTACCCGTATTTTAAAGACCTGAATAGCTATTATAACATGATTTCGTTGTCAATCTTTTCAATCTTTCTATACTTGGTTTTTGATTGGTTATTCTAGCTTTTGTAACAATGTTTCCCCCTAGTGTAGGATCGTTAATTAATCTGAGACTTTTAAAACCATTTATTTTATCTTCATCATCATCACTTAATAAGACACCGAGGGTGTTGAAACAAAATGGCTATTTTTGTAGTGATTTTATAACATACTTATGTTATAATTTTTTTATAAATAATAATTATATCTTCTCTACTTTGTATTGAGCACTCTTTTAAGAATAGTAATTGTTGGTTATTGGAATGCATTCCGTATATACCAATTGTATATATATATATATATATATATATATATATATATATATATATATATATATATATGATAGCTAGCCACTCGAATACGAGTGGTCAGCTATTATGCTAGGGCGGCTAACCAATCCCTATTGTAGACTCTCGTTCAGTCACATTTGTGTTGGTTCAAAACCCACAGAGCCAACCTGTTGTTTATACTGCATCTATGCTGATCAGAGTTAGTTACAGTTTCAAGGAGAGAGCGTGTTATTTAGAATGATCGATAGTCTGAAAACACCAGCACATTCATACCCTCGGACACGATGACTTATGACTTCGTGCACCGCTATCGAAGGCTCTACATGTTCCGTCTACCCTATTTCACTCCTACAAGGCTTTGGATCATATATATATATATATATATATATATATATATATATATATATATATATATATATATACACACACACACACATATATATATATATATATATTATAAATTAGCTGATTTAAAATATGTTTTTTTCGCTACACAGTTCTAGCCATGTTTCAAAAATGAAAGCTAAAATTTCGAATTTAATTTTGTAATTAAATTAAAGACATTAGTTCCATTTCATCCTCAAGTGAATAATTTTTAATAGGATCCTCTCATAATTACGGAGAATTTTCTTAGTATGCTTATTAAAGGAAGAAACCAAATTACCAAGTTGATGCATATTCATTTTATTCCGAGTACTTTCGACATTAGCACAATGTCGTCAGCACAATCTTGTTTTTTTATAAGAAAATTTTAATTTCCACATGAACACAAGAATTTCTTTTTAGGAAAATGATAAGGACAATAATTTTTTTTGTCTTGGAAAAACCAAAAAGCTTATGACGATATCAGAAGAGACAATTAAAAATCGGTTATATTGTATAATGTTCAACACAAATGAACTTGAATTGCTAAGGTTAAATTTCTTCAGCATACCCCAATATCTGAGCTCTATGAAACTTAACAGTTTTAAAACGGAATGAAACCCTAAATGCTCATCTATATATCCAGCAGCTGCAATGTGTCCATAAAGATTTGGTGGAAAAACGACACCCGGCTGTCAATAGAAAAACGTATTTGTTCTCCTGTAGCATGACGACACAAGGCCGCATACAGCAGGAATAATACAAGGAAAATATGGAATGCAGATATTATTTCCGTCCACCATATTCACCTGATCTTGCACAAATCAATAGTTACCCTATTTCGATATCTGTAAAATGCAGGAAAACCTTCTCCAATGAAAAAAAAAATCAAAACCTGTGTAAAAGTTATAAAAGAGATGCCTGTTAAATAGAAGTTGGTCATTCAAAATAATGGCGAAGACAGAAGGGAATAAAATTTAATGATATTCTATTACTGAAGATTAAAGTTTAATACAAACATGGAACTTGAGACGAATACGTCATTTATTTGCGTTTGTAGGAAGTCTTGTACAGTTGTTGATCACGTGCTTTCTGCAATTCTTGTAATCATTAACGAACTGAAAGACTATAATGGATGAAGATAAAAGCACTGATTATAAATGTTAGTTGCTTTGTAAATATCAGTTTTAAATGTCGGCATTATGGCATGTTTACGCTAAGATGGGGTCACGCATGGGCAACACGAAAGTGAGGCTTTTACTAGGCAGATTACGTCAATCCACATATAAAATACATAAAAAATCATACTTCTCTGATTGAAGAAGGAATTAATCAGGGTGGCTCCCTTCATTTTAATAAGAACTTTAAGAAAGAATTTACATATGTCAATTGCTTATCTATCTACATAACTCTCCCAGTTTTTAATATCTATCTATCTATCTATCTATCTATCTATCTATCTATCTATCTATATCAATTTGTTCATATCTATCTATCTATCTATCTATCTATCTATCTATCTATCATCAGTTTGTTCATATCTATCTATCTATCTATCTATCTATCTATCTATCTATCTACGTATATATATATATATATATATATATATATATATATACATATATATATATCAGTTTGTTTAAATCTATCTATGTTTTTTGTATATCTATCTATCAGTTTGTTCATATCTATCTATCTATCTATCTATCTATCTATCTATCTATGTTTTTTGTAATATCTATCTATCTATCTATCTATCTATCTATCTATCTATGTTTTTAACATCTATCTATCTATCTATCTATCTATCAGTTTGTTCATCTATCTATCTATCTATCTATCTATGTTTTTTCATATCTATCTATCTATCTATCTATCATTTATCATATCTATCTATCTATCTATATATATATATATATATATATATATATATATATATCAGTTTGTTTAAATCTATCTATCTATGTTTTTGTAATATCTATCAGTTTGTTCATATCTATCTATCTATCTATCTATCTATCTATCTATCTATCTATCTATGTTTTTTAACATCCTATCTATCTATCTATCTATCTATCTATCTATCTATCTATGTTTTTTTAATAGCTATCTATCTATCTATCTATCTATCTATCTATCTATCTATCTATGTTTTTAACATCTATCTATCTATCTATCTATCTATCTATCTATCTATCTATCTATGTTTTTAACATCTATCTATCTATCTATCTATCTATCTATCTATCTATCTATCTATCTTTTTTTTTAATAGCTATCTATCTATCTATCTATCTATCTATGTTTTTTAATATCTATCTATCTATCTATCTATCTATCTATCTATCTATCTATCTCTGTTTCATATATCTTGCTGTTGATCTAAGCTTTCTTTCTTTCCTCTTTTCCTGTACTAAGTCTTATCTGTTTTTTGGTGTGAGTTCGGATGCAAAGAGCCGTCTGTGGAATGGATTCTTCGTCTCGCTGTATGACTCCATAAAACACAAATGCATTAATAGACCAATATCTTTTATAAATATGTCGAACAACACCGAGTTAGCCGGATGTGGGAGTTCATTTACGAAGAGAAAAGACCAAAATCGATGAATGCGATAAGCGGCAAGCCATAAAATTTATCTCATTTTCCTTTAAAAAGACCGAAAGATGGTCAAACTCTGTAAATTGTGGATCAGTGTAGGACGCATACCGCAGTGCTTTGGTTGATTATTTACCCTTCCATAGCAGTTCCCCTGTGTAACGTATTCGACACACCCACTCAATCTTAACTACGCTATACAGAGCTAAGCTTAATAAACAGATGTGTTCATATATGTGTAGAGACTGTAACGCTTATTTGTGCGTACAAAGAAATTTGAGAGTTTCAATTCCTCGTCTGTTGTGTTCCTTCTGGCAAAAATGCCCTCTTGCAATCTCTACCTCCTCAAATTAAAGGGCAGACAGCGATTTCTTGCCGTGAGTATAAACGAGTCTAGGAGAAAGAAAATTTGGGATGTTTCACGACATGATGCCATGCCCCCTCCCCCCAAAAAATATAATCTCACACATGCATTAATTCATAGTAACACACACGCACATGCTATCTCTATCTCTTACACGTCACACACACACACACACACCCACCCCCCACATATATATATATTTTAAATGCAAACAGACCACTTTAAGGTTCCATGTAATAAATTATTTCACCACAGCCCTTTTAAAGGACTGCGGATCATCAGACTTTACTTCCAAACAAAAAATGAAAAGAAAATTTACACATTTTTGACGGGCCGTATTAAACATATGTAAATTAACGAAGTCAGGAAGTGAGAGGGGAGGGAGAAGACATGAGTGAATTAGCAGACATTGACACATTTAAACGGTTAAGCTCTCTGGATTTTATCCTCCTTAGGTTTACCCATACGGATTACCTAGTTTTTCATAAACTATATATATATATATATATATATATATATATATATATATATATATATATATATATATATATATAATATTACCCACAATACACCACTGACTCATATATAAATAGTCGAGGAAATATCCAACATACATTCGCTGCCTAACGATTGCGTCTAGCATGAAACAGCCTGTCGCCTGTGAGTGGTCATTTTTTATTTATATATACTTACATACGCTTTATCCCTGATATTGACCACTTTATCCCATAAATATAGAACACCATAAAACTATATTTCTTCACACACACACACACACACACACACATATATATATATATATATATATATATATATATATATATCGGAAAGGCTTTCCTTCCAAATAAGCAACAAGCGACAAAAATGCTTTATAAACAAACAGATCCGTTAACTTTTCCGTTATATTTTCCCGTTATCTATCTATCTATCTATCTATACAAAAATATCTGTACAAAAAATAAATATGTGATTGCAATTCTGATTTTCAAGCTAGATGTAATATTCTCATTCCGAAGCCTTCCGAAGCCTCTCGAAGCGCAATTTCTTTGACGGACATAATTTTCATGGCTAATTCTGTTAAAAGCATAAGTTATGATGATTAATATAAAATGAATTTGAATGAAGTTTCAAGTTATCTGTTGATATCATTTATGATGTTTTTTATATTGATGATGAGAATGAAAACACGATGCCTTTCCATCATTTTCTGGTGTGGGGAGATCTGAGACTTTAACAAAGCTATATGGATGGCTGGAAGGCTTTAGGTCCATCACTTTTGCTGGAACAGAAAACTAAACAAAAGACTGACTTTTTCGTTTCGGAATCAATCTTTGCTATTCTGAGCTGTATTCTTGCTCCCAAGTATTGTTGTTAATTCATATCAGAAGAATTATTTTGTTTAAATTTTCAGTATACGAAACATTAGCTTTTCAAATTGTATATAAATCTTGTATACTTAAAAGGTCTCCAGATATTATTTAGGAAAGTAAGTACAAATGAAAAGCCAATATATGTGTATTTTAAATCAAAGTATAAAATGTTTTCAGTAAGATAATATGTATAATAAGAAAATGATCAGATGAAAAATCATACCACCAGGAGTTGAATATCTTAATTTTAACATCTGAATTAGCGCTTCCCGCCACTATTAAGAATTATTATTGTGCATGGGAAATTGAGTCTAATTTGCTATTCAATGAAAATGCCAATTGAATATATTTGCAATCATTGTTCAATTAAAGATGAATATTTAAAGCCTTCTTCTTGTGACCTGCATTTTGTTTTGGTTGGATTCAAGCAAAGAACTTGCAAATTACTTTTTTTTCAATGAAAAAGGAGAATCACTGATATACAATTTTGCTATCTTAATTTCTAAGAGAAGTTGATGATATATTGGTTAATTAAGAGCAGTTTATTTATCTTTGTTGTTTTTATACCGCCGTTTCTGCATCTAGAGGAATAGATGTCTATTGCCTTCGGCAAATATTGTATATGACGGAAGGCGTTTATTTTATAGCATTTGAACGGCTTTCCATAAGCGTCTTCCTGAATAGAAATCTCCATAGTAAAACCGAGGATACCGCCTAAGAGACATGACGTGTTTCAACGCTTAAAGAATTGTAAATGATGAGCCCTGTACCACCAGACTTTCCGAACTCTTGAATGATTCCGCGTGTCCTGTTTACAAAGAATCCTTTGGCTACATTCGGAGGTGCCATGTGCCGAAATTCAGAAGCCTTCATAACTAATAACCATGCTAGTCCATCAACAGCTACGTTGGGCTGTTAAAGTAATTTCCATCTCTGAGAACTTAATTCAACGATGCATGTTGAAAAGCCGTCAATGATCAGGTACACCTGCTACAGGATTACGGTAGAGACATCCTGAAGACATAGACTAAGTTCCCATGACAGTTAGGAAGGTTGACTGGCTACGCGTCTGTATGGACGCTGTTCAAACCACAGAAGCAAGCTTGAAAGTGGAATGCAGTCGAAGCAATCACCCGAAAATTCTTCCTCTACTACCATCCATGTTTTTTTTTCATATACCTTTGACTTATATATGCTGATCATAATACTTCACAATATCTTGTCTTTAGTTTTTAGTACATTTTGTCTATTTCTTATCTCTTCTTTACTTAAGTCGCGGCGTTGTAATGTTTAGTGACTCGGATTGAGGAATCGGAGAGCCGAGTTCGAATTCCAGTTGAGTTCATTAAATTCACTTACATGCTAATGACCCGTGAGAAAGGTATGAATCCGACTCTTCTCCTACCCCAAGCTATGGGTAAATAGTAGGTCAGATTGGGTTCTAGAACCTTGGATGATAACCGGTCTAGGAGACTGACAATTCGGAATTTTAAATTCTAAGACCCGAGGACCCCGTGTACGGGCCGAGGGTGACAGGTGCCATATCCCCTGATCTTTAGCTGTCGGTGAAAAGCTTTTGAAGAAGACTGGCGTCTCCAAGTTATCTGAAAGCATCGTGAGTAAGAATCAATCTGTTTCTTATAACGATTTATTTTTTTATAACGATTAATGCAATTTTAGAGTTAAAAAATTGTTCCGTCATTCATTTTAGTTAGGTAGATTATGTCTTGTTTTCCTCTGTCTCTTTTGGCTTATATGTGCCCTATGAGGATCACATTTTCCAAGCCGTCTTTCCTCATTATATATCCTAGAAATTTCAATTGTCTTTTCCTGATGTTATGTATTAGTTTACGTTTTGTTTCGATTTTCTCTCAAACTTGGTCGTTGCCAACGTCTACAGCCCATGATATTCTCAGCATCTTTCTGTAGAACCACTTTTTATTTGCGAAGAGATTGTCCAGTATATGACAATATATATGAGGAAAACAGGCCGAACGATGTAGTGTAAATAGCTGCAATGGCTCATCTCAGAAATATAGATAGATTTCATTACTTATTTGAAGCTTTGGATTAACATAATCTGTGACCGAAGTTGTTATTCATTTAATAAAAGCGTCATAATATGTCAGGATAAAGAAATCAAGACAAGAAATAGATTAAACTTGAAAGTCACGTGTTAAACTGGTTTCTATTACTCCTATTTATTTATATTTCCCTTACTAAATATTAAGAACATAACGTGGTGTGTATTTCTGGGGAAAGCTGTGAAATGCTTTGAGGCCATTTAAAAAAAAAAATCATGCAATCGTGAAATATTTTGTACTTCCTGTCACCGTGAGAACATACATGTGCAATTTCTCTTCTTGGTAGAATGACATTTTAAATGCTTCTAATTAAATTATAGAAATAATAAATACACCGAAAAGTGTTTTGAGAACGACAATAACATTTTTACGTTGAATTAAAAAAAAAATTATAAAAGTGGTCGCGAATGTTTCAGGAGTGCATATTTTTTAAAAATTACAAATGGAATAAACAAAAAGTACAAACACGCGATCCCTACTGGATATAGGCAACATGCATAAATAGTTTAAAAATGTAATTTTTGTAGGAAAACCTCTGGAAATAGATGCACACATAAATACATATGTATATATGCACACAGACAAACTCACACATATGCATAGATACATACGTATGTGGCTTAGGGCCACATCACCGGTTCTCGTACAATTATCGATGGGTTATGTCGAGCTTGGTCAGTACCTAGATAAGTAAACGCGTGGGAATCCCAGGTGTTGTAAGCATTATGTGGGAGTTATGTAATGAAAAATGGCTCAAAATAGAAAATCATAGAGTCGTGTTTCAATTCCAGTTGGGTTCTTTATATTCATTTACGCGCAAATACTCTTGAATTCACTTATTCTAACCCCCAACTATGGGTAAATTAGTAAGACTTGTATACCTAAGCATTTATTATCTAAAAAAAAAACAACTTATCATGGTGGATGTACTGTAAGGGAAGGGAGCAGAAAAACAACAACTAATAAACTATTCAGGTAACAGGTGACACAAAAGGTATTTCAGATTACTCCAACATCTTCTAATTAACTCTAATTTATTATTTAGCATTCGGTTAGTATTGCAAATTTTCTTCAAGTCAAAGCCTACATGTTTTAAGGTAGACGTGTTACAGTCATGGGTATATAAAGCTAGAATCCCCTCTTCTGAAGATCGCGAAAGCTTGAAACTTGAGTAAAGACTCGTACTGTCCTTATATATATATATATATATATATATATATATATATATATATATATATATATATATATATCCCCGTGAGCCTTCCCTTTGTAAACAGAGGGAATGCTTACTGTGTCTGAATGTTATTGGACTCTAGTTTGTAAAAAAAAATCATTTTTTTCCTCTTCCATTCCATTCGTTAATTTAATTTACACGCTTTTTTAAATTTTCTATTCCCAGAAAAATAAACTTGATGAGTCCTGCGACGAAAACGATTGTTTTTATTTTTAGCTTATTCTTTCAAAAATGCCTTATAAAATTGGTCTTTTCCTAGCTATTAATATATATATATATATATATATATATATATATATATATTAGGACCTTAAATAAATTATCGCGCTGATTTTTCATGAAAATTAATGTTTTTTTTACAAACATTCGTAAGAAACATACCACTGAATTTTCCCATCTTTCTGGCAGCATTTGAATTCCACGTCGGAAAAAACCACACGTCTTTTGAGGCTAACCATGAGTTGACCCATTTTTTGGCATCTTCATAAGAATGAAAATTCTGCTCAGCCAGGCCATGTGTCATCGATCGAAACAAGGGATAATCGGACTTGGCAATGTCTGGTGAATACGTCGGGTCGGGTAGAACTTTCAATTTAAACGTCTCTCTGCTCGTATAGCGGCCGTTTTTATTTCGATGCTCGGCTCAAACGCATGAATTTTAGGCGATAGCGATCTCCCGTAATGGTTTCGGTCTATTTGAGCAGCTCATAGGAAACTACACCCAGCTGATTCCACCAAATGCAGAGCAGAAGCTTCGAACCATGGATATTCGGTTTTGCTGCCGATGTTGATGTATGGCCGATCTTACACTACGATCTTCTTCGCATAGGGTTATCGTAATGTATCCAGTTTATATCGCCGGTCACGATACGTTGAAGCAGCTGTTCACACGTGACAAGACGCCGTTCGACGTTTCTCGGCTTCAACTTGTACGGAATCTAATGTGCTCGCTTTTGAATAATTTCTAATGCTTTCAAACGTTACGAAACTGTTCTTTGATCAACTTCTAATGATTCTGCAAGTTCAGCATGAACCTGACATGAGTCTTCATGAAGTAATGCCTCCAAATCTTCGATTTCAACCTTTTTCGTTGCGCCAGAGCGTTCTTTGACTTGAACATAAAAATCCTTCTTTTTGAAGCGTCTAAAATAATCTCTGAATTTTGTTTTCGGCAGACCATGGTCGCCGTATGACTCAACAAGAATTCTGTTTACTTCAGCGGCAGATTTCTTTTGAATAAAGTAGTAAGTAAAATTCCCCGCAAATACACTTTCTTTGGCACGAAATCCGACATGTTTAGTTATTTAAACTTCGGCGAAATGGTATGCACTGCCTTTTAAAGATTCGTTACCATCTGAGACTACAAGCACACAGTTCTGGGAATGCCATCTCTTGGAAAACAGAGAAAACTTATTCAACGACCTAATATATATATATATATATATATATATATATATATATATATATATATATATATATATAATAATAATAATAATAATAATAATAATAATATTTTTTTGTTTAAAAATATGATTCCTTCTCTACATAAGAATTCTCATGTTTCAAAAACGAGAGCCGAAATCATCCAAATAATTATTAAAATTAAGTTGAATTTAGTTGTTTAGTCTCGTTTCATCTTCAAGCGAAATTTTAGGAATACGTTATCTTTTGGTTTACGTGTGTTTTTAGGCATGGTCCGTCATAACATTCGTTTTTGTGGGGGTGGCGATGCTAGTTTTCTTCGTTAAGTGGTCAGAGAGTTAATTCTTATCAATAGATTCATCATCTTCTGAGAGGTTTTGCTAAGGTTGGGTAGGGTATCTATTTCAAGGCTAATGTTTGCGGTCATCCTTTAGTTGGTTCCCAGTGAGGGATATTTTTATGGCGCCCCTACAAGTCGTTATGTATCGGGAGGATTTTGTTTTATTATTGTCTGTCTGATTATCTATTTATTTATTTGTTTATTCAAGTGAGTGTTTTATATACAAACCGTATTGCACTTAATTTCAATTTGTTTTTTTTTTGTTTTTTGACGGCTACAGAAAGGGTTTTTCCTATTTAATGATTTGGCTAAGCTTTTAAGACTTTTATTAAGCTATGGGATTTTTTTTCTGCTAATTATTTAATGCGAAAGTTTGTTGATGTCGGCAAAAACCGTTAACTCCTTTAATAATTTTTCATTATTTGATGTGTAGTTTTTCGTGTAGGCATAAAGAGCATGGGTCATCCCAGGTTTACAAGTTCTTATAATAATATATATATATAATAATAATAATATAATAACATATATATATATATATATATATATATATATATATATATATATATATATATATATATATATATAATAATATTGTATTAGATACATATATATATATATATATATATATATATATATATAATACAATTTACAATTTTACAAAAACATGCATCACAACATTTATTGAGTTATTAGTACGTTAATGCATCTTTGAAATTTAGTTAGCGAAGGATTTTGGCATTTTATGTCATTAACTTTACTAATTTACTTTTTGTATGAATGATTCATTGTAATCTATCTATCTATCTATCTATCTATAACGAATTGAATAAAAATTAAAATAGTTGTTTAAAATCGTGTGTGTTAAAAACGTGTTCAATAACAAGCTGGAAAAGTCAAACGTATACAGCTATTTAATATTCTAAAATAATAGTACTAGTAGTATATATATATATATATATATATATATATATATATATGAGTTTTTTTCAGAATGTAATGCCTCTTTTCAATGAACATACACACACACATATATATATATATGTACTGTAAGAGACATGCTTTTTGGTACCAATTTCAACATGTTTTTATTATAATCTCTTGTAATAAAAATATAATAAAAATATATTGCTTTACTTTGTATTGTACTCTTTTTTTAAAAGTAAATGCTCCGAATCTTTTCTTTCTCTCATTTGTGTGTATATATATATATATATATGTGTGTGTGTGTGTGTGTGTGTGTGTGTGTGTGTGTGTGTGTGTGTGTGTGTATGTGATTGCGGCCACACTACGAGTGCTCTGGTACCATGTCACCCAGTATTACCCGACGCCTGCTTAGATTATCGGTGACTCAACCGACTCCCCAACCAGGTCTTTCTGATTAAGTGGGTCAAACAATTCCTTGCAAAGGCTTAATGCGCATAACAAAGGCCACTGTAAATCCTAGGCAGTAGAAGGTAATTTAACATTTGGGTTACTTGTCATCGCTGTTTCATGCGTGTAACTAGTCATGTCCAAGACCTCTCCTCACTTGAATGTTTCAAGAACACGCTTCGTTTGGAATATGCTTCAAGTGATGACTATACTTGCGAATTAAGGATCCGATATTACATAATTATATAGGGTTTAACAGCAAAATTGTCTAGTTGTTAGTTTAAGCATTGTACCTTTGTAGCTTAGAAATGAGTAAAAATGTCTTACTGGAATTCTCCAGGTTTTATAATACTATTGGTCTCTACTTTGAACAATAAGAATGAATTTAGTTCTAAGTTGAAATAATGACCTCTCTTCCTGTTGTGACCTCCTGATCCAGTTTTCTTCTCTACTGTTCAATATTATTTAAAACTTATTCATCATTCTCTTAATGGTTCTGGAATGGAAAGTGTATGAATGTTTGTACGATTATTGAAATCATGAATGATCTTTTCCTTCCGATCTTTTCTCAGTTGGGAATATATAGATGAGCTGACACAAAACAAATTTTATCTCTTCTCTTTCAAGCAGAATAAATCAAAGTGTTTTATAGTGCTTCTTACGACAAATGGTGTCAAGATGACTAAACGTCTTATCTGAAATGCCTGGGAAAAAGAAATTCAATCAGATTGTTTTTTTTAGATATTAAACATTTTGTGGTATGGGCAATTATCGTATGCTTTGGACAATTTTGCTGTTACACCCAGTCTATGTTTACATACCTACATACTTATATACATACATATTACACACACATAGATACATACATACATGCACACACATACACATACACATATATATATATATATATATATATATATATAAACATTCTTTTATAGATACAAGTATTTAAGTAAATGCTCTGTTTATAATAAACAGTATTAAATAACATTTACCGGCCTGAATGTCCTAACCGACTCATAGAAAATATTCGTCTTTTGACGGATCCGTATCCTATGCAGGTTCGTCATTTCGCTGACGAATATTTTCCGACTCATAAATTTCAGCGGAAATTCTCAGGCCGGTAAAATGCGGAGTTATTTAATACTGTTTATTATAAACAGATCCATACTTAAATACTTGTATCTATAAAAAAGAATGTTAAACATAAAAATGTCTTTAATAAAATGTCGGACTTTGTCCAATTCTTAATATATATATATATATATATATATATATATATATATATATATATATATATATATATATATATACTAGACTCTCCTGTCGAAAGCGACGTATGAGGATCAAGCATATCGATTCCTAGGAAACTGACAGCACATGAGAATTGATTATAGTGATGAAGGTTTTGTGCAGAACCATCTACACATTTTGAAGGGCTGAATAGAGAGACTTGGTGTAGTACGAGCCACAAGGTCCCCAAAGGACCCTTAGCAAATTTTGAATTTAGTGTTGTCCTTCTCCTAGACTAGTTTTGATCCAAGGCTATAGAACCCAGTGTGTCCTGCTATTTACCCATACCTGTAGAGAGAAGAAGAGAATTCACACCTTTCCCAAGGTTCCTCTTATATATATATATATATATATATATCTTGCTTTTTTTCATTTTGAGGTCAATAGGAGTGTACAGCTTCAGAGAAGCTCATGAGCGTACCTGAAATGCCTGGGAAAAAGAAACTCAATCAGCTTGGTGGTTTTTAGATATTAAACATTTTGTGGTATAGGGAATTATATCATGCTTTGGACAATTTACCCCTCTTGTTACATGTATACATATCTCCATACTTACATGCATACATACATATATATTACACACACACACATACATACATACATACATATATATATATATATATATATATATATATATATTGCTTTTTAATTTGAGGTCAGTAGGAGTGTACAGCATCAGAGAAACTTACGAGCGTACCTGAAATGCCTCTACCCTAACAATAAAAGACATAATGTATTTTGAAATTTCTTATTTTTAAATATGTATGTTGATGGGTATGCTCTGTTTGAAATTCTCAGTCCCTCTACTCTGACAGTTTTTTTTTTTAATTTTCTAATTAAGAACCCAGTACACGTACTGATTCTTCCAGGGATGTGTTTACTGAATTACCCAAGGAGAGCGAGTTAGCGGTGCATTTTATGACGATAGATAACGGTTGTCCTTAAAATTGAAGTTGTTAAATTTGTATTGACTGGGAAGCATCCTTTCGGGTGTGTCTGTTCCACCAAGTAACCGTTCTTGAGATGAAGCTGAGTGAAACTTTGTTTTCGCCAATGGAATACAACAGGAATTGGGATGAGACAACTCTGTGAACGTATAATGTCGGGTCAAGGCTGCCAATGTTTGGGCAGGGGGAACGAAATAATATAGCGCGTCCCTACATCTGCCATGAAAATAGTAATAGAGCAGCGATAGCTTAGAAAATAATTTATCACCCACAAGGCCGCGTAAAAACTTCTGACACTGCCAAGTTTGGAAAAAGAATGCTGGAAAGAGAAGATTGGAGTATTACTGTCATAGCTGGGTTAAAATTCATCTATGGCAGTCATACTCAAATTTTAGTTTGATCTATCAGGTGCATAATTTCAGTTGAACTTTAAATTAAATGTTTATTTAATTCTAATGTTTCTAAGATGATATGACTGGTGTGCGACGGGAGGCATGTACTTGTGACATAGAGATTTAGTGTTACTTAATTTCAATCAACAATGAATTACTAGTTCTTTCCTTTTTAATAGAAAGAAGAGATCCTCTCGAGTGGAATCGAAAGAGGTTCATCCAATTGTCTTAGTTTTGTCCTCTCAAGGTTACAGATTATTATACTTTGAATATTGCTGTCTTATTTGGCCTGGTGCTTCTGTTATGTATTTATCGATTCTAAATAAATATCCAAGAAGAATCTGCAATGTCATTGGTCCTGAGCTGGCATATCGGCTTCAGTCACTTCCCCGCCGTTGCAACCTAACCTCTTTTTGTTATTTCCATAAATATTTTCATGGTAATTGGTCTGATGAACTTTGCTCTTTGCTTTCACCCACCAGGCAAATTGTACATTGGTTAGGACTTCATAAAGACTCTGAGGTATTATGGTGGCTGAAATAAGAAGTAAGAATGTGTTGATTTGGTGTAAAGAATATTATGGTATGTTTAAGTCAATAATAAAATAATACCAGCCTTTCCTCGTCCCCGCTTTTGGCCTTGTGCCGCATTTTTGCATTTTACAAAAGAAATATTACTTACCTCTTCGTTAACTAGACTATATGAATTTAAGCGCAGTGTTGGATTGGTGGCAAGTTCTCATCATTGTACAGGTGAAATGACTAAATGCAACCGTAAGTTCTATGTCAACAGTTTCTTCTCTCGCACTTCACATTTGTCAAATTGTCTTCTAGTCCATTTTGGTCTTCAAAAATGTAAATGGAATGTGAATCTTTATCTTCTGTCTTCTTAATTCCTCTTCTTTCATTGCTCTATCGCTCCTTAATAATATTTTTCTCAGATTATCTCAATACTCTGTAACTCTTTCTGTCTTAGGGGCTTTGTTGTCACGCCTAAGGGGAAATGAGAAAACAAAAAAGAATAATACGGTTTAATTGTCAAAGTAGTTGATAATAATCGTAAAGGAAAATATCTTCTGGGCTTGGTGAATGTCTGTCGCGATGCTGCTGCCTGCTGCTGCTGCCTGCTGCCTGCTGCTGATGGTGGTGCTGATTGGATCACAGAAGATAATTCTCTTATTTAATATCTATAAAAGCAAAAGCTCTGAAGAGAAACAATCACAAAATATATAGACAAACAGACAAAGATGCAATTATTTTTTAATTTAAAACTTTTCATTTTTTTAATATCAGGAAAACATTTTTATGTTTTGAAAATCTTTTTTATGACTGGAAATACCAAGAAAGAGAAACAGGAAAAGAATCTTTTTACTTTTTTTCTTGCACACGAAAATAACCAAACATGCTATAAATGTTTGCTTGATGTGAATGAAATGAGGCTTAATCTTCTATAGGTCAGTGAGTCAAGCGGATTCAATTAGGTATCTACAATTTCGTTTTAATTTTAATTTTTTTTTTGTTATATCCTTTTTCTGGCTTCTGTATTCAGCCATTTTGATTTGTATTTGATTTTTGTCTTTTTTATTTTATTTTATAGCATCGTTCTTATCTATGGGACATTTTATATTTCTTTCTTTATTTCTTTCGTTTTTGTTTTTATTCTTAGTTTTCTTCATTTTTTCTTCTTTTTTTCCTTTTTTTCTTTCTTTCTTTCTTAATTATATCTCTCCTTCACTTTATTCATTAGTCATTTTATTCTTTATTTATTTCTTTACGCATTTCTTTCATTCTTTTCTTCAATCTTTCTTTTTTAATCCTGTCTCTCCATCACTTTATCCATTATACTTTTTTCTTTCTTCCTTTCTTTTACTTTATCCATTAGTTTTTCTTTGTTTCTTTGTTTCTTTTTTCTTTCTTTCTTTCTTTCTTTCTTTCTTTCTTTCTTTCTTTTGTTTATCATAGATTTTGGGGTTTTTTTTTTGCAGTCTCATTTTTTTCTCTGTATTTGAGTTTTTCTCTTAGCTAAATATTTCATCCATTTGATTTTAACCTGCTTACCTCCCTTTAAACCTCATTGAATAACAAGGTACCATGCGTGATTCGTGTATATTTTTCTTCTTGATAAGAATAATTATATACTGCTTAGCGAAATAACTGCCATTTTAAATTCGTTTGCAGACGTTTTCTAAAATCCACCCATCTTCTCGGTTCAAAACAAGAAATTGTTTATCATTCTTTCATTTAATAATGACTTCTGACTGGAATATAGCAACTTGTGTGCTTTTCTCTCCACTATTCCAAATACATCACTTGTTTAGTTAATCTTCGTCAATTTTCGAGACAAAACGCCCCGTTCTATTCTCAGCCTATGAAGGTGCTTTGTTTGGTGTAGGCCTTCCACAAATAAATGGGGCGGGGCGAACCATGACCGTACCGCGCTACTCCAACAGCTGTTGGTAGGGGAGTACATAAAACGCTTGGGTGATCATCTTTGTTTTCGATTCATGGATATTTGCGCAGAAGTGAATGTAAAAAACCCGACTGGAATTCGAAACTCGGATCTTCGATTTTTTAATTGCAAATCGCTATCAATTACACCAACCGCACACATCCATGTTTACAGAACCTGATATTCGATCATGTCTCTTTTTTTCGATTCACGATCGCTAAGTCTATTCTGCTCGTAAACTGAATGTAACGGACCCTATTACAATTCGAACTCCGCAATCCGACTTATTGCGAGCTGTTATCCATTACACTATCCGCACAATCTTACACAACCTTGTATACCCAATGGTTCACCCATCTAGATACTGACGAGGTTCGACGTTGCTTAACTTCGGTAATCAAACGGGAACCGGTCTTTTAACGTGATATGACCAGAAGCCCTTAAAACCTATCTCTATCACTCTTCTACTTTACTGGATCGTTGACGAACTCAGTAGCCGAGTCGATCTAAAGCACATCGAATCTAACGTCGGTTCTTCATGCCAGCAATAAGATCACTCGAATATTCAAGACTTTGGATGAATATACTGTTTAATAAATAAACGGATTATCTATTCTAATATGGGTATCAAATAAAAATAAGCTTTAAGCAAAAAAAAAAATCTATCGGGTTAATAAATGAAAATCGAGCACTTCTTTAGAAATATATTCATATATATATATATATATATATATATATATATATATATATATATATATATATATATATATAATAATTTTTTAAAAAGAAATTATAACAAAAATATGTTATAAAATCACTACAAAAATAGCCATTTTGTTTCAACACACTCGGTGTCTTATCAATTATATACTTGGGTATATATATATATATATATATATATATATATATATATATATAATGGGACAAAGTCCGACAATTTATTAGAGACATTTTTATGTTTAACATTCTTTTTATAGATACAAGTATTTAAGTAAATGCTCTGTTTATAATAAACAGTATTAAATAACATTTACCGGCATGAATGTGCGAGAAATTTTCATAGAAAATATTCGTCCTTTGACAGGATTTGAATATGCATCCTATACGGAACCGTCATTTAGCTTGACGTGCCTAACCTCTCGGCCACAAAGGATCGTTCGGTTGGCAAGGTCGAATTTACTGCTTATTGTTTACATTTGATACGCCATGAGCAGTTATGAATGTACGAGATTCATGGAAGATTGAAGTTTATAAGATTGAAGTCTATAAAAAGAATGTTAAACATATATATATATATATGTTAAACATATACTCCTGTATGGAACAGTGTTTTTTAAAAAAATGAAAACAAAAATATTAAAGAACTCCGGATTATTTTCCTAACGTGTTCTTTCCTATTTTTCTACATATCTGCATATATATATATATATATATATATATATATATATATATATTTATTATACGGACTATTGTCCTCTATTGTCTCATCTTTCATATTTATCACAACCTTTCGGTCGCTGTACGCTCCGGCCTTCTTCAGGTGGTTAGAATGTCGAACTGAACCCTTTATTCAGTTCGACATTCCAACCACCTGAAGAGCGTACAACGGCCGAAACGTTGTGATAAATATGCCGACCAATATGAGGACAATAGTCCGAATAATGTAAATAATGACATAATACCTCATCTCAGAAATATAGACAGACCCTGATATATATATATATATATATATATATATATATATATATATATATATATATATATATATATGATAAACGTCTTTATTTCTGTTTGTGTTCATTAGAAAATTCTGCAGACTGTTATGAGAAGTTGGAGGGATGTAATATGGATGACATCTATAGAAGAATAATTTGAGGTGGACTAAAGCGCCATTATCGTAGGTAGGCTTTCTTTCCGTTAATAATAAATGGCTGATGCCTCATGTATAGAGAGCCATTCTCCGACTGAAAATATTCATGGAAAAGGGAAGAATTCAAAATATATTTCTAAGAACATAGTTTATCATGAATTGCTTTTCCAAATCAACTAGAAGCATTTGAAAGGCTGGACATATCGCATTCAAAACGTACAATGGAATTCAAAATGAGCATCTGAGTAATAGATGAAGATGACAAAACTAGTGAAATAAGAAATACATTTAGTCGTCTTTCCTACTTTTTTGGGCTCCCCAGTGGTTAATAAATGAAAGAAAAAAATGGAAGCATTAACGAAACGGGAAATCTCGTAGGGGTGTGGAGAAAAACGAGAATCTCGTAGCATAATGAAAAAAAGCAACAAACAAACAAGCCTATCTCATCATATCTGCGTATCTGTTGTCTGCTTCCATAGGTATGCATCAATTAAAAATGTCCTCTAATAAATTCTAAATTTTGACAGATACACTCATGTATTCAACATGAAAATCAAAATATTTGTAGAAAATAAACGTTATTATCTGTTCGATTGGTAGTTATCTGCTTAGCTTGATCTCTTTTAAGGATGAAGAACGAGTTTACCTGAAGAGGAGTGAACTGGTTAGAATATTATTCGGATGTACGACTGACTTAATATTACGCCAGAATAACTATCTTGGAGATACAAAAATTTGAGTTATTTCAACAAAGCGCAGCGTCTAGTTCGAACTGAACAAAATAGAAAGTAGGGATGACCTAATTTTGCAAGATGTATATAGAAAATGTTAAGAACATATATAACTTGGCGAGGCTAAAAATTCAGAGTAGAACCTATTGAGTGAAGCTGGCGTGTTGTAGGCGAATAGGAGATAAGGAAAACGAGATAAAAGAAAAAGGAGTGGTTGACAGATGAAATTCTCGAGACGATAAAAGGGAGACAACAAACAATGACAAGAAATGGTAGAGTGGTCAGAAGAAATGTAGGCAGGCTAAAATGGAATTGCTCAATAAAAGGTAGAGAGAAATAGAATGATCATCAAAGATGAAGCACTTATTCAGAAAAGAATTAAGGCATTAAAGAAACAAAAGGTATTTGCATAAAATCAAAGAAAGAAACACTCAGAAAAATTTAAAAAATATTCCAAGGGTGAAAGAAATAGAAATGTGGATGCTGAGAATGGACGGAACATCAGACTAACGAATTATTCTTCAGGAATGTGGAAACAGAAAAGACAACTAAATCTAGAAACTGAGAAATGACACTTAATGAAGAAGGAAGGTTAGGAGAATTTGACACTTACGGGTAAAAGGGAAACACAAATCCATCAGCTTGACCAGCATTTGTGAATTGATGCACGAGAGGTGGGACCGGTGGTAAAAAGACAAAAGTTAGGAAAAGCTACAACGGATAGGACGTTGTGGAGAGGCATAATTCCTCTTGAAGCTGGTTTTGAATTCAAAATTATCCTGGAACCCAATCTGGCTTACTACTGAACTGATAGCTGAAGTGGGGATGAATACATGCTTTTTCAAAGAGTAATATTGCAAAGATAACAAAAGAAACACTGTCAGAATCTGAAGACGGTACACTGGTTACTTTTACCACAATGATGGATGTTATACATTCTTCACACTGTGAAATATATCGGAAACCTTCATCAAATAGAATATTTGATTTAGCAAATAATTTTCAATGAAAATGATTCAAATAGAATTGAATTATAACTTATATTTACTAATTTTAATTTAACCATGTATTTAAATATATACATCTAGCAAATATCCGAAAAGGATGCACTATGATTGTTAGCGCAGAGCTTCTCAGTCCGTTTATTTTAAAAATCAGCTTTTAAAACACTGCTTTTGCTAAGGTTTGAGCACCAACTGCTGGTGCCTGGGGGTAAACACAGTTTTCTCTGACATAAAATAGACCAAATTTTTGTCTTAGATTTTAAATATTTAGTCTTAAATTTTTACTCATGGTTACTTTTAAATAAATGGCAAAAAATGACGAATAATTTACTTGAATAATAATTTAAGTATATATTGGTATAACTAAAATTCCTCAATACTGTTCTTGATATATAAAAATATATATCGTTATCTAATATATATATATATATATATATTTTATATATATATCGTTATCTCATATATATATATATATATATATATATATATATATATATCTCATATATATATATATATATATGTATCGTTATATATATATCTCACATATATATACATATCGTTATCTCTTCTATATATACATCGTTATCTCATATATATATATATATATATATATATCGTCATCTCATATATATATATATATATATATCTATATCTATATATATATATATATATATATATATAGATAATCGAAAAGAAAATGAAAAAAATCTCTTATGTGTTATGTGTTTCGTCCCCAGAAGTAAGTTTTTCAGACTAATAATGGAATCAATCATGTATAGAGAAATAGTCTGTAGAAATTCCTTCGGGGTGGAAACGCGTCACATAGGAGTTTTCTCTATTCTCATTCAAAAGCCCACTATTAGCCTGATTTACTGATCAGGTTTGTATAGCACATACACACCCACAACACACATACACACACACACACACACACACATATATATATATATATATATATATATATATATATATATATATATATATATATATATATATATATTGTGTATTTAGGCAGCACTCCTTCATTTATGCATATTCTATTAAAAACGACAGACAAGGTACTACGATTATGCTTTTCACTTAAATTTGCTTGCGTTTCTTTTCTGGGATACACAGTGCGTAGAAACTGCCCAAATGTCCTGTAATACCGGCTATACTTTTATCCATTATGAACGATTATTTTATTTTTTCAGTTTAATTGAGTGTGTGTTTTGTGTGTATGTTTTTAGTGTTTTAGAGATGTTTTATTTTCCGAACACAGTTAGTACATTGTGGCCGTGTTCGTAATTAATATTGTTAAGTGTTGGTTTTTTTCTTACCAAACTCCATCCGAAACATACTAGTGGAAAACACAAACATAATAACCTAATCAACCTGAAAGAAATATTAAAAATAATGGAATGCTCAAAAAGTACTCTCATAATACCAAGCGGCACTTTCAGGACTGAAATATTTAGTCTTCTTCGATGTTCTTCTCTTGTTACAGTATTCAAGAATATCAATTGGCTATCCATGGCGGATGTTGGTTCCTCTGACGGCCAAGTATCGCCTCTGCTATTTCGCGGCATGCCTCATTGAAGCTGTTTGTCAGGTCAATTATGTTCCTGTCCAAGAGGTTAAATGTCGTAAATCTACCTCCTAGCTGTGTCTGAAAATTCTTTCAATTAAAATCTTTTAGTTTTTCAAGGTCAGACGTGGAATTGCAGCTTGAAATTTCCTCTTCAGCTTGACCTTCTTTATCAACATCACCAAATCGTGATCGCCGCCTATATTTGCTTCAGCATATGCTGTCTTCGCTCGAATGATGCTTGACTTTGGGGTCAAAATGAAATCAGTTTGGCTGTGTTTTCTCATTCGGCGCATGCCATGTTATACTTGAAAGTTTGTGAGGCTGAATGGTGTTAGTGAGAGAGGCGAAATCCCATATCATTGGTGGCTCCAGTGCCGTACTGACCAAATGTTCCAGCCCAGTTAGCCTCTGGGCTAACTTTGGCATTGAAGTCTCCTTGAACGATGAGGATGGTTTTATTCAGAACATTCCTGATGGTATTTTCTAATTCCAAATAGAATTCTTCCACATTTTGGTATTCGTGGTCTGTGGTTGGTGCATTCACCTAAATGATCACGAGGATGCTCATCGGTTTGGCTGACATGCAGATTGTAATGATCTGGCTGGATACCAGTGTGCAGGTCAGGATGTAGCCATTGACTTCATTGACATTTTTAAATCAATTCACCCCAGGTAAGGCGAAAAAGTCACTGAGTCGCAAGAGACTACTGGAAGTGAAATAAAATGAGAAAAGACTTTAAAAGGAAGCGGAAACACAATCCTAAACAGGAAACAAGGGCTAAACCATAACTCTTGTTCAAAAGACCGGGGAGGAATGTGAACCGGGCGATAGGTAAACCAATCTATTCCATTTGAGAAGAGAAAAAGAGGTGAAATGTCAGAGTTCAGAAGGAGACGTTAGAAATATAAAGTTGAAGTATTCTTTAGAATGAACCGGAAACGCGATCCTAAATATGGAACAAGGTATAAAAATCTACTCCTGTTCAAAATACCGGGGAATTTCAGCATAAACACTTTTACCAAAATGTCTGTCTATATTTCTGAGATGAGGCATTATGTACACTATTTACATTATTCAGACTATTGTCCTCATCGTTGACGCCACATTTATCACGTTTCGACCGTTGTACGCCCCGGCCTTCTTTAGCTAGTTGGAATGTCGAACTGAACTCTTTATTTCGCTCACTGGGGTAGATCGTTCTAGTTCCACGTGCCATGTTTAATGGATGTCAGTTATCTCCTGTTAATTCCCCTCTTCAAGTTCTCCACTTCCTTAACTGGATATTGAACACACGCTCTTTGGGTCCTGTCACTGGATCTAACTAACGCCTTTATCCACTGCGCCATGCGTCTTTGAGGACACATGGCACGCCGCCTGATAAAGGCCGGAGCGTACAACGTTCAAAACATTGTAATAAATATAGCGACAAAGAGGAGGACAATAGTCCGAATAATGTAAATAGCATTACCAAAATGTTGAAAAGTTACTAGAATGTTGGAAATGTTGATGGTGAACAAAAGAAACTATTTCGATTATGTAAATTAACACCGATGTCTATTCGTTTTTTGGGGATATTAGTTGATAAAGACCCGAGATAATTGGCTCTATATAATGTCCTCTAATGGTCCAAGCAGTGTATGCCGTAAATGTTTCTATTACAACAATCAAACTTACCTCGAATAAAACTAGGTTAATAGTTAATAACTCTATGGAGGTTTTCAGAATAAATAAAAAAAAAAGAATTCAAAATTTCAGACCGCCTACTATTTGTAATGGTGGTCACACCGTGTTAACCAAAAAAAAAAAAATAATGGAAGTGACTGTGGCGAAGAAAATGTGGACTTACCACGTCAAACCAAGCAACAGCGTGTATACGACCTGAGAAAAAGAATGAAAACGTGCACTTGACTTGTTTCTATATGAGAACGTCATGCAAACTTCTCAACTTAACTATATACAGTTGCTACATGTAACCGGCGAGTTGGAACGTGTTACTCGCTCTCTCGAGTTGTATACACATTCTGATACTTATCGGTTACAGGGATCGATCCCTGTGCTGGTAGTAGCACAGCTATAACTAGCTTGGACCGGCTCTGACCAGCTTGGACCAGTTAAGACCAGCTATGACTAGCTTAGACCAGCTCTGAGAAGCTTGGACAAGCTAAGACCAGCCGCCAGAGTGAAGACACTCGGGTTCTCACGTTAAAAAACGACCTTGTGTAACAACCTGACTCAGTGGGTGGGGAGTTCAAGGAAATACAGCGTAACCAGCGATTTGTCCCTGATTCGTTACCCATCATGAAGGGGAATTTTGTGAGACGAGCAGCTGCTGCATCGAAGTTTATCCCCTCAAAATCCTAGTGACAAAGCAACAAATGAAGATAAGACATGTTTGAGATGTGTAAAACAGTTTGTATTTTCTCGTAATTTACAAAGTTTTGATGTATATCACTCGTGAGGGACTGAAAGTTCATTCTGGGTATAATACAAGGTAGTAGACGACATAGGCACGTGGATAAAATCGCTGTTGATTGAAGCGCTTTAGTTTTGCTGCTGATGTCGACTAGTCTATCGCGTTTAGGTAAGCCTAGCTCTAGAGGGTTACCCTGTTAATTACAGACGAGTCGGATCAGTTTTCGTGGGTGAAATTAGTGTTGGCTTTTTAGTGTATGAGTCAATCAGAAACAAACGCTGCGAAAACTGCGTAAGCCTTTTACTGATTAGAAAATATGTTTTATGGCCCTGATATTTTTGGACCGTATTCCGGAAGTGGATGCACGGAACTTGGTGTGATTAAGCCCTGTTTTTGTCATATGAGTTGTGGATGTCGAAATGAGCTCTTCCTATTGAATTCAGTAATACAGAAACAAACATATTTGAATCTGATGGCATCCAACGAGATTGTGCTCATGGCGAAGTGTATAAAGAAAGGGTTTATTTTTACCTTCCCTTAAGCAAGATGGAGGAAACGTCATTATCTGAGATCTTATGAATTCTTATGAAATTAGTAAGCTGTATTTCATCGATTATATATAAATATTGAAGTTAACTGCACTATATTGAAAGAAAAGTGTCTTTACTTCTATGTAACGCTGAGTTTCAAAATAAAAATTTTTCGAAACGACGTGCTAAAAAAATTAATTTCCGAAAAATCAAAATATACGTAGCCGATTAGGCGAACACATTAATGGTCAGCACCTTTGAAATGTACTAAAGTGCAACGTGTAAGGAATACCATTCACCAAGACTGATATGAAAGAAAAATATTCCTCTTACTGTTTATCTACTGAAGTCAATGTGATTATGACTACAAGCTGTAATAGGGGTTCACAAAATATTGACTTTTTTTTAAACATTAAACAGCAATATATATAAAAGTTTTGGTCATGAATAAATCGAATAATATCAGTCTTTATTGTGTAATGATAAATTAAATCTAATATATATATGTGCTATTTTTCGTTTATCTCTCTCTATATATATAAACAGAGGATGTCTGTGTCTGTGTGCCTGTGTATCAGTCTGTCTGTGTGTTACCTTTTCCCTCGAGATCCATCCACCTGATGTTGACTAAACTTGGCACATACATTGTAAAATGTAAGACAAAAGTTCTTAATTTTTAAAAACTCAATAATCGATAAAGCAAGCCAATCAAAAATCGATACATTCAACTTTTTTCCTCCAATTTCGTTCAAATTCGGTATGTAGGTTACTTACTTCATGGCGAGCTCAACGATACCTCATTTTTATTTCTACGCCAAAGTGTTTAGCGAAAAACCACGAAAAACAAAAAAAAATGATTTCAACAGAAATCGATTTCAACACAAATTTTAAAGACTCCTTCAATTTTCAAGCAATCAAATACAAACTTCACTCAATTGTAGCCAACAATAAGTTCATTTCATTAACAGTCATTTAACTTGATAACTGTGCCCACCCATATAGTGAAAATGCGCGTAAATAGCGAAAAATGGCGATTTTTACTGGTTTCTTACTTATTTTTCGTTGATCTTTCAACCAATTTTCATTAAACTTAACAACTGCTTTATAAATTTATCCTCTTTTACATCCTTGGTAGCACACAGACAAATTGAATTTCAAAAACTCCAAAAAAAATTGTTGCCTGAATTATGTCTTCATGTTGCCTGATTTACCCCTTCATGTCCTCAGCTAACTTCGATTGAATAAATACAGTCTACTTCTATTTTATCTGTAACTGCATTAATTCAAACTGTTTTTTAATGAAAGTACTTTAAAGTTATTGATGAATATAGACTGTTACATCTAACCATGATGCTGTTTTTGCTACATTTTAAATAAATGATTTTTCTGATCGAACAGCTGGGTATGGCTGCTAGTATTGTAAATACCTGAGCAATGTGAGATGTGTAAATTGTTCTTTTGCATGCCATAGAAAATAAAGATATACTAGAGACAGAGAAACTCAAATAGAGACACATTCGATAGTGACACCGTTTAAGGAGAAAATCAAACATTACTTCATTTTCCGGATCTATGAAAGAGAAGGATGAATCGAACTATAGAGAAAATATCATGTTTAAGTTAATTTCCTGGAGAGTTAATATTATTGAATTGAGGCAATTCGAGCTCTGCTTACAGATTGAAGACATTATGGTTTGGGATTAAAATATCGTGGAAAAATTATATATGAAGGAAAAGATGAAACTCTCCTGAGGAAGATCACAGGTGACTGATATCGAAAGAAAGTTATCAATACATTAAAAGGTCTTAAAGGTTTGCATATAAAAGAGCGTAAAAAAAAGGAAGTTTCTACAAAAGAAAAGAGATTTGAGCTTGGGGAAATTGTGACTATATTAAATTATCGCCTAAATGTATCACTACTTAGCTTAATTGATACGCTCTCAAAATATATATATATATATATAGAGAGAGAAAAACTTTTTTGGAATTTTTTTAGATTACAATTCATTAGACTTTCTTCCATCCACGAAATGTGTCAGAATTGGAAAATTGATATTTATCATTTTAGTGTGAGATCGTGTTCATAATATAAATCACGTTTGAAATGGCTTATATAACGTATCTTCCCTCTGCCTTTTCTATAAATAGTTTCATGGTAATTGTTCTGATGAAATTTCCTCTTTGTTTTATTTTGTTTGTTATATTTATTCCCTAAATGATATGTTAATAGTTATATCTTGTGCTCTTAATTCCTATTCTTTTATTGTTCGCTTTCCTTAGTAATGAATTTTTTGATATTCTCAAGCACTCAGGAACCTATTGCGTCTTAGTAACTTTATTGCCTTGTTTGGAGCGAAATGTTAAATACAAATCGATTTCTGTAAAAGTGTTAACTGTGTTTTGTTTTTATTCAAAGATGCCAAAGTTTAAAATGTGCTTACGTCATTTTTAACTGTATTATTAGAAACTAAAAAGTAAAACATGTAATACGCAGTTATCAATGACGGGAACACAATAAAATAAAACAAAATGCAATTGAATCTGTAGTTATATTAAGAAAGAGGAAGCGCTCTCTTCTAAAATGATAAAATCAATATTTTTCACTTCTGGTAACAGAGTAAAGAAAGGTCTAATAAATGCAAAGCAAAAATAAAATTATTTAAAAAAAAACACTACTTTTTTTCCGGGCTAACCGGTAGTACCCTAAATGTTTTAGACAATGTAATCAGAATATTTCAATTTCTACTTAGCCATAATCTAAAATTGTCACGCACTCCTGACAACCGATGTCGCTATCAAATCAGTTCTTATTTAATCTATTCTTAAGAAACTATTTCGATATAACAGGAGTCAACATTTTATACCTTAACATATTACGAAAATCACTGTATACTCAGACATACACATACACACCAATACACACGCGTATACTGAGACATGTACATTAGTGAAAATCATACAACTGCGTTACAAAGGACAACTGTCGATAAGAGATGTTTGCCAAATTACCCTTGCAACATAATTGCTTGTAAGTTCATGTCTTGCCAACTGGTTCTTAAATTTATCTCTGCAATAAACTAAACTCTTCTTAATAAATGGGTATTTAAACGCCTGCTCAAGGGGAATGTTTAGAAAATTACTTTTGTGAGTCATATTCTTGAGATCGTGTCTGATTACTCTACCAGACTAGTATATCTTTAACCCCTTTAATAGAATTGTGTTAAATAAAAAAAAAATCACACATAATAAACCACAGAGAAATAATTGGATCCTCATTGGGATGCCGTTGTTTACGCCCTGTCCAAAGGTTGTTTTAACGCAGACGCTAATTATTTATAGATAAATATACTCGAGCAAATACACATGAATAATACTGATGAAAATTTTCAAAAAGATTTTGAAATGTACAGATTATGTAAAATATGAGGCTGATGGTGACAAGGGGAAAATATGTGAAAAGGGATGAGAGGGGGATATCTATAAAAAGCGTTATGTATGAAAAGGGTTATGTATTTGTCTATGGAAAGGGATATCTATGAAAAGGATATCTATGAAAAGGGATATCTATGAAAAGGGTTATGTATTTGTCTATGGAAAGGGATATCTATGAAAAGGGATATATATGTGAAGGGATATCTATGAAAAGGGGCATGTATAAAAAGGGATATCTATGAAAAAGGATATCTATGAAACAGGATATCTATGAAACGGGATATCTATGAAAAGACATGTCTATGAAATGGGATATATATATGAAGGGATATCTATGAAAAAGTATGTATACGAAAAGGGATATATATGAAAAGGGATATGTATGAAACGGGATATTAGTTTCCTTAGTTTCCCAGCGTGTTGGCTACTTCTATAATTCTAGTTTCTTACGAGAATATTTTAAAATACAGGATATAATGGTGATGAAAAGGATCTTTCACAAAGTTACAGAGATCGATTGATTTGCATTTAACATTTATTAAACAAAATAACAACAGGAAAATTTAAGAGTTTCTTTTCCTTGAAACAAATTGCATACACAACGAAAATCTTTAATGAATGTATCTGAGCGCGGCTTACACGTGTCAGTGTATTTGCTAGCTTCAGCGTGAAAAGTTGATAACGCATCCTTCGAAAGCATAAAAAAGAAGAGAGAGTTACGTAATGCTTTTCTTGTTTTTATACACTCAGTACTACTGTTGATACTATGTTTATCAAGGCACGACAGTTTCAACTCTTCTTATTAATAACAGCATTGTTTCTTTCCAGGTAAAATGATATCTGAATGATCAAAGAAGATTTTAAATATAAATAGTAGCGACTTCTCTTGCAAATGAACAAAATTTGGCATCGTGATGTTATCAAGTACCTAATGAGCGGTGTATCTACGAAACACTCCGCCGAAAAGATAAGGCTTTTTATAGATAAGATATAAAGCAATCTCCAAAAGCCTTATCTTATAAACTAATGAACGTGGCATTTCATAGCTTTAACATCACTCCTTCATAGCCTATGAACTTTTCATCCTACATTCGTATTCGATTTCGGACCAGGTAGTGGCTATGCTAAGACTTTTGGCAATAGCTTTTTTTTATTTGGTTTTGGCCCAGTTTTTCCACTTCAGTTTTCTTGCTGATTCTGTGGCAATTGTATTTATTTCAGTGCCACTTTCAAGATTTAATAAAGATTCTCTTGCATATGTTAAACAATCGACTAGCAGATTATTATTTTATGAAGAAGCGTATTTTCCTCTGATTTCCTTAGTTTGATCTCTGAGGTCAAATACAGGAAAACAAAGGAAGTTGTTTTTGATTGGTTGAAACTAGCCTGGGAATGTTAGAGAGATAGAAAGTGATTTCAAGCAGTTAAGTTTTACACGTCGAAGAATATAGACGTGTTATTTTCGTGTATGGAACTTGCTCCCCTGTGGGGGTGAGAACGATCTCACTTGTTAGTTAAAAATGTACACCTCGACGTGAAAAATTTTCAAATTCCTTTTGTTGAAGTTCGCATTTGACCTCCAAACAAACCAACTAGTGATCGAGAAAGAGAGGAAGACAAAGTTTATTATGATCGCCTCAAGACCGTCACAACTAAAAGACCTCCTCCCCCAGAATAAGGGGAGTATACAACACATATTTACGGAATTCATTTCATACAGAATAAAGCTTTTCTAATTTTTCATAGTCTCCAAGGACACATGGCACAGTGGATAAAGGCGTTGGTTAGATCCAGTGACAGGACCCAAAGAGTGTGAGTTCAATACCCAGTTAAGGAAGTGGAGAACTTTCAGAGGGAAATTAACAGGAGATAACTGATAACTGACATCCATTAAACATGGCACGTAGAACTAGAAAAATCTACCCCAGTGAACGAAATAAAGGGTTCAGTTCGACATTCCAACTAGCTAAAGAAGGCCGGGCGTACAACGGCCGAAATGTTGTAATAAATATGGCGAGAAAGATGAGGACAATACTCTGAATAATGTAAATAGTATACAATCTTGTATATCTGCAAGTTACTTATAAAGTCCCATTGATGTAAATTTGTTTTGTAATTCCAAATGAATCATGACCCTACATAAACTGCTCATTCAAGTTCCAATTCATTTGTGTTGAGGCGATAATGTCCGCCATTATATTTTTTTCGAATATCGTTCAGTTTTGATGATGTGCTCCTGTTTTGAATGTTTCTTTCATCATCGAATGCTGTATTCTCTGTTGCTTTCCTTCACAATTAGATACCTTTAAGTACCTTCCTGGTCAAGTACCTTAATCACTGTATCTACATCAAGTATTATATTCATGCTACTAAGTTTTCGCTTTTGAAGGTGGCCTTTGCGCATTTAGCAGCCGCAAATGCTAAGCACATCTCATCGCTGACAGTTTTCAGTCTTTAAAACCCTTCCAATTCATCATTATTTCTTGCATATAATTTCAAGTCATCCAAATGAAATAAATGGTTTACCCTTTTATCGTTAATCTTATACTCATATCTTGTATAGTTAAACTATTTTGATAAAGGAATTAAAAAAAACAACAAAAAAAAACAGGGGAGGAGATAAAGTGTCTTCTTATATAATTTCACATTTAATTTTCATGTTTCTATTCAATAAAACACAATTAGAATGCGAGTATAGCAGATCTGTCTTCTTGAATGATATATCGTAAGAAATTGGTTAGTGAGATGTTGTTTACTTCAAGATGATTCACGAGTGGAGAAATCTATTAAACGCCATTTTTTAGCCGATCTTTCGAACACATTTTGTCCTATTAATGAGTATTTAAAAAAAATCATCATGTTTATAAACAACTGATCTTTACAGCCATAGATGTCCAGGAAACAACATTTTTGCTCAGTACATCATATATTGCGTTCTTCCAGATGGATGTATAATCTCTCGGTTAATATGGAAACTAAAATTTGTAAGATGTTGGCAAACAAGTGATAGGTCTATAGTTTTTGAATTTTCTGTCATTATTTTTGTTAACACGTACGTGACATCTTTTTTTCTTTTTTTAAAAACAAAAAACAAAAAACATTCATCCCAATCAAGATGATAATGCCAGTAAGGTACAAGAGGTTACTGGGAGTGAAAACGATTGAGAATACTTTATAAGGAACCGGAAATCCAACTCTGAACAGGAAAAAAGACATAATATTGTACTCCTATAAACTCCTACTAATTAGAAGAACCATTCTGGTGTTGTTGTTTGATACTGAATTATTCCATTACATAATGTTGCCCTAATGGCATGAATAGCTGAGAAACTATTAAGCAAGACATTTGGAATTTTACCAGTTCCTTGTGATTCCTACTCGTGAGACTTAATTTATTTCTTTTCTTGTAATATATTACCATTTCTGTTCTTGGATGTTTCTCGAATTTTCCTTCAGATCTTTTAAGCATTTAGTACTCTTACTATGACATTAGCCATCTCTTCTTATGGTATTCTAAAATGAACTTATTTCTCTTTCCGATGGTGTTTTCTCTTTTGTAAGTCTTTGGCTTCCTATTTCTCTGAAAATTTCTTTGTTTAAATTATCTTCATTTGTCTTTACAATGATTTGCGTTTTTTGAGTCTCCTTTAGATAGGTTAGTGTTTATTTCTGTTCTTTCAATTGGAGTATCTGTTCTTCACAATTCAATTGATATTTTTTCAATTGGGATATGTCTTTTTCAGTTTTCAATTGATATTCTATTAGTCCATTATTCGTAGGAAGCTCTCCCAAAATAGATGTTTCTCTTCTCTGGTTTTTTTTTTTAATTTGGTGACCTGCATTTCGTTTTTTTTCTGTTTTATTCCACGCTTTTTCTGAAGAACTTTTGCCGCTCGAGTTCAGTCAAATTTCTTTTAAAGCAAAATTCACAACATAAATCGTATGTTTGCGGCTTATTTCTGATTTTAAATTGTGCTTTTTTGCAGGCATTTAAATAAGAGCTAATGTCACTTTCATACTTCAATTATTTCTCCTTTCATATTCCTAATATAATCTGCATATTTCTCTTTGAATCAGGTTGTTTCCTAATAACTTTCAGTTATTTTTTTCATATTTGCTAATACTCATTAGGTTGTCGGGGCCTTCAACTGGCAAATTGATTTCGTCACCTTCAACTGAAGTCTCCAGAAGCTCAAAAGTGGCTCGCTAACAAACTTGTCAATACAGACTTCTTTCATTAGCTCTTGTTTTCATGGTTCTAAAATCATCTAATATCATTTAATATCATTTGTATATTCTTCTCCAAATTTGGTTGTTTCTTGAGCCATTCACCTACATCTTCATCTACTTCATTCTTAACTTCATTCGATTCAGATTGTCGGGGCCTTCATCAGACACATTAGGATTCTCACCAGCAGCTCTTAATCTATTTCTTGAATATTACTCTGTATAATTTTTTAAGTTGCACACATCACTTGATTTAATTTCTCATGATTCAACATCTTCAAGTTACTTTCGTTTCCTAATATATGATATTTACTTCGTTCTTTGGTTTCAGATATTTTCTTTTATATCACGTTTCGTAGGAATTTTCAGTATGGTTTTTCTTAGGTTCATTTAGCATAAAGTACAAAGAAATATGACTTCTATATATTCTCCCGTTGTCCATTTAAATTTTTATTTATTTTCGCCTCAGACAAAATTGGAGGGCCAGCTTTAAGTTTGCCATCGATAATGATTTTGATTGGAGAAGAATTCGATCCACTGGCTAACCATGGACCTCAGGCAGTTGAACGTTAGGACAAGCAATAAGATATCTTTGTTATGTTTTTTATGCGCCCTCATAGTGGTACCGCGCGTGATGCACGGGAACAAGAAACCTTACACCCAAACCGCTAGTGGACCGCTGTCAGGCCGCGTATGGCAACGCCAGCGGTCCTCAGATGGCAGCCACCGGTGAGCCTCGAGCGGTCCGCTGAGACTAAGACGACGACAGTCCAACAGTGGGCCACCAGCAGTAAACTCTAGTGGCATCAACCCAGTGGCAGATTGGTGGCTTGCGTGTAAGGAAGCCCTTCCATGTCTGGCACAAAGTATGATGCTCTTAGAGCGCCAATTTATGCTAGATGTCATTCACGATCTCATAACACAGAAAACATTTACTACTCTTCAACACAATTAACACCTTGAGTTGCTGGGGAGGGGGGGCAACTAAGACTTAAGAGTATTTCGTAGTATTATAAAAATATTGTTCTGTCATATATATATACGGGTTAACCGTGCATTGTGGGTATTCTATTATGGCGGTTATTTTACAAAAGCCGTTTGTTTATTTAGAATCAAATTATATTGCTTGTTTTTTTTTGGGGTTTTTTTCTTATTTTATTTATTTATTTATTTATTAACGCAGTAAAATTTGTTTATATCAATGGAAAGTTTTTGATTGGTTTGAGAGTTTAATTAAAGCTATTTGTTCAATTTTGGGGTTGATTGTTGTGGTTCATTCTAGCTATTGTTTTGAACAACAGGTTTTTAATTGATTATCATTATTTAGGATTGGTTTTGTTTATTTATTTACTAGGATGAATTTAGGTCAATTTATTTTACTTGTATATTTTCTCTTTTCGGTTTTCGGTTTTTTAAACATAGTATTTATTTATTTTTTATTTCTATTTTTTTTTATTAGTATTTATTTGTTTTTTATTTTATTTTTTCCTTTTTTCATTTTTAGGTTACGTAGTAAAATTTATTTTCATGCCTGCATTTGAGATGATCTCGGATCTTTTATTTAATAATTTATTTTGGTCTTCGAAGAATGATAGATATTTTTCCACCAAGCAATGTTATCTTCAAAATATTTTTTTTGTGATGTGCGTTTTGTTTTTAATTTCTTAAATCTAAAATTTTATTTTATGTTCATTTTTATATTTATATTTAAACGTTAATCTCTGATATTGAATTTATTCCATAAATATAGCATACCTTATTACTATTTTTTATTATATATATATATATATATATATATATATATATATATATATATATATATATTCTTATATATATATATATATATATATAAATTTAGAAGAAATCCTAATTGAAATGCTAAATTTGTATAAATTTTTATTTATTGTAAGAGCGAGGAAGATAGTTCTACAGAGAAAGAGAAATTCAATGATAGGAAGCAAAGAGAGGCAGACAATTAATGCAAGTATAATGTTTATCATTTAACTGATTGATGTTACATTCAGCATCCTGATTCTAGTGATTCGTAGATGGACACGCTGAGGAATATATATCATATCATAATATATATTAGGATATAAGAATTTATTTCTTCGAAGGAGCACCTCATTTGGAGTTCCTTCATATATGAATGAAAAATTTCACTGCTGACGCCGAAGATTGAACGTGAAGATGTAGACTACCATTTACTATAAATAGAGATATCATGCCACTGATTGGACGGTTAGAGTTACGTGTTTGACTATTGTGTTAACCCGGATGTTAAAGTCGAGTGTCATGTAGTTCAAGACGAATTACTTTTCTTGACAGCTCTACGCAATTGTGTATTAATATTGTATTGATAAGTAATCAATAATCTTTCCATTGAATCTTTACTTCTTTCTTGTTAATGTATTTTAATTGCGTTTGGTTAATACTTTATGATTCTACATTGAAGTCTTTTTGTTATTACTTGTACTATGTACGTGTGACGGTTAACAAAAAACACAAATGCTATATTTATGGAATAAAGTGCTCAATATCAGAGATAGAGCGTGTAAATATAAATATAAAAGTGAACATAGAAGTCAACACTTAGATTTAAGAAATTAAAAACAAAACGCACATCACACCAAAAATATTTTGGAAGATAACTTTGCTTGGTGGAAAAATAGCTATCATTACTTTCCCCGACCAAAATAAATTATTAAATAAAAGATCCGAGATCATCTCAAAATGCAGGCATGAAAATAAATTTTTACTACGTAACCTAAAAAATGAAAAAGGAAAAAATAAAATAAAAACAAATAAATACTAATAAAAAAAAAATAGAAATAAAAAATAAATAAATACTATGTTGCTTAAAAACCGAAAACCGAAAAGAAAAAATATACAAGTAAAATAAATTGACCTAAATTCATCCAAGTAAATAAATAAACAAACCAATCCTAAATAATGATAATCAATTAAAACCTGTTCCCGCCAAAACAATAGCTAGAATGAACCACAACAATCAACCCCAAAATTGAACAAATAGCTTTAATTAAACTCTCAAACCAAAACAAAACTGTTAAATAAGTGATATAAACAAATTTTTACTACGTTAATAAATAAATAAATAAATAAAATAAGAAAAAAAAAACCCAAAAAAACAAGCAATATAATTTGACCCAACTAAATAAACAAACGGCTTCCGGTAAAATAACCGCCATAATAGAATACCCACAATGCACCACTAACCCGTATATATATATAAATAGCCGAGATAAATTACAGCATATGTGGCCTGACGATTGCAAATAGCATGAGACAGACTGTCACCTCTAAGTGTTGGCTTCTATGTTCACTTTTATATATATATATATATATATATATATATATATATATATATATATATATATATTATCGTATATAATGCCTTATCCAAATCCACTCCAAAAACAAACCTAAATCACAACATTAACAATTTCTCTCTGCAAAAATATTAATATACATTATTATATTTATTTTCGTATTTACGATTTAATTGAAGTTTAAAATTGAACATTCTGCTGTGCTGTTTATTTAGCAACTTATATATTGAATATATATTCAATATTATTTGAAGAATCAGAAATTAAAAAAGAAAGAAAATATATTACAAAAACGAAAAAAAAAAAATGAAAAAAAACCACCTAAAACTCAATAAATAATTAAATATATTTCTTCAAATAAGTTTTATAATAACTAATAAAAAATATCCATCTTAACTTTAGTCTCCATTAGGAGAATAAGAATTTAAATTTCGGTTAAACATTTAATATTCTTGGAGTTCCCAAAATACACATCATATCTCTTGTGATTGTTGTTATTACGATTAATTATGTAAATAAATAGAAAGAAAAGAGGCAAAATTATATTTGTAAAGCTTATGGCACTAAATATATGGATGGTATGAAAAACTGAACATTCGGTTCAATAAATGTCTTATTAATATCCTACTAAATTCAAATTACGTTACACTAACGATACAGAGGCAATGATACGCAGAATATATTAAATAAACATTTTTTGTGGAAAGAATGGCGTAAGAGTAACTGGAAAAAGACCCGAACAAAATGTATTGCTGGTGATGAATTATTTTTGTCTCATTATAGCTTCTTTCCGTGGACGCCATCTTACAAACTTATCACTACACTGTCGCTAATTCTATGACAGATGCTCCGAGGAGCTGCCTTCATTAGTTTCATCAGTTCAGACCGTTACATAATCGAATCACCGTCATTTCTTCTGTGAACCAAATTTGTGGAAAATTTTACAACTTTTTCCCAGGAAATCTCACTTAGAGGGACAGATTCTCGTGTGGATGCTCTTCTGAAAGGCTAAAATGTCAACCTCTTGAAGTCAAGATTTCATCGTCGTCGGCATCCGTCCATCTTGGGAGACGACGGAGTAGCGCTTCTTCCTTTTTTTTTCCCCCAAAAAAAATTCTAGGCGATGGAGTTACATCGCCTCTGGTGACTGTGTAGTCCCACTCTGGAGCGGCAGTCTCTCAGGCACATGGTGCAGATGAAACTGGATGACACGGAGACGTGGTCTGTCCTTGTTTTTCTCCTGGCTCTCTTTGCTGTCTGCTGATTTTCCCTCGCAGCTTCTTCAATCGTGACGCCGTCACTGACTGCGGCTCTCCAAAGCAGACGATCGCTGCGGCCTCCCAGAATCGATGTCGGTCAGCTTCATGTCTCGTTTGCAGATATCATTGCAGCGGAGCTGAGGTCTTCCAGTTAGGCGGGACTCCCCACACAGTACAGGATGATTCTTGGGATGCGGCCGGCACCTATGCGGCGTACGTGCCCCAGCCATCTGAGACGTCTTTGGCAGGGCAGCATGAACAGGCTGCGGATGCCGGCACGTTGGAGGACCTCTGTGTTAGTGACCCGGTCTTGCCACTTAGTGTGCAGGAGACGTCCGAGGCAGCGGAGGTGAAAGATGTTTAACCTTTTCTCCTGACTGGCGTAAGTTGTCCAGGACTCGCTGCCGTACAGAAGGATGTTAAGGACGCAGGCCCGGTAGACTTATAGACTTTCTTCTGAAAGGCTAAAATGTCAGCTTCTTGAAGTCAAGATTTAATCATTATCTATTCGCCTCATCCTCATTTTCACTTCACACCACTTCCTCTTGCATTCATACCATGGATTTCATTCTGTAACCGCTACCTTGAGTGGCTTTTGAGCCTCGTATTCGGTTAATTTTGGTGTATAAAATGATTGAATAAATTCAGAATCATATTTGTTTAACAAACATTTAACAAATGTTTACGGAGGTTAATACAAATGAATTAACAAGTTTTGAGATAATCTTTTCTCCCTTTTGGCTGGAGTCCTTTAATTTCGATATACATTTGTGATTTCTTTTACTGGCATTCATTTTTCATTTTCACTGCAAATGTTACAATCGTTTTTAGATTAGGCGGGAAACAAAGAAAAGAGTACTCAAATTTTACGGGATATCTATCCCCCTGTATGATAGTAAATGCTGAACAATATCCACAAAAAATAAAGAAAAGACTTGAAGCAACAGAAAGACGCTAAAGATATCATGGACCGAACATGTGAGCAACAACAAAGTTTTAGTGAAAATGAAAACAAAAAAAAGAAACTTATACTTAATATGAGGAAGGGACAGTTGAAATTTCTGGGGCACGTAATGAGGAAGGGTGACTTGGAAAATCTGATACTCACAGGGCAGATAGAGGGAAAGAGAAACAGAGGAAAGCAACGCGTAACATACTTGATGGCTTGGGAAAATGGATGCGAGAACAGGGTTTGGGAGAACTATTAAAAAGTCAAAACTTATTAAGAGCTACAAGGAACAGTAAGACGTGGGCGACCATGATCACCTACGTCCTGAAGGGACACGGTATATAAAAGAAGAAAGAAGATAGCAAAAGCCGTGACAAAACCTTGTTTTTTTTTCTTTTCCATTCGTTTACTAGATTTGTGTTTGACGTTTGGTATAAATGTCTTCCTGAAATATCTACTTTTTACTCCTATAGAGATTTCAAGCCGGGCATCTCTGAATACTCTTAAGTAAGTCCAGGTGTCTTTCGATCTGGAGGTGACACACATCTTTTGCGTCTTTTTCCCGCCACACATATTGCTTGCTGTGTGGGTCACGTGTCCAGAATGAGTCCCACTCCACTTACATGAACCATCCTGTTTGGAGATCTCGCCAGCGGCAAGAGGCTACGCGGAGTCACAAAACGACACTTCAAGTATCAGTAGAAAATATCACTGACACAGTCCAAAATAGACCCTGAGACCTAGAAAACCGATGCTGGCGAAGGAGCATCCGAGAGTGGGGGTTAGTCTTCACAGCCATATCTCTCAACGGCCCCCAGTCAATATAATGTTTTTTGATGCGTAAGTAAGATTCTGTATACATAACATTTCAATCCTCTCCACTGGGCGAAATATGTGGCCAGGAAGCGTCCCACTTGACTTTCCTGTTTGGAGAACTCGCCAGCGGAAAGAGGCGACTCGGAGTTACAAAACCTTACTTTCAAGGATCAGTTGAAAACATCTCTGACACAAGCCAACGTCGACATTGACACCTGGGAAACTGTTGCTGCAAATCGGATTTTCTGGCGTAGAATTATCCGAGGGCAGGGAATCTAACTGTCTACATGAAGAGGATCTACGACGTGCTGTCTGGAAGGCTCAACACACTCAGCCGCGTCCACCACCTACACACCTCTGTGACTCCTGCTCACGACTCTTCAGGAGTAGGCTGGACCTTCACAGCCCTAACTGCCATAGTTTATAAAGAGAGAAGATGACGAACCCGATGTTCGGATGCGAGCAGGTGCTGATGATGGCTTGCTGGATGGTGGAAAATTTTCCCGCTTCATCTCATCGTATCATCCCATTTTTATTCTAAAATTTTAATTTTTTTCCCGAGATACGTTTTACAAAAATTAACGTAGCTTTAAATTCCCCAGAAACAATAAAACAATGTCGTCGTTGGTTTATGGTCTTTTCGTCTCAAACAGTGTGATATATACAGTGTGGTACTATTAGCTTTTACACAGTATGGATTCAAATTATTGCCCACATCTTTCTGTGTAATTGAATATTTACCAACACCAGATTATCTTGTGTATGAGTCTTGGAAAAACTTTACGAGAATGACCGATTCGTAATTTTTCACATTAGCGGCCATCTTGAAATTATTTATTATGGACTGTATTGTCGATTTATTGACCCTTAGTTCCTTGCAAATCTCATCATATCCCCTTCACGTCTTGTGTTTGTTAAAAAGTAATTATCTCAAATCGATACTGAGTTCTTTTTGTCTTCGCCATAGTAGTACAAGTTCAAGACAACTGATGGAAGAGTCTTCCAAGTCGAGGTATGACGATGCTGCGAAGCATGTTGCCAAAATTATTGATCAAATTAGCAATACGGAAAGCTCAGATGATTTCGATAAAGATTGGAAATAAATTATATTCTCCTAGTTTGTTATGATTTATATCAATTCCACTAATACTTTTGGCTCCTGTTATTTTCAAATATTATTTCATAACTGATTCGATAATAAACCAAATCTATGTAGTTCATATTTTCTGTATAACATTGATTTAGTTGTCATTTAGAAGTGATGTAATATGAAATTTATAGAACATATCTGAAGATTTGATTGTATAAGAATACCAGAAATGCACTAGATTAGTCAAAGACAAAATTTGCTATTCCAATACCAAGATGTTGAGAATTTATACTGATTATTGTTTAATTGACTGAGTTTTTGTTTATAACTGTTTACAACCCTTGTTGCCTTATTTAAAACTAAAACATATTTTGTATTGCAAGAATTTCTTTGCGACTTAACTATATTTGCATAAACAATATTTTTGAGAATAACAATATTTTTCCAGATACAAGTCCTACTATTTAACCCATAGATGGTCGGGTAGAGATCAATTCATATTTTTCCTAATCATATTTACGCGTAAGTGAATGTAACGAACCTGACTGGAAGGTTTATGGGCATATCACGTTGCAAGACAGGTTAAGCAACGTCGAACATAGTCAGTCCCAGGATTGGTGACTGCTTGTAGATACCAGGTGCTGCAAGCTTCGTTATGCAGGCTGGTATAATGCATAAAGGCTCATAATTGGAAATCGGAGAGGCGCATAGATATAACCTTGAGAAAGGTCTCTTCTCCCTCGAGCTATGGGTTAAATAGCAGGACTTGTATCAGTAAATCATTATTATCTCCAAAAACTTCTTACAATCTAAAAAGAAAATTTCTGGCATTAAATAACTTGCAAAAGTTGGATAAGTCGTAAAAAGAAATATCAATCGACCGACTGGAATACATTGGGATATTAGCAACAGAATATGTAAATCATATTTTCAATAAAATATTTCTTTCAGGGAACATATTTTTCAGAGCCGATTTTCATGATTTATGCCTTCAAATTAGCAAGGAAACTATTTATTCATATCTATTTCTGATTGATACCATCACGAACTTTCTTGAAATAATCCTATGTATATTTTATAGGAAAATCGTTCAGAAAATGAAATCAGGTTTGTTCGCGAACATGTTCGCGACCAAATTTGCAAAGGCTGATTTCAAATAAATAGTTGGTCCAGATAGTCACAGGTTTGTCTCCCTATCGACAAGGTCCCAAATATAATGGATATTGGGGTTTAAATCAAGTGAGTTAGGTGTCCACAAGTTGCAGAAATTTACGTCCGTGATAAATCTCAAATTTTCTTATATGGCAAGAAGCAGAGACATTTTTGAACAGTTTCTGCTATCGTCCCGTTCACACCCACGCTGATCTTTTCAACAGTAGTAGGGCTTTATCTCTTTTTTCCATGTTTACGATTGGCTTCTGGTTTATTCTAAAGTCTATTTTAAATCTTATACATGTCTCTGCCAAAACTCTGACATTTTATTTGCTATTTATTTATTTATTTATTTACCTCAATCGGAGTGGACATGTTAGCCTATCATCTAGTTCACACTCCTTCCAGTCTTTTGAAGAGGTTTACCCCTTGGTTACAGTTTAAGATTAGGTTTCGAGTTACATCTAAAGACTTTTCATTCTCTTTCCCCCGCAGTAGTCGCTTGTGTTTTAGAGACATTATCGCGTTGCTTGGAGTGAATTGCTTAAAACAAATAAAAGCCGATACTTCAAACTGAAGCTTGACCAGAGTATCGGAGACCTCAATGGACGTCGTGTTAATCCCCATGAGGGTCTCGGGGAAAAACATTGCGACAAAGCATGACATTCGTTCCACCCGGACTTTTACAGATAAAACGAAAATGATGTAAATCACTGTAATTACACTGTGGGATCTGCGCAAATCATTCGGCCTGTCATTCTTGTTTTTTTACTCGGCCACTTTTAAGCGATTCTCTTATTGCTTGTTTTCTGAGAAAGGCGTGGCTTTTCATTTAGTCCATCGGAGAGGAATATGGCTCTTCTTAATGCACGCAATTCGTCTGAAAGGGGGAAGGAAAATATTAAGTTTTAGTACATGACAGGTAACATTATGCCAAGATGTTTTCATATCTCGCTAAATGGGAGCAAATACAGCCCATTACATATATGCACACACACGCACACACACACACACAGACGCACAAGTACACAGACGCACAAGTATACAGACGCACGCGCGAGCGCGCGAAAGGCTCGTACATAAACGAAAATATCGAAAACTTTGATAATTGTGGAAAAAGATACTAGAAAGAAAAATGAAAATATAAATCGGAATTTTAGCCGAAATTACTTGGAAACTATGAAATCATTATTTATAAGATACAATAAAAATAATTTATACTTCCTTTTTGACAGCACTAGCACCTAAATTATCAATTGATGCCAAATAAACGAGAGTTGAAAATGCAAAGTTTATAAATATAATATGAGACAAGTAAAAAAAGAAAAAAAAAGAAAGTAGAAATAAGACAAACGATCTACAGTTTTGTTGTACAAAAACAAATACAGAAAAACCCGGTAATTGCGGAAAAAGTTGACAGAAATAATAAAAATAATAACAATACATAAATAACTTTAAATAAATTTAATATTTATGATTTACAATAAATGAAATTAAAATAAAATAAATAATAATTGCAAATCATATTACATTATTATATTACTTTTAAGTAATATTTACGTTTCTTTCAGTTAAACTTAAAATCCGCCAATTCAAAATAACTCGAGATCTCTCCTTGACTTCCGAACGCCATATATATATATATATATATATATATATATATATATATATATATGTGTGTGTGTGTGTGTGTGTGTGTATGTATAAATAAATATGTGTATGTATATATATATGTATATATATATGCATATATATATATATATGTGTGTGTGTCTGTATGTATAAATAAATATATGTTTGTATATATATATATGTATATATATATATATGCATATATAAATATATATATATATATATATATATATATAGATAGATAGATATAGATATGTATGCATGTATGTATGTATGTATGTATGTATGTATGTATGTATCTATGATCCAAATATGATTCAATATGAGCATAAATGCTGAAAAAAATGACCTAAAATTTTATCGTCAAAAATATTTGTCATCATTAAAAAGAAAGTCAACGGTTTTCTTTTTAAGAACCTTTATAATTTTCGTTAAGGTTTTTTTTCATCTTTCGTCAGCAGGTAAAATTAAATTAGTATGGCAAATTTTCTTTTTCTTAAAATCTTGGTCAAATTTTCTTTTTTTATATCTGTTACGCCCTACTTTCGAGAAATTAATATTTGTAGGACATATTGTTTATATTAACCATAAGCAAAAGTCCTCGGAGAATTTAAATCATCAATTTGAACTGAACCCGCATTTAGAGAAAATCTGCTCTGAATCGTGAAATTAACAAAAAAAAAAAAAATGAAATAAAAATAAGGGATTAATAAGAAAAGCTTTTAATTGCTTTTATGAATACGAATTGTTATCGACATTATTGTTTTAAGGAAATATTTTTTCGATGAATACTGAATTTTTACCAGAATTGTTTTCATTTTTAAAATTTTTTAATTAGAATAATTTATAAAGTTTTAAACCTTTTAAAATTTTGTATTAAATTGTACCTGTTCAATGATATTATTAAGTAAAAATATTTGCTAATCATAAATGGAAATGCTTACTAGAATTCTGCGACCTCTAATATTTTAAAAAAGAATTTTGATTTTTTTTGTATGTGCATAAACGGACAACCATATACGACATTATCAGAAAATATAAGAGATAACGATTGTACATTTAAAGACAAACTACGTAAAATTCAATAAAATTTTAGATTACTTTGAAAGATTAATGGGTTATATATATATATATATATATATATATATATATATATATATATATATATATATATATATATATATGAAGGCGCTCATGTTATATTCTAGAATTATTTCTTACAAATATATCTACTGTAGAATTACCAAACATAAGACTACTACCGGGATAGATGTCAAAACTTCATAAAAGCCCACCACCGTGTTAAAAATTCTTTCCGCAGTGTTTTAAAATAAAGTAAATACTATTTGTCTCAAATCAAATTAGTTAAACTTTAAAACAGTCAATCATCAAATAAAATTTCAAAAAGTATATCTTATATTTGAAAGACTTTCAACAAACGATTTCCAAATGTGGCTAAAATAATCCATTTTTCCCACTTAAAAAAAAACAAAACAAAAAAACATAAAAACAAATCATTCAACTCAATTCAAACTTTTTTTTAAAATACAGCAAAGTATTTGGCTTATTGGAAATTCTAAGTTTCATATATTAGCTTGAAAGGAAAACTAAATAAAAATGAAAAGAAAGATCATTTTAAAAAATTAATTTTAAACCTTCGGTATCGTTTTGTTTGGCAGTATCTATCTATCTCTCTCTCTCTCTCTCTCTCTCTATATATATATATATATATATATATATATATATATATATATATATATATATATATTCATTTATATACGTCTGATTAAACAATTTAGGTATATGTTTATTTATTTTTAATACAATCCTTTCAGAATCACGTATAAACTTTCTTGTTTCATGCAAGAAAGGTATTGTGGTTATATTTATTCATTTATATTTTTCCTAAGTACTTTCGATATTTTTCAATATCATCATCAGGATTTTGATGCCTAAAAGAAATAATTGTGTTTGTCCAGATTATATTTTTTCTTTTCGTTGTTAAACCGTTAACAATTTAGGTCATGCGCAAACGGTGATTCTAAAACTTTTATGTTGTAAGAGAAATTCTTTGTGGTTGAATTGTTACAATTGTGAATATGCTCGTGAACATAACATTAATTTCATAATTTTAAAAAAATTAATGTAAAGGAGGTAACTTATGTAAAAATTGATATTAGAAGGTTATAATTTACTTGTTTTTAAGCTGTTTAGTTGTTTAGATATTTTTTTAAAAACTATAAACTATAAGCATTTTAGAAAATTTGCAGTATATTCATAATTAATGTTGTGTTGGTTTTAATTTTTAATAAAGAAAGCTTCAAGAATTTGTTATTTCTACTTATAACTTTCTTGGTGAAATATATAAATATATAGTACAACTCATTGATACCTATAAAATACCTATAAATTAAGCAGTTCAAAAGGCTTATCTCTTTCATTATCTACAGAATTTCACGTAACCCACGCTTATCAGACACAAAATATTCGATAACTATATAAATTAATATTAGATACCTTATTTATATTCCACTAAAATATGCTGATCATTGACAGTAACATGAAAACACACCTCCACACACACACGCCACACACAAACTCTCTCTCTCTGTTTCTCTTTCTCACACACACATAATATAATATATAGTATAATTTAATATATATGTATATATTTATAAGAAAATAGATAATATAATACATGATAAATATATAAATAAATATACAGTGTAACCCGGATGTAAGAGAGTTGTCGGGACCGGAGAAGAAGTCTCTTATATCCGGGTTTCTCTTATATCCAGGTTTGGTCTATTATATATACATTAACACAGGCTCTAATTTGGGACCAGAGAAAATCTCTTTTATATCCGGGTTTCTCTTATATCCGGGTCTCTTATATCCGGGTTACACTGTATATATATATAAAAAATAGCTAAAATGAGTTAAAATTTAAGTTTTAATCAATAGTATTCACCTAGAAATAAAGAATTCAGAGACATTTTTTATAGTAAGGTCCACCCTTTACAAGGGCTGGGTGCCACTCGTGGTAGAGTGTCACGTTGAGGAGTAGTTTATATGGATAGGAGGGTAAGATAAAGGTTGACTCTAGACTTGAACAGATTAAAATTTTAGTGATCGGAGAAACATATTCATTGGAATCTGTTACAGAGGGCAGTGTTTGGCAAGCAGAACTTATTTCTCCCTGATGGAATACGGAGGAAATGTGGGTGATTTGATACTATGTAAGTGGCATGACGGGTCTTAGACGTGAAGGTTAGGACAGGCGGTACCAGGGAATGTAGTTCGTGCGAGAACTTTCGATGGTAGTTGATATGTAATTCTTCTCCCGCAAGGATTCTGAGAAGGCTTATGATCTCTATCAAGGCTGGAAAGTAAGGTCTGAGCAGACCCCGCCTAAAAATAGAACAACATCTGTTCTGGTTCTTATAAAAAGCAGAGGATAGGATAAGTAATCAGGAATCAGGGACATGATATTTCTTCACGATAATAAAGATTTTGTTGAAATAAAATTAATTTTCTCATGACATCAGCTCATCGGCAAAATATGTAAAATTAGATATTTTAGTTGGAGTTGATTAATATATATATATATATATATATATATATATATATATATATGCATGCGCGCGCACGTACATAGACACACACACAAACACACACACACAGAAATATATAAAAATATATATATATGTGCGGGTGTGCGCATATATATGTATATATACATACACATGTTTATATATATACACACATATATTTATATATCGGTATGTGTATATATATATAGATGTGTGATGTGCATGTGTGTGTATATATATATATATATATATATATATATATATATATATATATATATATGTGTGTGTGTGTGTGTGTGTGTGTGTGTGTGTGAGTGTGCGAAAAGTGTGTGCAAATTCAATTCCATTGGTTATAATTTATTTCATGTAGGTATATGGTTTTTACCGGTGTTCATCAGACCACACTTTCAAAGGTGAAATATATATATATATATATATATATATATATATATATATATATATATATATATATATAAGTATAGGCTTGGTATATACGGAATAAATTCCAATAACCAACAAATACTAAGAGTGCTCAATACAGAGTAGAGCAAATATATTATTATTCGAAAATTTTGTTATAATTTTCGAATAAATGATTATATATATATATATATATATATATATATATATATATATGTAGAAGAGTTTATAGTTGTTGCAACAGAAAGGTGTATATATTAAAAAGAAGAGAGAAACCGCAAACGTTCTTGGTTTTAATGTGGATTTTTTAGTTTTTATATTAGGCTTTATTTATACGCACACACACGCACGTACACGACACACGCACACACACACATATATATATATATATATATATATATGAGTGTGTATATATATATATATATACACACATATATGAGTATATATATTTACACATGTATGTGTATGTGCGTATATATATATATATATATATATATATATATATATATATATATATATATATATATATATATATATATATATATATATGTATGTATGTGTGTGTCCACGAAAACGATAAAAATCGGTACCTCGTGACGAAAATATGCTTTAAACTTAATGAAAACATAGTTTTTTTTCGTCAAAATCTTTGTTATTAGAAAGAGGAAGGATCAAAGTATTTCCGTGGTTATTTAATTAAATTTTTTAATCTTTTTTATAACATTCGAAATTTTGATTAAAATCTTTTTTCTTGCATCAGCGGTTGTATTGACTTTTAGCGTATCGAATGTTGACCTCTTTTTTGCTGTGACGGACGGCATTAATTTGTGACTTCTTGCCAAAATCAAATAATTGTCCGATTTTAATGAAATTTTCAGGACTTATTCACAAATAAATAAAATTATTTATGAAATTTCCCATGATTTTTTCCCGAACGATCATATCTGCTCGATAAGATTCGAGCAGATATGATCGTTCGAGAAAAATCTTGGAAAAATATGCTGTTCAAAAACAGCTAGTTGACGTTATAACCGGGCCTTCTTCAGTGCGAACCTTCCTCCAAACAACAAAGAAAAAAAAATCAGGAAATTATCCTTTTTTCAACTTCATTAATCTTATAGTTCTTTGTGATCAATATTAACGGAGTAACAGTTTTTATTTCCACTCTTTTTTTTTTGTTTTAGAAGTGTGGAAAGGTAACAGTTTGATAACATCATTATATTCTTTTTTTAGTTACACACACACAAACACTTACGAATATCCATTATCATCTGAATCGCACATAGACGACCTAGAATTATTATACACTTAAAATAATCTTATATATAACTGAATGCAATCTGCAATTGGTTGAAAGCATGAAATAGACTATCGCCACTCGCTCTTGAACCCAGTGTCCACTTTTATATTTACATATCGTCTATCATTTTTATTGAGCACTTTACTTGAAAATATAACATACCTTAAATTATATATATATATATATATATATATATATATATATATATATATATGAAAATTTCTCAGAGTTAACATGTAGAAAAGACAATATTTATAAATATAAATGACAATAGGAAAACTTTTAGTTATTGCTGACGCGTTTCGTACAATGTGGACTTTCTCAAAGCAAAAACGAAAAACGAAACGCGTCAGCTATAACTACAGTTTTCCTATTGTCATATATATATATATATATATATATATATATATATATATATATATATATATATATATAGTGCATTGGGGCAGCAGCTCATTGTTTAAAGATATATTGTTAAATGAATGCCTATTATGTCTGATCATGAGCCGTTCTAATGTTCGTATGTCTGATTTAATATTCCGATGAAAACAGACAAAAATTGTCCAACATTTGGATATTTTTTTATTAAGTTGGATTCTTGATATAAGCTTTTGGCTCACTTGACCCATCATCTTCAGAATGATTATACGAACATTTTAACAAAAATATTCACCATCAATATCCAAGCCACTATTTAAGAAAAATTATTATTATCATGTATCAGTCAATTACCTTTTCATGACCCCCCCCAGGTATTATTTATACCCAAATAGATGGCTTTGCAATGGCATCTTCTTTTTTCTAATTATTATATGCCACATTCAGAAAATAAAATACTTAATGACCTTTATGTAAGATACATCGATTAAATTTTCGTTTTAGTTAAAATATTGATCAAATTACACAAGTTAAAACCGAATTTGGAAGTCATTCAGTCCTCAAATTTACATTAGAACTTAATATTAATAATAAAATTCCATTCCTTGATGTATTTATAGATTCCAGAACACATAAATCTTTACACAGGAAACCCAGAATCAGTAACTCGTGGATTCCTAATTATAATAGTGAATACCCCAACGATATGAGTTAGCCGTTAAAAAAAAAAAACAGAAAAAAACTTAATCCAACGCACACAAATGATATCTTCTTCCAAAACCATAATTCTATAAAGAATTACATAACATTAAACAAACACTTGTTAATAATGGATTTCCTAATTCCATCATTGAAATGTATCTCAATAAACTTAATAATACTTTTAAGAAAACTGATAATATTAATAAACATAACACTATTAACTAATCCTATTGTAACCAAATGCATAATAATTACAAAGATCATGAAACAACACTCAAAAACAGAAATGTTAAACCCATAAATAATAATAAGCAAGTTAAGCTCATCATATATTATAAAAAATGAAAGCAATTGACCTCATATTCTCTAATAACCCAACAACTACACAACTAAATTTTCTATATAATGTGTATGTGCGTGTGTGTGTGTATCTGAGTATCCGTATTTCTGTGACTGGACCCGGAGGCTAGGGTCAAAGTGTAGTATGCTGCCTTTGTGAGCTTCCGAGTCGGCGTCTGTCGAACTCTCTTCATTAGCAGAGAGGAACCCAGACGAAGCTTTGCCGAAGGGCAAGGTTTCGTTCGGGGAGGTAGACAGGGCCTGAATCCGTCTAGGCGGGTTCAAAAAGCCTATACTTTTGGCCGAGCCCGTAGGCTCGGGGATACCCATATTAAACACCGGCCTTGTGCCACATTCTATCCTTGTGGGTGGATCGATAAATACTGAACCTATGATTATTTTCTCAAAGTTTCTCGAGTCAAATAAAAACCTCAAAAAAAAAAAATAAATAAATAAATAAATAAAAATCTGATCATTATATACCTTTCCAGTCGTACCATTCTGCTGGTTTTGTCATTCATACTCCCAATGTTTTGATGGTTATAATCTCCGGCCTTCTTCAAGTGTCTTTCATTATCAGGACTTATTCCACTTTCTCTGATTACTCATTATCTTGTATCATTTACTTCTGCCAAGTCAGCGTTCATTTGGTTTATTCATCACTGCTACTGAATCACGGGATATGCAAATGGCCATTATCATCTGAGATAACATCCTTAACAGACTCCGTGCACCAATACCACCAGGGAGTCTCTGATTATGAAAGAATGTACATCAAAATAATTTCCAGCGACAGATATCATATTTAAGGTTACAAGTTTGTATCCTTAAGTTCTCCAAGCAACATCACCTAGAGGCTTAGATCATTGATTAATTCGGGTTCCTTGGCCTTTCTGAGTTCAATCCATGAGCCTGGCAGTGTAGACAAGTCTTATATTATGGTTTAGTGGAAGAAATGGACAAGCAAGGCTTTTCTTTTAAACACACGCTCCAAGTACAAAAGAGTGTATACTAACATGTCTCAACATTCCAGAGTTTATTTATGGCATCGTCATAGGGTTTTGATGAACCTTTCTCTTTCGTTTTGACTCAGGGCTTATTAGTTGGAAAGAGCTTTTTTTCACTGTTATATTTAACAAATTAGCCGGAGGGAAGTGGTGGATTTATGCCTTTTGCAAAGGTGTTTTCACGAAAGTGAATGTAATGAAGCCGACTGGAATTCGAACTCTCCGATTTTTAAGTATGGAAGGCAGATTGAGAACAATATGTCCCAGTAGATTGCATAAAGAGTTCGCTTCAAAATTGAAAGAAGCTCATAGAGCATGGCGACGGATACGAAATTAATGGTGAAAACAAGGTATCTGTCTATATTTCTGAGATGAGGTATTATGTAAACTATTTACATTGTTCGGACTATTGTCGTCATATTTGTTGCCATATTTATCACAACGTTTCGGTCTTTCAGTATCTATCTATATTTCTGAGATGAGGTGTTATGTAAACTATTTACATTGTTCGGACTATTGCCCTCATCTTTGTCGCCATATTTATCACAACGTTTCGGCCCTTCGGTATCTGTCTATATTTTTGAGATGAGGTATTATGTACAAAATTTACATTATTCGGACTATTGTCCTCATCTTTGTTGCCATATTTATTACAACGTTTCGGATATATACAGATATTGAAGGATTAGTACGGACCCGATACACTGAAAATATGCTGAAAAGTTGTAATAAATATGGCAACAAAGATGAGGACGATAGTCCAAACAATGTAAATAAGGCTATTCTCCTCGTCATTGTTGTTATTATTACGAGGTTTCGGCCTTTTTACCCGCCGGGCTTCAACAGATTTACGAAGAGGAAACATCTACCTTGAATGGTTCTGGAGTAAACAATATTATAATAGAAACTTACCTGCTGTCGATTTATGTTTGGGCTGACCTATTATTATTATTATTATTATTATTTTCGGTCTCAACATTTTCTAACTATCTACCACAGTCCAATTACGTATCTCTTTTTAATTCATCATCATCATCATCATCATCATCATCATCATCATCATCATCATCCCCTTGATTTTTGTAATCGGAGGGCAGATCCGAATGCAGAAGCTACGCTAACACTTTTCCACAACGGCCTATCAACGGCAGCCATAATCAATTCTGATACAGTCATACCTGTCCATTCTTTGACATTTTCCAACCAGTTTCTACTTTGGTGCCATCTCCTAGGTCCACCTTCAACGGTGCCTTGCATGATGGTCTTGCACAGGATGTCGTGCCTTGTAATGTGTCCAAACCGTGTCATTTTCATCCGTTTGACAGTGGCGAGAAGAATTTCCTCGTCTACCATAAAGCTTTCAACATTTTTCCACAAAAACTCATTGTTCTTTTTTTGGTTCCTAATAGAAAATGTCAAGGAATTTTCTCATACATTGGTTCTCAAACACTTCTCCTTCTTTCCGTATCTGCCAACAGTGTACACGTTTCACGTCCATATAGGAGAATGGAAACAACCAGCGATTTGTAGAGTTTGTACTTTATTTGAAAGCTGACTTTGCTCCTCCATCTTCTTGTCAATTTAGACAATGCTCTTTTTAATTATATAATATCAAATTAATAGGTACATATGTATAATCGTGTGCATATATACAATAATTCAGAAATGTGCTTTGTCTACGTCTCTTTCCTCTGGCGAAACCACGACTGCAATTAATTTGATACGCAGAAATATTTATTGTCTATGTGCTTGAATTCAAGTATCATTGTAATTGGACGAACAAAGGTATCCGGGTTCAAGTACAGAGATTGAAAGAGATTATAAATGCACATGGCAAACTATAATGTTTCTTTCTTTCTGTCTG
>CAHIKZ030002323.1:4670000-4697500 GCA_903632075.3 Acanthosepion pharaonis | reverse complement strand
CCCCATGACTCTCCGCAAATTCTTGTCCTTTTTAGCGCTTAATAACTTTTGTCTTTTTGTTATTTCTCTTAAATCCTGATTCTCTATCCTTTTATTTAAGCTAACATTGTTAGGCGTTGTTTTCTTCTGCTCTTCTTGCTTCTTTGTCTTGTGGGTATCAGTTTTGTCAAGCACTCTTTCCTCATTATGTGTCCTAGAAATCTTTTCCTGATGTTAAATATGTTTTCTTTTTGCTTTCATTTCTCCAAAACTTTGTCGTTGCTTTCATATTCAGTCCATGGAATTCTCATCATCTTTCTGTAGTAACGTATTTCTGTTGTCTCAAGTTTATTCATTATCTTTGAGGAGATTGTCCAGCACTCAGACATATAGGAAGATAAAGCAATTGATTTAACGAGCCAAACTTACTAACTAATATACCACATCGAAGTGCCCCCTTCTAAGCTTAGCTTAGGTGTAAACAAGGCCGAATGTATGGCGCACCCAGTGTGGATCGAAGTATTGTTATTGATTCGTATGTTTTGTCGATTGTTTTTATTATTTTATTTCTCTTCTTGATTTTTAAAATGCGGTCATTATCCGTTTAATTCCCTGAATTCATTGATTCATTTCCACTCGAATTTTAATATCTATTGTTTTGATCTTTGCGCGTTTCCGACCTTTCTCAGCTATGAGAAACTTAATATTGAAAAAAAATCTTCGAATATAAATTCCTTAAATGTCCAATATCGATTTTTCCCGCTCAGATAAAAGAAAAAAAAAAGATTAAACCACAGCGTTCTGTCAAAAATTCACAGCTTTTTACAATAAACAATCATGCGCCACCTTAAAAAATAAAAGTGTACTTTGCCGTTCGAATCAATGAACTGTCACTAGAGAAAAAAACGTTTAATGTGTATAACAACACGTTAGAAAATAATTCTGTTTAAAGCATCTTAAAAATGATAGGATGTAGTATTCATTTTGAACGAAGTTGTGAGGTCAGATTGGTCGAAACCTTGGTAACAAAATACATAAAAACGAATCTAATTCGTTTTTTTTGTAATTTTTCTTCATTTATTTCAATGCACCTAAAATGCCTCTTTCTATGCTTTTGCTGTCGTAACAAAAAGAAATGCATGACAACGTCTTGGAGAATTCTTATTTGTTAGATTGAAACTAAAATTCTGTTGAACAAGAAAATAAACTTCGCATCACGAATACAAAACAATTCATCTATCTCTATTTTTATATGCCAGATTTAATTGCATATGTATAAATTTAGGGCTATTTTATTGCATTTCAGTTGTTTTTCTGTAGTTTCGGCATATGACTAAATCTTTTATTTTAATACAGGATTTTACAGTTCCTCAAGGATACATTGCCCAGTTGATAAAGATGTTGGTTAGATCCAGTGACTAGACCAAAAGACTTGTGAGTTCAATACCAGGCCACAGCAGTAGTGAATCAAAAATTGGAGAGTTGAGTTAAAGGGAAATGACCGAGACATCCGGAAGAGGCATGGCACATGGAATTAGAACAATCTACCCCGGTGGACAAAATAAAGGGTTAGGTTCGAAATTACAATCATATAAAGAAGGCCGGAGCGTACAACGACCGAAACGTTGTGAATATGGCATTGAAGATGAGGATAACAGTCCGAATAATGTAAATAATGCAAGTAATCATAATACCTCAGGGAAATAGACAGAGAATTTTAGCTGTAATAAAATGGGTAATAATTTATATTCCACTCACATTTAAATGGATAAATAGAAGTGTAGGCCTAACACATTTGACACTTTTAATTTTTTGGTTTTGTAACATGGTTGAAGGAGATACGATCAATAAAAATTGTCATCGGTTAAAATGAAATATTTGGTGATGTATGACCCTTATGACATTGATGGGTCATAAACCTGCACAGGTCGGATTGAAGGCAAGAGAGAAAGAGAGTATCAAAGCATAACCTTCCTAGCGAACCTAGCAAATAAAGACTGCTTGGAAAATTTGATAGTCACAAGACGGAATGAAAGCAGGAGAGAAAGAGGGAAATCTAGGCATAGCCTACCCAGCGAGTAAATAGATGGCGGTTTAGAAGATATAAAAAAAGACAATATCCATTAAAATCTACAAAAAGCAAGAAATACTAGGGAACTGTGATCGCCTACGTCCTCAAGGGGCACGGAACAAAGAAGAAAAAAACTCACACGCATATCTATGTCGTTTTATTTCTGTTCATATCTATCTCATTAGCTCGTTATGAATACATTTCAAATGCTATTCATTACAAGAGGCAACGGGGAGATTTTTGCCAAGTCGAGCACAGACAGCGGAACCTGGAAATCGAAGATGTGTTTTATTATATACGTCTCGTCTCTCGCATGTCACGATAGTTTTCGGCGAAAAAGTGGTAGTGGGATGACGGGAACAAACAATTCACCCACAATTATCTTACATTTTGGGCACCAGTAACTGGAACAAAGCTGTTACAGACATTATCAACCTTAACACGTATCGACCAGTATCTGTCTATATTTCTGAGATGAGGTATTATGTATACTATTTACATTATTCGGACTATTGTCCTCATCTTTGTCGCCATATTTATTACAACGTTTCGACCCTTCAATATCTGTCTATATTTCTGAGATGAGGTATTATGTACACTATTTACATTAATCGGACTATTGTCCTCGTCTTTGTCACCATATTTATCACAACATTTCGGCCCTTCAGTATCTGTCTATATTTCTGAGATGAGGTATTATGTACACTATTTACATTTACTAGAACAGTGTAACCCATTGAGCGAAATAAAAGGTTCAGTTCGACATTCCAACCACCTGAAGAAGGCCGGAGCGTACAACGGCCGAAACGTTGTAACAAATATGGCGACAAAGATGAGGACAATAGTCCGAATAATGTAAATAGTGTACATATCAACCAGTCATAAAACGGGGTTGATTATTTCGTAGTGTATCTGGGTCCAATATATTTTGAAATACCGAAGGCTCATTGGAATCGAGAAAGATACCTAACAAAATACTAAGAAATAGTAAGGATTTTGTAGAAAGAAGGAAAACAATGCTGAATGCCTGTGTAATATTAGCCCCCAGCCCCGTATGACAGTGAATTTTTGAACGTCTTATTCATTCTACCTGTTTGTTTATCACTATTCCCCCCCCCTTGGTTCTATCATCCATTTATACAAGCATTTTGAACATGTTTTATGTTTGCCACTGTCTCTGATTCAATATATCCTTGTGAATGTCAAATTTTCCAAGCCTTTTTGCCATATTATGTGAGAAAGACATTTCAACTTTCTCTATGTCCCCCTATGTGTTGCCGTTTTGTTTCAAATTTCGTTGAGGCTCCCATGTTCTGTCTCAGTATACTTTCGTTGATCCCCTAACCTCGTTGGCCTAAAATCTCCTCTTCATATGTTAGAATGTTCTCCATTATTCACAGCCATATAGACGATTTAATATTACATAGAAATTCACCACTAGTCTCTTTCTTTCTAGCAAAATCTTCGTGTTTCATAATACTTTGCTTAGCTTTTGGAAAGCTCATTTGCTATTAGATGTCACCTCTAGAATATTTTATCTTTATTTTCGACATTACGTTTATTGAAAAGCAGAATTTACTCATGCTAATGTCATCCTCTCAGAAAGGTTTGTTTCTCAGCAATGAAACGTTCTAAGTACTTTTTTTTTCTGTCATCCAGGTTATTGAATATTTTATAAGCACCAGCAAAATTTTAGTCTGAAAATATATCACCAATGAAGGCAACTTACCAACCAAGCTGCAAAAATATTTCTATGATTACCAGACACACATGCGAGCTAGTGTTGTCCTGGTGAAATGTCAGGTTTTTTTGTTAACTAATTTCATCGTCCTTTTCATTTTTTCTTCCGTCAGTTAATTGTGCTCGAAAAAGTACTTGTTCAATTCAATAGTTTGCTTCTCCCGAATTATCTCATAAAAAGATCCCCGTGTAATACGACGCTATAAACAGAATCACCTTGTTTGAATGATGAATATTCTTTAGTACGTTTAGTGGCGGTTACTTTGCGTTTCACATTGTTGTAAATTACCTACTGTTAATCGTCCATCACATTTAAAAATATGTAGCATTAAATTACGGTCCCTTTTTAATTTCTATACTTATGTAGAAGCCACACCTCAAAGTACTTAACATAACCAAAGCGGTAAAAATTATTTTCAGTGCTTGATTTAGATATTATGAGTATGTTTGCTCCTTGTATGACTCGACTGGTCCTACCAACCGTAGAATATTGCTCAACGAGTTTAGCTTCAGTACGAAATCGCTAGAATTTCTGTTATTAACAATCCAGAACAACGTAAAAATCATTTTGTGATTTTGCGTCGAATTTTATGTTTAAATAAAAAGGAACCATAATATACGGAAAATCATGTTGATAATCTTTTATCTTCTGTATTGTAATCAATCTGTCTCTATCTATCTATCTATCTATCTATCTATCTATCTATCTATCTCTCTCTCTATATATATATATATATATATATATAGGTAGATAGATAGATATATATAATCCGGTTACTTCCCTCTGTCTGCCCGTTACACTTTCTAAACTAGCCACTAAATGACCGATCGAAACCAAATTTTGGGGAAAAGTGCCAACAGGTAAGGGTGTACAAAGTACACTTGTATTTACTAGACTGCGTAGCTTAGTAAAATAAATTTTCATAATTTTTTTGAAAAATTAAAAGTTTTATTATTTAACATACAAAATAAGTTCATTGTGTGTTGTCATTCTCTGTCTTCTAATACGACAGTAGGTGGGGACAGACATCAAATGACTTAACCGCAGCAGCGAACGTCAGCCAGACACTCCGTACACACCTTTCAACAAATGGAGATTGACCTTCTTCAGGCATTTCTTAAGCCACTTTTATTCTACTTAACTGGTTGCAGTTTCGCCAATATAATTAACAAGGCGAAACGCTACAAAAAGTTGGAATTTGTTTCCAGAAAGAAATATTTACGAATGGCCAGTTGTATTGTTGCATGATCAAGGGTAAGAAAGTCTAAGAATTTATTCTTCGATGTAAAAAAAGGGAAAAAATAAATTTTCTTATAAATATTGTTTACGATAAAGTTCTAATAAATTAAACTAAATAAATTATTAAACAGCGAAATAGGATTTTTGCCAAAGTAAGTTTCCAAACAAATCAGTTTATTATTCAAATTTCATCGATTGTGAAATTGGACGAAAAGTAGATTTTGTAAATTTCGACAAAATATGTTAGCGATCAATCAACAATATTAGATACTGTCAGGATTTCAACAGGCGTTAGAGTGTTGCCAAAAAAAAAAAAAATCTAGAAATACAAATCTTTTAGAATTCGGTTAAAGTTATGCGTTACTAATGTCATTTAGTGTGAAAAATATGAAAAAGCCGAAGGACACTTTATTCAAAATAATAGTAGCTTTTTCTGGTAATTTGTTTTAAATTCAAAACAAAAGACTTCATTCATATCAAAGAGTTCTCCTTTAAAGGGACATAAAAATGATTAGTCTTACAACATGATGTTTCAAAATCGAAATCTTTATCAATGTTAATAAAATGACTATGACTTCATTAGAAATTACTCCCTTACTGAAATATTATATATTAAATATAATTAACTATGCGTATTATACAACATGAATATCACAGTTGGTCAGTCCTCACTTTCCAATCTGGATAGATTTCAAAATATCTCCGAATACTTGTTGAAGAATTATTTTCCACCCCGTAATCCCTCGTTCACTGGTCGGGGGGGGCGGTGGGGGGGATATAGCTAGCCCCTCACTGCTCTGTCGCTACTTCCATGGAAAGTGCTCGGATGAACGACACTTTTTGGTTCCGCCATGTCTAACTTTCACGGCTATGGCCCACCATGTCACTTAGTAGCAAATCACCCACATTCTCTTTGGAACCCATCAGCGAGAAGTACGTTCCACTCAAATAGCTTCTTACCATGAACCGTTGCCCTGTGTAAAAGACTACCAAGAGTCTATTTCCTCGATGACTATAATCTGAAGTTTAGTTAGCCGCTATCACCCCCTCCTATCCAGAAAAAAAAACAACCCCCTTATCGTAAGCCTCTACGTCGAGTGACCCTATTATTCTCAAATAGAGAAACAGTCTTGGAAACACTTTAAACGCTACCAGAACTCATGTACACTAGTTTAGGCCACCGACCAAACTATAGCTCTTAGAGAGATGTTTATTTCTTCTGGATAAAGTGGATTTTACGAGTATATGAAAAGTCAATTTCGGTGTAGATAGTGAAGAAATCTATTTGTTTTGAGCTTAAATTAAAATTCTAACAATTTTCACTTTAACAAAGGTATTCTTTTGATGTGACTTTCGTATTTTAATTTTTCAGATTTTAAAAAGTATAGCAATATATTGGCGACAGATGGTGTGCGGATTTGACCATGGTCAAGGAGTTCTGACTCAAAAATGAATTCTACTTCTATAAAATCTCTAGCTTGACTCTGGACAAGTAATACCTTGATAGTGGAAATCCGTCATGTACGCAACACTTCCGTTTCTAATGGGGGAGAGAGAGAGAGGGAGAGATGGCTTACAAAGATAAAATGATAGAGGAATGAAGGGATTTCCTAAGGATAGCTCACATGTAGCACAAGACCGAAAATTTGGGGGCACCTAATGAAGATTGGACTTACTTTTCAGTTGTAATTGACTTAGCGAAATAAGCTTGCTAACCATTACACCACATTGAAGTGCCCAAATGATTTTCTAAGCGCAACTTAGATGTGGCACAAGGCCGAAAGTGTGGAGCACCCGGCGAGGATAGAACTCAATACTCAGACGTAATTGTTCTCGAGCGAGAAGCTTGCTAACCATTACATTACGTCGAAGTGCCCTGAATGGTTGATGAATAAGAACAGATTCGATATACAAATAGATAAAATACTATTAAAATATACGAGATTTTACAAGTTCATGCATATATTGAGTACCAGGAAGATGGTGATTCGTAAATCGGATTGAAGAAAATTTGTCTATTTTCAAGATCATCATCTCAAATTCTCAGATTTAATCTCGGCCCGAACACTTACCATTAGCGTAGGAGGCAGCCATGCAGTTATATAAGCAAGCACGCGGCTTTCTGTTAGTAGCAATCTTCGGTATGTAAATAGATATAATGTAGATCAGCTGGATAAAAAAAACACAAATAAGAAAACATATATTGATAGTAAAAATTAAATCTTGTTTATTTCGTTTATTTAATACCAAAATACTGTCTTTATTTTTGTGAGGTGTTATTGTAATTATTTGCAAATTTGCTGTAGCCAATTATTGAACTGACGACTTCTTGAGTCAAGTCACTGGATTACCAACGATTTTATCCACAGGACCATGTGTCCTGAACAAGTTATAAGGTTCCCAAACATTTTTATTATTTAACCTGTATCTGAATGGAGAAGAGATGTATTCATATCTTTTTTATTTGGGAGAAAGCGAAGGCAATCATCTCGGTTGGAATTTGAATATGCATCTCTTTTTCTGTGGCGTATCAGGGAGGTATTGTTTAGGGGTTGGCTATACCCGGGAGCTAGGCATGATAAAAATGTGCATGAGGAAAGGAGCTTTGCCTATTCACTAAGCTGAACTCAGTCTATTTCAAAAGGGGCTTCAGTCAAAACAACGCTGATGGTTAAACTGGGTACATTAGCGAATAGGATAGCGAGAAAAGTCTACATTATATAGATGTCTGCTAAGTAACATGATAGAGTGACATCTTATGGCTTTTTCCAGATTAGCAATGCTTTGTAAATAATTAGTTAATGAATATATTGTCTTACTTCACATTGACGTCACCGGCCAAACAGTTGACGTTATAATCCGTTTCAACTAGATCTCTTTCTGATTCATTTATTGCGCAGGCCTGATTTGGACGCCATGAAGGCAGAGAACAAACTATAAAAAGTGTCGTTCTTCACACATAGGCTCCGAGCATCACGTCCAGTAGCCGAAACAAGTCCCCGCAATGAAAGTGACATTGACCAATCGTGAAAGTTCCCGCCGAAAAGATGTCCCTAGGGTCTATCAGATCGGTTTAAACTCATGTCGCCCATAACGACCACAAGGAGTTACGGGACAGCAGGCATCGACCAGGAACGCAGGGTGCTGATGCTGCTAATACCACTGACATGACCGCTCCTCTCAACGAGAATCGCCACACCAGGGCTTGACTTACCACCCGACGTTTTGCACATGGAATCAATAACATCATCTCAACGTTGACACCACCAAGCCTTTTCATTGCCGACATCACCTCGACAAATCTGACTCACTACAGCAAGCAACTATCCAACCTCGACATACCTAGATCCAAGACGCCAACTATCGCTTTTGATAAAATCTCAAAGTTGACACTACCAAGCTAAAAGACTTCAACTCCGCAAGCAACCGATTCTGACCCGCAAGCAGCGATTCCGAATCTGCAAGTATGCAACCCTCTTGTAGAACACCGGCCATCCCGCTACACTGATTTCGTAAAACCCGACTCTCTACAGCGACTCTGCAATCAACCGACTCTGATCCCGCAAGGAAGCAACTCCGACTCTGAAAGCATGCAACCCAGTCAGGGTACCACCGTTTCGTAGTAAACCGGCCAACCATCTACACCAACCTGGTCAACTCAGCAACCGACCGCCTTCACTTCGGCATACCCGACTCGCTACAAGAATTCCTTTTGCATTTATCACCGCAGTCCCATTTCATGGGACAGGACTTCCACCTACGCCAATCTTTCGTTACTTTGACAACCAAAGAATCGACCCACCACCGTGACCTCCATCGACCAACACGTTCGAACAACCATATCCTCGGTCAAACCAACACAAGATATCGTTCGACTCCTGACGCTAACTTCATCATTGTCAACGCCTTCATCTCGTCAATCTGTAAGACACTTGAAATATAAAACGAACACAAGTTGTTCAAAAACCTAATCGTCGTTATTCCTTTCATGCCGCAACCAAACGCTTATTATAACAACGTTAAGCAACATCGGACCCGTTCAGGTTAGTAGTTGATCGGATGTGCGGGTCAAGAACAAGATTGACTGTTTTCTTATTTGTTCGCTTATATAACTGCCTAGCTACCTCCTACGCTAATGGTAAGTGTTAGGGCCGAGGTTAAATCTGAGAATTTGAAATGATGATTTTGAAAATAGACAAATTTTCTTCAATCCGATTTGCGAATCACCATCTTCCTGGTACTCAATATATGCATGAACTTGTAAAATCTCGTATATTTTAATAGTATTTTATCTATTTGTTTATCGAAGCAGTGATCTTATACCAGAATAGGGAAATCTTAATAAGTGAAGAAGGAACTCTGTTTACCATTGCTCGATGGCCAGTGCCACCTTTGATTAAAATTATTTCAGTCTCGGAGAATGATATATCAGTGAAGCACCCAGTAAAGATCGAACCCGCTACGTTGAGGGATTAACATGCGAGATGTGCTCGCTATCATGCTACTGTCAGGAGAGTTGTATAAAATTTAACTGCTGAAACATATACAGAGTTTACTTTGCCAGCATTATTTGAAAGATTTAAGATTTTAATGTCCAACAATTTTTGGGGGTAGAGAAATGGAGGGAATATATCCCCCACTAGAGGCTTGAGGCCCTCAACAAAATTACCAATGAAGAAGGCCGAAAAACCGAAAGAGTATCCAGTATGACCTGGATACATCCTTCAGACACGTATTCAATGCAGTCAATGCTCGCCATGTACAAAAATTAAACAGATTAAATGATCAGAAGGTGACGCTTAAGGTCCATCACACCCCACCCAGTGAAGTCAACACCAGCTGAGTGCCTCTGGGGAGTCAGTATTAAACAATGGTCTCACCTTCCCCATAAGAATCAGGCGGAAACCATACTTGGATATTATTGCCTGAATCGAGAAAATAGCCTTGAACATTCCTCAGGCTTAGGCGGATGAGCTAAAATGGAAAGTGAAACAGATATTAGAGAAAGTCAAGCCGCCCAAATCAAACATTACAAAACTGGAGAGGCTGGCAATCAGAATCCTATAGAGAAATTAAAACATCATCATAGTAATAGCTGACAAAGACAATGCGACTGTAGTGATCAGAATATACAGGAAAGCTGGAAGACCTCATTAGAAATGGAGAAACAGGCCGTCCCCTTAAGGTTAGACTGCAAGATCGTAAAGCCGTATCACAAAGAGACATAGAAAAAAAAAACAGGCGTAGTTCACTATATATAAAGGAAGATCACTAACTCATAAGGGATGAAGTTGAAATAACAGACAAAGATCATCAGTGGAAAATACGAAAACTTAAGGAATCCGCACATACGCTAGGTCACAAAAGCTTCCAAGCTGGCCAAATAGAGAAATGAATACAATATGGGAAACGGTATTACGGAGTGCTAGAAAAAAAACAATAACAAAATTACATTATGAGCTCTTGTAAAAAAAGGGTTACTTACTTAGGCTTCGAACTCCCCAAAATTCACCTACTGATGTCCTCAAGGAGACATGGCCCACTGGATAAAAGCTTTGGGTAGATCTACTGACTTGACCCACAGAGTTGTGAGCTCTTTTCCTTGTGAGTTCAATATCTGGCTACTGGCGAATAAAAAAAAGACTTGCATAGTTGAGTTAGAGGCATGGCATGTGAAACTAAAACAATCAACCAGAGTTCAATCCTTACACGATACCGTTCTTTCGGCCTTGTGCCACAACTAAGCTACGCTTAATGTATAATTTTCGGCACTTCGACATGGTGTAATGGTTAACATGCTTATCTTGCTAAATTAATTTTAAGTGATCAGTGAGTTAGATCCTTATTAGCTGTTCTTTTGCCACAAGCTACGCTTAGTAAATAATTTTGGGCACTTCACGTGCTGTAATAGTTAGTCCGACTGATTCTCGAGATCAATTACGACTGAATAGCGAATTCAATGCACACTGGATGCTCCATACTTTCTGCCTTGTGTCACGTGTAAGTTCCGCGTAGTAAAATGCTTTCACCGTGCTTCTGCGGGATGTAAGTATGACTCAATAGATCAATTATGACTGAGTGCTCCATGTTTTCGGCCTTGTGCCACGTGTAATCTACGCTTAGTAAATCACTATATTCGTTTCCTATTTACATTATTCGGACTATTGTCCTCATCTGGTTGGAATGTCGAACTGAACCCATTATTTCGCTCACTGGGGTAGACTGTTCTAGTTCCACGTGCCATGTCTAATGAATGTCTCAAGTACACATGGCACAGTGGATAAAGGCGTTAGTTAGATCCAGTGACAGGACCCAAAGAGCGTGATTTCAATACCTGGTTAAGGCGGTGGAGAAATACGAGAGGTGAATTAACAAGGAGATAACTGATAACTGACTAAACTTTGCAATAAATATGGCAACAAAGATGAAGGCAATAGTCTGATTAATGTAAATAGTGTACATAATACCTCATCTCAGAAATACAGACAGATAGTGCAGAGCCGAAACGTTGTAATAAATATGGCAACAAAGATGAGGACAATAGTCCGAATAATGTAAATAGTGTACATAATACCTCATCTCAGAAATATAGACAGATACTGGAAGGCCGAAACGTTGTAATAAATATGGCAACAAAGATGAAGACAATAGTCCGAATAATGTAAATAATGTACATAATACCTCATCTCAGAAATATAGACAGATAGTGAAGGGCTGAAACGTTGTAATAAATATGGCAACAAAGATGAAGACAATAGTCCGAATAATGTAAATAATGTACATAATACCTCATCTCAGAACTATAGACAGATACTGAAAGGCCGAAACGTTGTAATAAATATGGCGACAAATATGAAGACAATAATCCGAATAATGTAAATAATGTACATAATACCTCATCTCATTATTAAAGACATATACTATTCGTTTCCTGTTAACCAGATGTTTTTGCCCCCCCAAAAGGAAATTAGATCTCACGACATAGATGTTCATTTCAGTTTTACTCAAACTCGATCTATGTACGTTTAAGTGTACACTTGGATATTTTAATTTAGGCACGTCCACCGAAATTTCGAAAACTTAGGTTTAAAATGTTTTTTTTTTAAATGAGAAAAAAATCATTCTTGAAGATTTGTCTTTAGCTTTAATTGAAAGCTAAATGATTTAATTTACTTTTTCCAGTCAGCGAAATACTCTGGTGTATTTCAAATAGAAATTATATTGATTAGAATCTCCATATTTTGGTTGCTTTCAGACATCGTTTAAATTCATCCATTATGAATATTATTTACGTTAAGTTTAAAATAACAGAGAAAAAATATTAAAATTTTGATTTTTCTCCGTAATCTAGTTTTAGAATGGTTGAATTTAAATTTAATAGAGACAAATTTCTTCTTTTTCTGCTCATGTCGTTTATGGTCGTCATACTTTCAAGCAGGGGTACACGTTACTTAACATTTTATATACATAAAATTTTTTAAAGAAACATTGATGCAAAACGACTCATATTAAACTTTTCAAATTTTGATTAGTAAATACAGTTTCCAGTTTATTAAAATATAATCTAACCGAAAGGAAGTAACGCATAATTTTAAACGATTTGAATTATAAATTATAATTAAAATTTTTAAGAATGAAAGCAATTTTTGTAAAAATTTATTATTCATCAATTTTTTTCTCTTAAGACAAATGTGTCCTTAAAAAATCCTGTTTACCAAAGCAATTAGAAGTTTTTCTAATTAAATAATGTCATAGTTTTATTGCATTTTTTTATTTTACGATTTGAAGAAGATTTTAGGAAAGAAGCAGACGTTTGACACCCAAAAAAAATTGATGTTTCACATTATTCAAGGAGTTCTACTTTTAACTAATAAAACAAATTTTGGAAAGAAAATTTTATTTCTCGAAATTTCATGAAATTAAGTAAATGTGGGGTAGCATATGGAAAAAAAAAGGAAATAATTACGAAGATTTTCTAAGACAAAAAATTTCAAATATAATTTCATTTGTTTTGAATAAGTCTTGAAAGTCTCATTATAATCCGACAATTATTTGATTTCTGCATGAATTTCCAAATCAATGTGTTTTTTTTACGGGGAAAATGCGCAAAAAACACTAATCGTAATTATTACGTCAACCGCTGACGTAAACAAAACAAGATTTTAACCAAAATTTAGAACGTACTAGAATGGATTAAAAAATTTCAAAAAATAACCAAAAAATAATTTGATTTTTATTTCTTAATAATAACATAAAAATGTTGACAATAAAACTTTATTTTTATTGAGTTTGTTGTCTTTTTCATCATGGTATGATGTTTTACATCGAAAAAGTGAAGGGTCTTATTTAATTTATTAAAAACCTACGCAATATATTTGACTAAATTTTAAGATTTCTTTTAAAACTAATTCGATTTATTATCGAAGATAAATTAAAATTATCTGTAATTTTTAGGTTTTAATTTTTTTCTATAAATTTATTATTTGATTTCTCAGCCTATGGGATGTGTACGTGCTATTTCAGTGTTTTATTTCAAATTTAGTCAGCTTTTGTGTTCAAGTGTGCCTCAATCGCAGAAACACATACGATTTGGACATTCATAACACAAACATACGCTTCTATATGTTCATTTATTTTAGGGATGTTTTCAAGTCAGTAGAAAGTTTGTTCATTCCTGAATTACTCTGGAAAGAATTCACAAGAAAACTGTTCTCCCATCTAGAGAAAACAACATGCTTAAATTGAGCTATTTGTGGTAAACCCATCTAAAGAAGCAGAGGTGAAAGGTTAACCAAACAAATCATTAGTTTTTATAACCAGGAGGCCCTAAGTTCAACCGCTATGCAGTGGTAACAAATATAGTCCGTAAAATAGAATTTAATATATTATATCCACGTATACAAATCCACACACGGAGTGTTTGATAGACAGATAAGCAGTTTTTATTAATATAGATTTCATCATTTTGTTCCTTTTGACTTTCGACCAACTAGAAATATCTATATATAAATAAAGCGCCGTGTACATGTGTCCATCCGTCTCGGCGAACCTGAAGTAATACACGATTAAAAATAAAATAAATAACTCATTTAAAGTTAAATTTAAATGTCGAAGAAAGTGAAAGGTTAAGAAATTCTTTATTAAAGATTTAACTTTAATTTCGCTTTTCGTCGCAGTTACAATTGCTATCGTCTAATTAAGCGGTGCACCGTAAGTTGCTATATGAGCAACTTACCGTGCCCCAATTTTTATTTCTAGCACGCGTACTGTGACGTATTCGAAATATAATTTGTATTTCTTTGTCATTTAAGAGTGACTTTATGTGAAGGGATCATAAAGAATAGGGATTTTAAAAGAAATTAAAAATTGCGAGTAAAATAAATGTAAACAAATTACGGAGATCGGTTGCGTATACGAAGAAAGATTTTGCCGAATTAAAAGAGTCGAATAAAGATAAAATATTTTATTATTTCTAAATTCTTATAACATTTACGTACATTACGACGCTGAAGGTAAAAGGTTCAAGACTCAAAAGCCCTCCGCAGGAAATAGACTAATGTCGGTTCTAAGGGCGTCTTCTAGGCTAGTTCTTAATATATCTTAATTTCTTAGATGAAGCCTTGTAAAATGATTAATATTTGACTCGTACTTCCTTCTTCTTATTTCTCTTTGTTTTTATATCAGCAGTAATAAGCTTTTTTTTATTTCCCGTGTCCGTTTAGCCCGTTTGCGATCATGACTCTCCACAATTTCCTGTCCTGTGTTGCTCTTAATAACTTTTGTTTCTTTGCCATTTCTCCGAAAGTCTACTGCGTCACCCATTGACCCAAGCTCGCCAGGTATATTGTGAGTTGTTTTCCTCTGGCTCTCTTATCTTCAATCTGTCTTATGAGTATCAAAGTTTCCAAGGCCTCTTTCCACATCATATGCCATATAAATTTCAATTGTCGCTTCCTGACGTTAAGTGTAAGTGTTCATTTTGTTGCCTTTGTTTCTAGAACTTTGACGTTGCTCACATTCTCAGCATCCTTCTGTAGAACTACATTTCTGCTGCTTCATGTCTTTTCTACATCCTTGAGGACATTTTCCGTCATTTACTGCCATAGATGAGTACTGGTACTATATAACACTTCAGAACTCTTTCCTATGATCCTAACGATATTTTTATTCTTCTTTCGTCATACCTCGCAAGAGGCCGACATATTACCAGCAGAACGTCATAGGACCGCATCTTGAACTTACAAACTACGTCTGCTATTCCGCGACCGTTATCATAGCATAGCATTCTTCTATGACAACATAAAAAAAATATTATCTTCGATGGTGAATATCTTTGTTAAAATGTCCGTAAAACCACTCGGAAGATGGTTCATGTTTGCCAAAAGCGTAGAACAAGGACCAACTAAATGTTGGTCAATTTTTGTTTTTATTTTCACCGGAAATTAGAGCAAACATTAGAACGGCTCACGATCAGACATAATAGACATTCATTGTTTGTTATATTTAACAATATTGTCTTTTCTACAGGTTAACTCTGAGAAATTTTCATATATATATATATATTATAAATATAAATGACAATAGGAAAACTGTTGTTGTTGCCGACAAGCTTCGTCCAATGTAGATTTTCTCAAGGCAAAAAAATCTGATATTAATATTAATCTACGCCCAGGCTTTTTCCCTATTTCACCTTTCTTAACAGAATTACTACTCTCCCAAACAAACGTACACAACAATATCGGGAAATCAAAAAGAAAAATGGTTGAATCCGTCAACACAACAATAATAACAATATCTCCACATGTGACAGTAATTGACTTAATTTTCAGTTAACAGTATAAAAATAGCGTTCTCTAAATTCTTCCAGTTGTTAAGGACATATTGTTTTTGTTATTATTAGTTACTTTGTTTAAATAAATTCATTTTGTTTTTCGCCTTGAGAAAGTCCACATTGGACGAAACGCTTCGGCAACTACTACAGTTTTCCTATTGTCATTTCCATATATATATATATATATATATATATATATATATATATATATATATATATATGATTTTATACTTTAATTGCTGTTGTTACCAGGTCCGCCCTGGCCCCTCGGTGGTAGCCACAGTTAGAGTCCCAGCCATGGGAAAATAGTGTCTACCAGGACTAACCAAGCTCAAAAACCATTTTACTCACTACAAAAGCATTTTACTCACTACAAAGATGCAACTTTGTTTCAGTGCATTTCAACTGCACTTCGACGGGTGAGAACCGCTGTGAACATCAGAATTTTTTATATTTTGTTCTAATCGCATCGGATATATATATATATATATATATATATATATATATATATATATATATATATCCTATGCGATAAGAACGAAAGTAATATGTAAATTCTAACGAAAGTAATATATAAATTCGAACATTCTATATATTACTTTCTTCCTCATCGCATCGGGGGATATATATATATATATATATATATATATATGTATATAAATTCTAACGTATATATATAATACAGTAATATATAAATTTTAACGTATATATATATTCTAACGTATATATATATATATATATATATATATATATATATATATATATATATATATATATATATATATATATATACATAATTTAGCGTTATATATATATATATATATATATATATATATATATATTTGAATAACGTTCTCGCAATGTTTTTATCACCAAACTGGTAACTGCACCCTTACCTTAGAGCAGCGCCCAATACCAAGATGCGAGTTCAAGTCATTTCCGCGACATTTTTCGTTTTCAATAAAGCCTTTCACTAAAGTTTTCAGAATAGTGACCTGAAATTTACGACGAAAAGCAGCTGAAAGAAGAGGAAGGAAATACACGTATAAAATTCGCAATAATAAATAAAGTTCTTTAAATATTTTAGCAGTTATTCTTTTTTTCTAAGATTCGTCTCTTTTAAAGCCCATCAAGCAAGCAACATAAACGAAATATATCGATCATTACGCTATTCTATCGACGATCAAATGGTAACATCTGACCGATTCCTGGTTATTCTGAATTGGAATCTGTTACGTTTTCAGATACATAATAGTTAGCGGAAACGAATCGGTAGAAGAAAATTGAAAGGTGAGAAGGCTAAAGAAAAATACGGAAACCAGGTGAAAGATATTTAGAGAGAGGGTGGTGGTATGATGGAAATGATATAGAGAGGGTTATGCTAAGTTTAAGGATATCTAAAGACAATATGAATGATTAGAAGAGAAGGAAAGACGTACAAATTGGAAACAGGACAAAAGAAAGTTAAAAGGGATGATGTGGTTGTCTGAATCCCTTTTGTCGCATATGAAACGTATTTTTTTTTATTCTAGAACACGTAGATAAAAAGCAGGGATGACAAATAAAGATTGGATTGCATAGTCGAGTAAAAGACATGATAGAAGCAAAGTGCAGGGGTCAGTGTTGATAAGTAATAGTTTACTTCCAGAACCATAAAGACTATTTGCTTAATCACAATGCTAACAGGCATAATTCCAAATCTACCGTTTCTGTCTTGCCAATAATTATCTGTTCGTAGTAAGGTAAACCTAGTATTGCCTGACACGTTGCATGGACAAATAATAAATTTCTTTAAGGAACTTCTGCAATCCTAGATAAATGACACAGAATGGCAAACCAATTAATAGAACAATCTATAAGTCGTTAATTATTTACATTACCTAAATAATGTGGATAAAAAATACACACAGACACAAACACGTGTCCTTGGTATTAGCACGTAAGTGAATGTAATGTATTAATCATCTTCTTTTCCCTCCAACTATAGGTAAATAGCAGGACAGACTGCGTTATATAGCCTTGGATGGCAACTGGTCTAAGCAACTTCTAGGAGAAGGACAACTCTGAATTAAAAATTTGCGGAGGGTCACTTAGAAAACTTGTGGTACATAGAGCAGCAGGGCTCAGTATTCGGGCCTTCAAGAAGTGCGCTTAATTCTGCACAAAGACTTCACAACTATAATCAAATCTGTTGTGGAGTGCTTTCGCAGTGGATGCTTGTATTGTAATAAATCGATCCTAAAATAGGTTCGACGTACAAAACGTTAGGAACTTGGTATTACGCAAGTAATCTGGTCGTGGTCGCTGATACTTTGGTATTCGACTAACTGTCGTCCGACATCGGCTCACTGACTGATTGACTGACTCACACGTTACTCTTACTACTCCTATATATTATAGGTGGGAGAGTATATTAACTATAGAATAGGTGTGTTCCACCATAACAAAATCATATGTGCTGGTGTCTGGGCTGTCGCTTCCTAGGAACTGAGCTGTTTGACGCTCATACGTCGAATACGACGGCAGAGTCCGCCATATATATATATATATATATATATATATGTATGTGTGTGTGTGTGTGTGTGTGTGAGTGTGTGTGTGTGTGTGTGAAAAGTGTATATAAATATAAATAAATATATATATGTATAATTATTTTAAAAAAATTAATATGACATGTATACATTCACGAGACATTCACGAGACATTTCCGACACACTTCCAATCTTTAAATTTCAACATACAAATGCGTATGTATAGATACAACACCACCCGTATACATACATATGTCATATCCGAAACTGCCCACATATGTTTATATATGTTTATATATGTATGAGTCCCGACGGACGACCAAGTATGTATATGTGTCTGCATACATCGATGTTTGCGTTAGTACGCTGACATAAGCGACAAAGTTTCCCCCACCACTTCCACAATAACACCAATACACGCAATCTACATAAACCCAAATTTAAAAAAATCAGTTTGTCTGACGATCGCTAAAGCGTGAAACCCAGGGTCACAAACTCACATCTATCAACCAAATAAATATATATATATATATATATATATATATATATATATATATATGCATTTATATTATCTCCGGAACATTCCCAAGTAGGCATCTACACAGACAACATTACTGTTATTTACTCCAGTCTCAATAGTAAATCCGCCATCGCTGAAAAAAAGATAACCTGGCAGCCGGTCTTGAAAAGGATCGCCAATCTGTGGTTGACTTAGATAGGAAATGTCTCCATTGGGCAGCATTTACTGGACAATCCCGTCTGTACCGCCAATTATAATGCCGCACTTTTTTTTCCATTTTACATAATTCTATTTCGGTTCACCATCTTCGAGTTCTTGATGCTATTTATATCAAGTTTCATCAGCCGATCCTATTTAAACAAAAGAACACTTTATTCGGTTTAATCGAGGGATTATGATTAAAAGTTTTCATTTTATACACTTTTTGGAACTTTGTATTTTGGTTCTAGTCATTAATTTATTTATAATTAAAATCTATTTTAAATCGCGGTCTAATCTTCCCCTCCTCCTCCTCCTCATTCGCTAAATATTAATGTGCCTCTTATTGTTTCTTGTGTGGCACCATTTACCAAGGCAAAAAAAGAAAAGAAAGGAAAGAGAGGAAGGAAAGAAAGGAAAAGAGGGGCGAGACCCAAACGTGGATGATAAGTAGGACACCCACGACTAAGAGACAATGGATAAAGGATATTTTGATAAGTAACAAATGGCGAAGAGTGTCATTACAATGGCAGGGAATTTCTGAGTGGATGGAGGAATCGTTGTGTTCTGGCGACGAGCTGTGTTATCGGGGATACATAAACAAACCGCTAATGCGGGAAAACATCTGATTAAGCAAACCACAGACCGACTAGCCAAAGAAAGATCCGATTGAAAATGTTATTTTGATAATTGACAAAAAACAGGTGAAATACAGGGCTTTGGATAGATATGAAAAATTAATTGTGTCAAAGCCGCACACGAGGTGGCGACTGACCGTTTTCTTTCGACAGAACATTTTTTAGCTGTGATAACAAACTATGTTATCAGTAATGTTCACCAAAGAGTAACTGGAACCATAGAAATGTTTCTTTTCGAGGCGACGGTCTGGCCGTGTTAAATAGACCACCCATTCTGATAATTAGCGATAATCTGACTGACGATGTCCAGATGAGACCGGGGTAAAATAATTTTTTTTGAGCGAGATATATTTTTTTTTCTCCCTGAAACAGCCCGCGGGATCGTACACGCCCGGCTGGACATCATTGGCAGAGTAGTGATCACGTGACGCAAGGAGGAATCTGTCACCGCCCATTTAGAGGATGGGTATGAGAGGTCGCCACGAGGAAGTGGGGAGGACAGCCGACACCCCCCTGAAGCATGGTGAGAAGGTGGGAGTAAGAGAAGACCCCCCCAAATGGAAAGAAGTGGAAAATTCCTAACCAAAAATAAAAGAAGTGGATAGGTATTTAGAATTATCGAGGAAGCCCCCGGCGCCGACAAACCCACCCCGGTTTTTGTCGGCGTCCATATAAGCGAAGTCGTAGCGAGCGAAAATCAGTTCCAGCAGAGAGTTCCAGAGTTGAGTTCGGGAGAGACAGTTCCCAGAGTCAGTCTCCAGTGCTCAGTTGAAGCAAGCCTCGCATCGGCTGACCAAGATTCGCGCAATTTCCGGACTCATCTTCAATCCAAGAACAATTATTTTGAAGAGCGACTTAGATCCAGACCACCAAAATAAGTTTTTTTTTCGACTTTCGCCCGAAGACACACCAAAAAAAAAGAAAACAATTTCTTAAAGAGCAAACAACTTGAAGTGTTAAAACTCGCCTAACGGAAAACAACGTGTCACGATCCATAGAACGGGTCGGGAGATAGACGCAGTCCTATGTATCCAACAACTAGACATAAAGTTTGTTATCCTTTTCTTTGATACCTTGAACTTTTGAGTTATCATTTTATTTCTTTTATACGTATTTGTGCGATACCACCCCCGCTTGGACCCAACTTGCATTGCGGCCCCAACGACTGATTGATTTCGTCTGCCTAAGATCGATTCACAACGTGGGTAGGCGGACTGGAGATCAACGCAGTTACTTTTGTAACCAGACGTTGGAAGCGAATTGGGAACGACGAGGCTGATGTCGAATCTAACCAGATTCCCATCCGAATCACCAAAAGATTAGAACGTCACATTTGGGTGCCGCGACCGATACCAAGCCAGTTGGTCGTCACAAGACGAGACAACACGACTGACGCGACAGGCGGACGTCACGTTTGGAGCGGCGACACCCGAACGAAGCAGCGAGGAGCGAGCGAAGGCTGTGTTCAGGGACGTCACACTAGTTTCTCGCCAATGATATGACTTTTCAAAAAGTCCACTCAAGGTAATATAATGGCGTCCATTTTATCTAGGATTATTTTCTTTTTTTGTTGATACAAGTCATTATATATATACAATTTATTATTTACTGGTTATCTGATCCAGGTTTCAACCATCAGGTTTCTCCAGGTGGTAATGACAAATTGTGTTTTTAACGCTCTATTTCATCGTTTATAATAACAGGTTGACCCCCAAAGGAGGCGGTTTTACGGCAAAAGTATTTCAAGCCGAAAAGAAAAAAATTAAAACGATATAAAGTCCTATTTTTCAATATCAACTGATCCACACGTCCAAATGTTTTTAAATTTGGGTACTGAGCCCTTTTTTAAAAATATCCGTTCGCTGGCCTGACGTGGTTTATAGCAACAACATTATTGTATATATATATATATATATATATATATATATATATATATGTGTGTGTGTGTGTGTGTGTGTGTGTGTGTGTGTGTGTGTGTGTATTTGGGAAGTAATCTCTATTTTATACAAATTTCGTTGAAGTGCGATTAACCTTTTTATTATATTTTTCTTGCATTCATATAAGTGGTTTCTTTCTGGAGTGTAAACGACAGTCCAAAAGATTTGTGGATACGAGCGCTTTCTACTAATCTGTTTATTAATCATTATCAGCGATATTTTTTCTTTAACTGAATATGTAAATTGTTTTTTTATGTATATTAATTGGAATGTTCGAACACGGTCAGCGTCTTGTGACCGTATTCATAACTGATAATCTTGAGAGTTGATTTCTTCTTTTTTAGTGTTAACGCTGCCATCATTATTTTCAACTGTTTTCAGCTTGTGCATAAGTTTATTATGGTCATATTTTTACAAGTATGCTACGGTCGATGGTTGGTAGATCTGTGAGTCCTAATGGAGCTATGTATTCCGAGAGGGCAAAAAAATTTAATCGCAGTGCCTTGCAAGTCGTGTTCAATATATATATATATATATATATATATATATATACAGTGATATATTTGTATATATATATAATCAGTGATGTATATATATCACTGATATATATATATATATATATATATATATATATATATATATCACTGATATATACATTTTTTCCTCTCATTTCATTGTTGGAAGTGTTACCTGATGATCCAAAATCCTTCAAAAAGGATTATGGTGAAATAAATTATTGTAATGGTACCTTAAAGTGGTCTGTTGTTCATTAAATATTAACTCTGTTCTTCACATTGAGCTCTCAGGATTTCATCCTCCTTGGATTTACCAATTCGGGTTTACCAAATTCTTCATAACTTATATATATATATATATATATATATATATATATATATATATATATATTTATCAGTGGTGACTCCGGCGGTCGGGCTTGTCTGGCTCAACCTGAGTGAATCAACATTCAAGTATATCTATTTCAAAGCAAAGACTATGTTTCGTAGTACGTCATTTTCACTCTTGACCTCAGCTGGATGCAAAATTGTTTTAATTCTGTGCCTCAAAATATTAACCGAAATAAATTTCATTGATATTATTCATCATAAAGAAGAAAGAAAGAAGGAAGAAGGAAAACAAAGAAATAAATATAAAAAAATATTGAAAAAAATTGTATCCAGTGCGTCTGCGTAGGTCTGACTTCTATCTGAGCTAGAGACATACTTAATAGTCGTTGTATTTCATGCTTTAATTTTATCAAATAATCTTTTAAAAATCTCTAATTACTTGTATGCCATGTATTTCAAAGAACACATTTTCATTTCAACTTATTGTTTTCAAATGTCTATATGAAATAACTCATTCCGTACAGTATAAATATTTTTAGCGGAATGTAACAATTGAAAAATGGCAAATTAAATTTAGCTCGACATAAAATCCGCAAAAATCAATGGAATTGGCAGCCTTAATTCGTCGACAAGATGTTTGGGATGAGGAGTGTCAGTATTGAAATATGATATCAGTCAACTATTTCTATCTTTACATTAGTGACTTGATATCCAGGCTATAAGAAAGGAAATGGAAAGGGGGTAATAAACAGAAATAATGGAAAGGGGGTAATAAACAGAAAAATATATCAAAGACATTTTCCTTACTCTTTTTCCTTGCATGTTTGGAATTTGTTTTAAGTAAATTATTTTTATACAATTATTACACTTAATATATATATATATATATATATATATATATATATATATATGCACATTTCATTGAATACGACAGACATAATGCTTTATTTAGTTTTTTTATACAATTTATCATGCGATCTAATAATGTTTTTCTTTGCAGATGATAAATTATATAAAAAACTGTCCGAATGTTCATTTTATCCGAGCGCTTTCGGCTATACATTTAGTCATTTTCAAGGATTAAATATTTTAACAGTTAAGTAAAAAAAATAGTTTGTTGCATATATATATATATATATATATATATGTGTGTGTGTGTGTGTGTGTGTGTGTGTGTGTGTGGACAGACAGACAGACACAGAGAGATAACGACATGCAAAAATCATAGCACAAGAATTACTGGTAATATACAACATGAAATATGTAAGTATTGATAGATTACGGCGCCTGGATAGACATTAGCCTACCATACATCGTAATATGTTTTTTGAGCGGTTTTTGAGAAGAATCGTGTGCCCATTATATGTTATGAACTTCCTTATCTGTGTGTGTGTGTGTGTGTGTGTGTGTGTGTGTGTGTGTGTGTGTGTGTGTGCATATAAATCAATAAATCCTTGGTTCTCTCTTTTTTCCAACAATGTTTGCCTTGATTCTGCCATCGAATAAATGATTGATTTGAATGTTTAACCTTTGAACGTTTTGGCTAAGATTGACAACTCTAGTTTCTTTTCGAAATCGACAATTACCGTAAATGATACCCTTCCGGGGAAGACATATATGACATTCCGGACAAAGTTATAAATCGTTTTACCTGGTTTTTTTTTTATCTTATCTATTTTATCTTATATATTTTCTTGTATGTTCTGTGTCCCGTCAGGACGTGGAGTTTCAAGGCTCTCCACAACGTCCCGTTTTTCGTAGATATTAAAAATGTTTTTTATCATCACATCTATTCCCTATTCTGCAATTCATTCACAACAATTGGTCAGGTAGTTGCCCCACTTCACCCTCTTGCTCCTCTCCCCCTCCCATGATATGTGAGTGGAAAATTATCCAAGCCCTCCTACCACAGTGTGCGGAATTCTGTATAACATTTTACTCTGATAAAACACTTCCTATAATACTACATTTACAAGCTGTGTCCCGTTATGGCGTGGGTGATTATAGTTCTTCTATATAGCACTTGCTAATGATGATAATAGTCCTTTATTTATAAGGAAATATTTGTTATTCATTGTCCAGTCAACCAGAGGGTACCGTCGGATGGAATATATAAAATCTTCAATAGCTGTCAATATCTCTGAGTCGATAAAGACGTTGTTTAGTTCCAATGACTAGACCTAAAGTGTTGTGAGTTCAATACCAGGACACAGCAATGGTGAACCAAACTTGGGGAGTTGAGTTAAAGCGAAATAACTGAAACATCAAGAAGAGGCATGGCACGTGGAACTAGAACAGTCTACCCCGGTGAACGAATTAAAGTGTCCGGTTCGAAATTACAATCACCTGTAGAATGGCGTGCAACGACAGAAACGTTGTGAATATGTCAATGAAGATGAGGATAAGTGTCTGAATAATGTAAATAATGTAATTATAAAATCTTTCTGTTAAATTTTTTTTTCAGGAAAAGACGTTTCTCAAGTCGACTAGCTGTTTTCGTTTTTAACAGTTCTGTTAGGGGTTTCCTTCCTAACCTTTTGTTCGAAGTAGTGTGGTTTGTCAACATGTTTATTATTTTCTCACCCAGTTACATGTGCTATCCATTTTAGTTGTCGATGTTGTTGAAAGTCCTCAAATGGTGTGCTTTCCATTCTTTGCTACAATTCTTAGTGATTCTGTAGAGAAAATTCACGCGGTCAGAAGAAGAATACCAATCACTAAGAGTTCCTGGCTTGATTCGCTGAAGTCATTTTTAACCATTGATCGGAGAAAACGATTGTTTATAACTGACAGTTTCGATCTTCCTGGACAATTTTGGCGTCATGAATGACATTCCATATGAAAGTCTCCATCAAACAAAGGTTATTTGAGAACAAACTCTGACAAGATTATTTCAGAACATGACTCGGGGTTTTCGGTTAATGTTTTGGTTTTTTAGTACTTAGCGGTGATGGGCAAATGTAAACCTGGATAAAAGTTTATTAGTTTCACTTTTTCGGAGATTTTCAGATTATCTAGCTTATTAAATATATAAATGAATAAAAATTCGCTTAAGTTTACCAACCGGACACAAAGTAAGGGTCCCGTTCTTCAATAATTTTAAATACTTAATTTTAAATCGAATTTCAGAAACCTTTAAATATACAGAATTTAATTTACTAGAAATATTTTAAAGAATAAAAACCACACAGATAATTATTGTTAATTACTATATTTCATGGTCGGGATAATTTCGACAAAAAATAGGCTGGGATAAAATAAGACATTTTACAAAACTTTTTCTATTAATATAATAGTATTATATTGTAGCAATATTTAGGGGCAGTTGAGAAACTCAAATATTCAGAATTTTCCACAGTATTTTTGCTGACTTTAGAAAGGTTGTTTTATTCGTGTGTTTTTTTTTAAAATTATTTGTATTATTCATTAAATTTTCAACTGTTATTTTTAGTGTCACTGGGAGTAGTCCAAAAGTTGCAAGGATATGAACAAGAGCTCAATTCTGCTATGAAAATATTCGCAGCAGACGCAGATATTATTATTATTATTAGTGGTAGTAGCAGCAGTAGTAGTAGTATTAGTAGTATTAGTAGTAATAGTACCATAGGAATTATTGTTGGTGAGAAGAAATAAGTTCAACGGAAATTTTAAAATTCCTTGGAACGTAAAATCAGGAAATTGGGTTACAAATATATCGATGCGTTTATTTGTCAGATTGAATAAAAGTTGGAATTCAGAAAGTAAGTAGTATCTATCTATCTATCTATCTATCTATCTATCTATCTATCTATCTATCTATCTATTTATCTATCTATCTATCTATCTATCTCAGTCTATTCACTATCTATCTATCTATCTATCTATCTATCTATCTATCTATCTATCTATCACACACTGTTCATATCTATCTATCAATCTATCTTTGTTCAGTATCTATCTATCTATCTATCTATCTATCTATCTATCTATCTATCTAAGCTTTAAAAACTGAAATTCCAGTGATCGGTTTTGTGTTTGGATTTTAAAAAGCAGGTCCAATGCAACTGGAATTATTTTCCTAGGAGTCTTTACAACCCTCATACATAAATAAATATATAAATATTAACTATCTATCTATGTGTGTGTGTTTGTATATGCGTGCGTCTGTGTGTATCAATATCTATATATGTGACTGTGTGTCTGTGTGCATGTATGTGCCTAAAAGTATGATTTCTTCTTCTGTTTTAAAAACTCAAGCAAATAACAGATTTTTCTATCGATAAAATCACAATTTCCCCAAGCAGTTGAAACAAACCAGTATTCAAATTATGTATCAAGCACATCTCCAATCGCGGCAAATATCCGTGTTATCTTCGAATTCCTCAAAGACATTAGCAAAGAACCATGTTCGGGCATTGATAACACTCTAAGATTATTGATGTGGAAATATCCTGTTTTTTCAATTATAAAATAGATTTTGAAATATAATATACACTTATTTTTTGCATATTATTCACCAGAAATATAATTTATCAGCATGCCTGAAGACAGCATTTACAAGTCGAACATGAAGAGTTGAATGTAGTTCATATCCGACAAGGCAGAGGGAAAATTTTCTATCTGATCTAAGTACTTATTGATCATACTCAAATATCCCGAAGATCCTAAAATGCTTTGTCTCTTTTCCAAGACTCAAAGGGAAAATGGAGAATTGATAGGTAACCATTTGTCGATCCCACGGGTCTATACACGTAGATACACAGCGGGTATACAACATTTAGGGTGGTCTTGAGGGACGTGAGAAATGAAGGCAGTGATGCCACAGCACTTTTATTCGCAAGATCTTAGGGTCAATTCCACTTCTTATATCGAGATACAGAACACGGTGCTCAAACCATTGATCGAGGGGTGGGGGGTCATTGCGTGTGTCGGAAGATATCTATTTACTACGATACGTACCATATGACCAGTAACAATTTCAATGTCTTAAA
>CAHIKZ030002323.1:4560000-4662500 GCA_903632075.3 Acanthosepion pharaonis | reverse complement strand
TGAAAATTTCTCCAATTTAACCAGTAGAGAAGACAATATTTTGCTGAGGCCTTTCGTCCGATGTTTATTCAATTAAATTCATTTCGTATTTTCCTTTGATAAAGTCCACATTGGACGAAACGCGTCAGCAATTACTAGTTTTCCTATTGTCATTTTTATTCACACACACACACACACACACACACATATATATATATATATATATATATATATATATAAATTTCGCAGCTTTCCACTAGTTCTCATCTGTGTCAAGTGAGAAAGAAATTTGAGGGTATTGAATTTTCAGTTTTTAATAATTGAGTATGTTATTATTATTATTATTATTATTATTATTATTATTATTATTATTTTCTTTGATTTCTGGCTTTTACACATTTCTTTCCGGGTCCCGCCCAGGGACCTAAGGTTAAAATGACATCCTGACACTTTCCACTGACAAAAAAAAAAAAGAAAATTACATAGATAAAGCCCTTCGTAAAGTGTGAGCTGTACTTGTCAGAACAATTTTTTGTATCTCCTTGAGGCATGGACTTCCAGGAATCCCTTCAATTAGTCTACTGCAATCTTTTCCAATCAGTCCTAGGGCTCCAACTACAACAAGGAATGGTTAATGTTCCCATGTGCCACATTTTCGAAATTTCTATTTCAAGGTCCTTGGATTTTGACAGCGTTTTGAATATCTTCAAAGATACATTGCAGTCAGCAGGGACTGCCATATCAACAAGGAGGCACCGTTTTTGTTTGTGGTCTTTAATAACAATATCTGGGCGGTTGGCTTTGATTGTTCTGTCAGTGTGTATTGTGTAATCCCATAGAATTGTAACAGGTCCTATCTCCGTAACCGGGTCTGGTTGGTGTTCATACCAGTTTCTTTCAGATTTTTCCCGTAGAAGTTGCAGATTTTCCAGTGCATATATTGACCCATTCTGTCATGCCGGGTTTTATATTCAGTGGGTGCCAATATCGTGCAACCTGATACAAGATGATCAATCGTTTCTGGATATTTATCACTGAATCTGCATTTTGGACTGACACAATATTTTAGTATATGTGCTTGATAATTCCTAGTTAGCAAGCATTGGTCCTGCGCAGCAAGGATAAAACCTTCAGTTTCCGCTTTCAACCCTGCACTACGTAGCCACTGATGGGTACGGGTTTTGTCTACGTCAGCTTGTTTGGTACGGGCAGAGTATTGGCCATGAAGCGGTTTATCTTGCCATCGCTTCTGAATCTGGTCGGTTGCATTCGTCTTTGATTTCTTTTTTAAGTATTTTACAGTTTCAGCCGGTGTATTGTGCTGTAGTTGCATCTCTACGCCCATTTGAAACTCCATTTTGAATTTGTTGGCTTCTTTTATTACGGAGTAAAGACGCTTACTACTTTCATGTTCCTTGACGCATACCATCATCCAGTCTTCTGTAGTTTCCAAGTATCTTTGGAGGCCGATTGTTGTAGTTTTGTAGGACAGTTCTAGTTGAACTAATCCTCTGCCTCCTTCGGATCTATGCACATACAGACGATCGACATCAGCTTTGGGGTGATGCATGCGAAAGCAAGTGAGAAGCTTTCTCGTTTTGGCGTCCATTCGCTTAATTTCAGCTATGGTCCAGTTAAGGACATTAAAGCTGTATTGCACCACAGGGACAGCCAGTGTGTTTATGGCTGATATTCTGTTTTTTGAGTTTAGCTCAGTGTTTAGTACCAGACGTACACGCCTGTAGTACTCTTTTCTTATTTTTTCCTTCATTTGGGGGTGTTGTATGCCATCTCCTTCGCTAATTCCTAGGTACTTATAAGCTTCATCATGCTCCAGTTCCTTAATCTTTGTGACAAATTCTAAATCTATTAAGGGTGTTTCTGTAATTCTACATTCCTTGAATGTTACTTTTGCACATTTATCTAATCCGAAGTCCATACCTATGTCGGCACTGAAGTATTTTACAATATTGAGGAGGCATATCAACTCATTGTCGTCTTTGGCAAAAAGGTTTATTATTATTATTATTATTATTATTATTATTATTATTATTTCCTTTCATTTTTGATGTATACACATTTCTTTCCGATTCCCAACCAGAAGGTTAGAATGGCGTCATGCTATTTTCCAGTGAGCATTTTAGTAAAAAAAAAAAAAAAAACGAAAAAAAAACAAAAAAACAAAACCTATGAAGACAAACATTTTACGTAAACCCCTTCATAAATTTTATTTTTGTGTATATTTTTTTGTATTTATTTTAAACTTGGACTCCTAGGGATCCCTTAAATGATTCTATTGGAACATTTTCCAATCAATCCGAGGCTTTGAACTAAAACTGGAATTATTGATGTCGTCATGTGCCACATATTTTAGATTTCCACTTCAAGATTCTTGTATTTTGATAGTTTTTTGATGCTCTTCTAAGTTACATTACAATCTTTGCAGGGATTATCGTGCCAATAAAAAGTGCTCTTTGATCACCGTGACTGGACGATTAGCTTTGATTTTTCTCTCTGCGTGTATTGTAAAATCCCCGAAAATTGTCACAGCTCCTATCTTATTAACTGGATCTCGGTGGTATTAATACCAATTTCTTGCAGTTTCCTTTCCGTAGAAGTTGCATATTTTCCAGTGCAGATATTGGCCCATTATGTCATGCCGTGTTTTATATTCAGTGGGTGCCAATACCGTGCAACCTGATACAAGATGGTCAATTGTTTCTGGATATTTATCACAGAATCTGCATTTTGGTCTACACACAATTTTTCAATATGTGTGCTTGGTAATTGGTAGTTAGCAAGCATTAGTCCTGTGAAGCTTCTAAAGCCACACATTCAGACGATCTGCATCACACTTGGAATGATGCATGCGGTAGCAAGTGAGAAGCTTTCTCGTTTTGGCGTCCATTCGCTTAATATCAGCTATGGTCCAGTTAAGAATGTTGAAACTGTATTCCACCAAGGTCTTTATGGCTGATATTCTGTCATTCCACTTCGTTTTTTAACACCAGAAACACACGTCTGTCGTATTCTTTTCTTACTTTCTCCTTCATTTGGGTGTGCTGTATCCCATCTCCCTCGCTAATTCCTAGGTCCTTATAGGCTTCATCTTTTTCCAGTTCCCTAATCTTTGTGACAAAATCTAAATCTATTGATTGTGTTTCTGTAATTCTCCTCTTCTTGAATGTTACTTTTGCACATTTCCCTAATCCAAAATCCATTCCTATGTCGTCACTGAAACCTTTTACAGTATTGACATCCTTCAACTTATTGTCGTCCTTCACAAAGAGTTTGAGATCATCCACCTAGAGTAGGTGATTGAATACCTTTTTGTTTCGTATGTCAATGCAGAATTATTATAATAGTAATCATTGTTTACTCTTTACTTTGTGGAATAATATTGAATTATTCCAATTCACGTTGGATGTGAATTCAAGCCTTCAATCTGTTTGAAATGACAACAGATGAATTTATTATCATTTTATATTGAATTGTATCAGGGTAACGTTTTTGTGGGTCTGGAAGGCACAATCTGTCAAGTTAGAAATTAAGTTATTATAATTATTATTATTAAATGCCACATTAAGATGAGAAATTAACCCGTAAAACTGTCAGTAAACAGGCAGTGTTGATTTTATGGCTGTGGCTTGATACCTAGCAACATTCTATACCTGATATTCAGCCCTCACCCCCCATCAGATTATAATTAATCTATCTATCTATCTATCTATCTATCTATCTATCTATCTATCTATCTATCTATCTATCTGTTTAATTCTGTTCATTTCTATCTATCTATCTATATATCTATCTATCTATCTCAATCTGTTCATATCTATCTATCTATCTATCTATCTATCTATCTATCTATCTATCTATCTGTTTAATTCTGTTCATATCTATCTATCTATCTATCTATCTATCTATCTATCTATCTATCTATCTATCTATACTTTTGTTGTCTGGCAAATTAGATAAAACACTTCACCGATCATTCCATTCTTAACATCTTCAAGTTCTGACTTATCTATCCTACATATCCTCATAATATTCACATCTCCCTTTCATCATTTACGCCCGTACAACAACGTTTGCCAATAATCTCTACGTTGAGTAACTTCTGAGCCTTGTATTGTGGTGAACAATAGTGTAAAATATTAAATGCCACGATAATTTGCAGATAGATGTAATAAAAATCACGTATAAATTATTATTGTTTAATATCCTTGTTTTTTTTTATTATTAGAGTTTGCTTATGAATAAGTGTGAAGTTTTCAAACTAAAACCACCTCATGGCTTTCGAGATCAATCAACAGTTAACATGCTAACAAACTTCTTCGTATTTTTATTTACTGGTAATTTTGCAATAGCTGGGATTTAAGGCCGTATTTTTCTTGAAAACAGGAAGAATTCAAATGTATGAAATTTCAAAATTCAGAGGAATTACCACTACTCCTGAAGAGGAAAGCAGTTCACCATTCACGATTTAGATTTCAGGGTTTTTGTTCTCTTAGATTGGTTGCCATCCAAGTCGAGATAATCTCACCTACCCTCTTATTTGACCTTTATATGGAGGAGAAGAGACGGGAAAGTGAACAGTGGTGGCAAATACTGGAATATGAACTCGCGATTTTATTAACGAAACTTTTCCTTGTTATTTCTCTTTTCTTGGAATATTTTTGTAAGGCTCTTCGGAACAAATGTGCACAATAAAGACTGACACAACTGTTACATTGATTTCCTTTAAATATTTGTCTTTCAAATGTTCGATATTTCCTTCTAACATTTCAATTTCTTTCAACTGAGCTCTGTTCACTGCGCTAAAAGCGACTTCTAATTTCTTCAAAAACTAAAAATGATTTTTCTTTTTACGGTGACTGGAAAGAAATGAGAAATATGAAGAGATCGATTCTACTAACCTCAGTTATATGATCAATTCAAATTTTGGTGACTAAGATCATTCTTGTACTCTAACAGAAACTTTACTCTTTGCTTAATGCTGTTGATTTAGATGATTGTCAATAAATCTTTTTCCCCCATGCAAACTATAAAAAGATTTTGTACCTTTCCAAACTGAACTTTTCTATGATTAAGAATTTTTTATCTTATACCTTATAGTGTGTGACTAACATTTTAGCATATTCTATCTTGACTTCAGTAAAATTAGTGTCTTTAAAACAGTTATGAGTTGTTACTAATTAGGATTCAGTGTTTCTCTTCAGTCATTTTCATGTGATCATTAATAACTTTTGTCTATTTGTGGAGTTGTTCTTCCTATTCTTTATCTCTCCGTATTAGAGTTTTCTGATCATGTCCTTCTTGCAGTTCTTGTTGTTATAATAAATCTTTCGTTAGTCTGTTTTGAGTGATCTTGCAATCCTTTGATAGTAATACCACAACCGTCTCCATTGCTCAAAACTCCTTTGATTCCAACTTTTCTTTTCTTCGTCTTCTTCTTTTCTTTTGAGGATCTTCGTGTAGTGTATCGGATATCGGCCTGGAATCGATGGACTAAGGTCAAATACCAAACGCGTTCTCTTTTGCAACAAATGCTCTTGAGAAACGCCTGAATCCCCACCTTCTGCTCCAGAGTACAAGTTAAAATAGAAGGGTAGACTTGACGCACAGGCCTTGCATGGCCATCAGTCTAAGTCTTCAGAGTTTTCCTTTTCTTAGAGTCTAAGAAAAGGAAAGCTTTGAATTCCAAACCGTGAAGGGGAAATCGATTTCTTAGAAATGCTTGACTCATTTTTAAAATCCTTTAGACTTATTCCTGTTTTCTAAAAAAGTTTTTGCTTAAATTCCAGTGATTGTAAAATTATCGATGAATAATCGTTCCTATCCAATTATTTTCGGATTTTATATTGACATATTTCTGATTTGATTATAATTTTAGTCAGATGCTATACTTTAAAGGTTTCTAACTTATTTTTGGCTTAGATTTCTTCTGTTGGATTTGTCCATCCATGGCAATTCGATTTTTGTTTTCTATCGCATATCTCAATTGTGAATCTTTTATTTCCGAAGAGAAAACCGCTGTTTCATGTCTGATGTAACTAAATTCCCATACTCTTGTTTTTTCTTACATATGTCAATGGCGTCTTTTCATGATTTCCTTCGTTTTTTTCAACGAATTTCAATCGCAAATTCTTTTCGCGTAGATATTGAATCTCATAAATTGTAAGAAACTTCCTTATTGAGCAGGTTTCAAAAATCTTATTCCCTGAAATCAGCTTAAGGGAAAATATAGAGCAATTAATTTGACCGAATGTAATTCCACGTTGAATTTTCAGAAAAATAAAATAAAAAAAGTGAAAAGACATCACTTTTTGTTAATAAAAAAAAAACGAGAAATAATTTTACAAACAATAAATAAAATTTATATATAAAATTGAATAGAAATTCCTTTTTTTATATATTAAAAAATATATAAAAACTCTCCAGGACAGATTTCTTCATGTAAATTCTGAAAAGAACAATATATTGAAGAGATCTGAAAAGATTGCATTTTAAAATATAATGTAGAGATATAATTCAAAAGTTAAGAACGACACAATGTGACAGTTTAATTTACAAGTCAATATTAAAGGTGTAAAAATAATTTTGGTTAGATCCATTGCGTAATTTCAGATATCTTTTCTTCAACAATAACTTTATTGAAAATCATGTTTTGTTTGTAACATTCTGAAAACTGCGAGGATTGCTTTTTAAGTAGTGCCTCCTATTTTATTATGTTCGTCCAAGTCACTAGATATAGATATTCATGGTGGGGCAGTAGAAGTTAAAATTTCCAACTGAGAACCCATATTTGGTTCCATTTTTAAAGATAACACATGCCTGCCAGTCTGGGAAAATGACGTCAGACATGAAAATGTGTGACAAGCGAAGATGGTTCACCGAATTCCTCCGTGCAGAAAATATTGCTTGGCATTAATCAAGACTTATTGTGTATTTATGGAGACCAAACTGTTGATGTGAGCTCAGTTAGATGGTGGGTAATGCTGCTGTATGCTACCCTCGAGATGGTATGACTTCATGTAATATCCCCACAGCTATGGGTTTAATAGCCGAACGGATGGTGATCTATAGTCTTGGTTGGCAACCAGCTTACAGCAGAAAGAAACGGAAGCGTGCAGCTAAAAAAATCTACCTAGGTAGATAATCATGATGGCGGAATTATGTTATCATCTACTGCACTTGACTAGAGTGATGGTGTGAAAAAGCGGGTAGCCTCTGATTGGATAGAGAGCGGCATGGAAGCTTTAGTTCATTTTTGCTACAAATGAATTATAAATGATAGTGAAGAGTTTGAAAATTAATGTTTTGTGGTTAAGGGCTTGCTCTAAGAAAATACTGTTAATAAATCTTTATCAGTAATAGTTTTTTCTGGATATAAATAGCAGACATTTCGGGCGTATCTTTGTGTCATCTTCAGGGTAAATCCCGGAATAAATGATAATCCGACACAAAAACACATAAAAATATGTAATAATAACAAAAACATTACAAATGATTCATTAGTAAAAAAATAAATCCAAATCCTTCCCATACAAAAATGATAATGCAAAAAACTAAAAAAAAAAAAAAATGAAAATATCTGGAACCTACAAAAATCATCCAAATCTTTCAACAACCTTATATATAAACAAAGACTAGACTTAAAAACATCGACAAAAATAACAACATAATTATAAAAACCTAGAAGCAGACAAAGGAAGAGCTATAGACATCATAGACAGAATATACTCTAAAACAAAACTTATAAAGGCACTAGTGTATAGGAACAACTATAAATTAACCAACAGCAACATAGACAAAATATTATATGAAAATTGCAAAACTTTGCACAACACATAATAAGATATTAACAAAAAAAGAGGACTTCCTAATAAACTTCATCCCCACAGCGCGCAATTTTTACGGAGTACCGCAAATTCACAAATCGAGTGAATTAAAAGCAGCTATCCATACAGAAAATCTGAATGGATTAACATCCCAAAATCCAGTGACTTTAAGTATCATACATAATCATCAGAAATAACAACATTATCACAAATATCTACCATAAATCTAAACACACCCAACGATATCTTCATTTCAAGAGCCATCAGCAAATAATCTTTCTAAACTCTATACCCTATTCCCTAGAATGCAGGATTTGTACTGTTGTGACCGACAAACATCTTCGAAAAACTTGCCGGGAAGAATTACATAAAACTCCCCCCCCCTCCCAAAAAAAAACAAGTTTACTCTGTGGCACCATTTAAGGGCACGAAAAGAAAAAAGGAAAAAAAAAAAAAAAAAAGAAAGGGAAAAGAGAAAGGAAAGAAAGGAAAAGAGAGCCGAGACTTAAGCTTAGATGATAAAAGAAGCCACCCACGACCGGGGACATTGACAATGTTATTTTGATAAGTAGCAAATAGCGAAAGGTTTCATTACCATTGCAGAAAAATTCTAAATGGATAAGAAAATCGACTATGTTCTGGTGGCGAACTTGTGTTATCGGGGATAGATAACAGCCACTTAATGCTGGCGAACATCTAATTAACAAACCACAGACCGCCTAGCTAAAAACTCCGAGACAATTGACAATGTTATTTTGATAATGGAAAAGATAGTGAAAATTCTGACCACCAGTGTCGTAGAACTGTCTGACAAAGAACAGGTGAATATAGAGCTTTGGATAGATAAGAAAAATTAACTGTGTCAGAGGGGGCAAACAATATTGTCGGGAAAGGATTTAATAGGTCGTCTGCTAACCGCACACGAAGCCAACCCTGGGTCACGTCTTGGCCGTTTTGACAAGACATCTATGGGTGTTAGAATTCGGTTGTGATAACAAAACTATGTTATCAGAAATTGGCACCAAGAAGGCAAATACGGCTAGAACAATGGAACGGTCGACTGTGTTTTCGCTAGACGACTACCCCACTTGATAATTGGCATTGATAGATCCCAGGTGACATTGGGGGATGAGAGCTGCGATTAAGGAAAGAAAAGGAAAAGAATAAGATATTTTTTTTTTAGCAAGATATATACTTTTTTTCTTCCTAAAACAAAGTCAGCCGGATCATACACGCCCGGCTGGGCGCTATTGGCCGAATGATGGCGAGGGCTGGGCGGAGGTGATCACGTGACGCAAGGAGGGAAGCCGCCGCCGCCCATTTAGAGGATGGGTATGAGAAGTTGCTAGGAAGAAGTGGGGAGAACCGTTGACGCCCCTCTGAAGTATGGTGAGAATAAGAGAAGGTGGGAGTAAGAGAAGACTTCCAAAAATGGAAAGGAGTGGAAAATTCCTAACCAAAAATAAAAGGATATGGATTTAGAATTATCGAGGAACCTCCAACCCCGAGAAACCCACCCTGGTTTGGGTCGGCGTCCATATAAGCAAAGTCGCAGTGAGTTAAGTTCAGTTGAGTTCAGTTCGGAAGAGTTCAGTCCAGAGTGCTCAGTTGAAGCAGGCCTCGCATCAGCTGACTAAGATTCGCGCAACTTCCGAACTCATCTTCAATCCAAGAACAATTTATTTTGAAGAGCGACTTAGATCCATACCACCAAAATAAGTTTTTCGACTATCGCCTGAAGACACACCAAGAACCAATTTCTTAAAGAACAGACAACTTAAGATGTTAAAACTCACCTAACAAAAACAACGTGTCACAATCCATATAGCGGGTCGGGAGATAGACGCAGTCTTATGTATCCAGCAACCAGATATAAAGTATTGTTATCCTTTTTTTGATACCTTGAACTTTTGAGTTATCATTTTATTTTATTTTATGCATATTTGTGTGATACCACCCCCGTTTGAACTCAATTTGCATTACGGCCCCAACGACTGATTGATTTCGTCTGCCTAAGATCAATTCACAACGTGGGTATGCGGACTAGAGATCAACGCAGTTACTTTGGTAACCAGACGTTGGAAGTGGGTTGGGAACGACGAGGCTGATATCGAATCTAACCAGATTCCCATCCGAATCACCAAAAGGTTAGAACGTCATATTTGGGTGCCGCGACCGATACCAAGCCAGGACGGGACAACACGACTGACGCAAACAGGCGGACGTCACATTTGGAGCGGCGACACCCAAACGAAGCAGCGAGGAGAGAGAGAAGGCTGTGTTGAGGGACGTCACACTCCACACCACTAAAAACAAATATATTGAACTAGCAGAAAAAGCCCTTTGACCAACTACGAAAGCCAACGAAACGAAACAACGAACAAATTCTAGCATACGTATCAATATACAAGAACAATCCAGAATTATTTACAGAAATTACAAGAAATCTACAACTACTTAACAAGAATAATAAAATGAAAGATATACTAAAAAGAACCAAAATAATTAAAAGCAAACATTAATCATAAAACCTAAAACACATATTAATGTCATCCAAATTTAGCCAACACACAATACAGGGGCTGACGAAATGCAACAAGAAAATATGTCGGGTTTTTGATATCGTTATAGAAAGGGAATTCTTACTCTAAAAAGCCAAAATATTTACAATAAAAAAAAACAAAAAGAAAACCCCAAAAAACAAAAAAAAAAACATAAACTGCAATTCCAAAAACTCAAATTCACAAGATGCAAGCATTTCTTATAGAGGTATCAGCCAAGCACAAAAAAACAGAGTTTACCTTCACGAAAGCAACATTAAATTACCAGACAAGAAACGCTATGTGCCATAGCATATCCACAAATGCAGCAAACGTAAATTTAAAAACTATTACCTACAAATACAAGAAATTCATAGACAAATATAAATCAGCACTAAATCATCGCGCCACACGCATAAACACACACACACACACCATAATTACTGTATAGATTTTTCTATAATAATATAATACATAGTATATATGTATGGAGAACAAATATATACATACATGCAGGCAAAAGAAACACATTGGACTGACTACACATCCGCGCCCGCGCGTGCACACACACACGAACCAAATTTTGCATGTATATGTACTATTTCCTTGGAATAAAACAAGATATGTGGGGAAAGAATATATATACACATACTGGCAAAACACACACAATACACAAAAATGGAGAATGGTTTTAAAAGATACAGAGAACATGAAAAGCTAAAAACAAAGATGTCATACCTTTTACTTTTCTGAACAATCCTAATTGTTTTATTATCTTTTAAGCAAAGGAATATTTTCCGCCAGTCCAAAAATTTAGATTACGACGACACACAAAAGACAATGGTTAAACATAAGAAAACATAAGAAAAATTAATACGTTTAATTAATATGTGGAAATAATCATTCTTCACCTGATAAAGGTGACAAGACTTGAAACGTGTGTAGCAAATATTTGGAAAATCAAGAATAATATATAAACAATTGACATTACGACTCACAATGTTTGCGGATTCTCTTTTTTAATTTAATATAATATATATATATATATATATATATATATATATATATATAGTGTATCACAAAAGGGAGTACACCTCACATTTTTCAGATATTTAAGTATATCTCTTCATGGGACAGCACTGAAAAATTACCTTTTGACACAGTGAAAAGTAGTCTGTCTGCAGCATATATAACAGAGTTAATTTCTTTTCCCCTCAAAATAACTCAAAACATAGCCATTAAAAGCTAAATCCCTGGCAGCAAAAGTGAGTACACCCCTAAGAAACTACACCCCTAAATCTCTAAATTGAGTACTGCTTTTCATTTTCCCTCCAAAATGTCATGTGACTCATTAGTGTAACTATGCCCATGTGTTCATGGGGAGCAGGTGTATTCAAATTTGTAGTGCAGCTCTAACACTCTCTTACCGGTCACTGAAAGTTCCAAATGGCACCACATGGCAAAGAACTCTCTGAGGATCTTAAAAATATTGTTTCACTACATAAAGATGACCAAGGCTACAAGAAGATTGCCAACACCCTGAGACTGAGCTGCAGCACAGTGGCTAAGATCATCCAGCATTTTAAAAGAGCAGGGTCCACTCAGAACAGGCCTCGGGTAGGTCGTCCAAAGAAGCTAAGCGCACGTGCTGAGCGTCACATCCAAATGCTTTCTTTGAAAGATCGGCGTAGGAGTTCTGTTAGCATTGCTGCAGAGATTAATGAGATTGGGATTCAGCCTGTAGTGTTCAGACCATACGCCGCACACTACATCAAATTGGTGTGCATGGGTGTCACCCCAGGAGGAAGCCTCTTCTGAAGGCAATACACAAGAAAGCCCGCAAACAGTCTGCTGAAGACATGTCAACAAAGCCCATAGATTACTGGAACCATGTCCTATGGTCTGATGAGACGAAATTTAATTTGTTTGGTTCTGATGGCCTTAAGCATGTATGGCGGCGTCCAGGTGAGGAGTACAAAGATAAGTGTGTCATGCCTACAGTCAAGCATGGTGGTGGGAATGTCATGGTCTGGGGCTGCATGAGTGCTGCCGGTATTGGAAAGTTACATTTCATTGAGGGAAAAATGAACTCCAACATCTACTGTAAAATACTGCAGCAGAGCATGATCCCTTCCCTCCAGAAACTGGGTCGCAGAGCAGTGTTCCAGCATGACAATGACTCCAAAACACATGCAAGACAGCCACTGCTTTACTGAAGAGGCTGAGGGTAAAGGTGATGGACTGGCCAAGCATGTCTCCAGACTTGAACCCAATAGAACATCTTTGGGCCATCCTCAAACAGAAGGTGGAGGTGCGCAGAGTCTCAAATATCCGCCAGCTCCGCGACGTCGTCATTGAGGAGTGGAAGAGCATTCCAGTGACTACCTGGGAAGCTCTGGTAAACTCCATGCCCAGGAGAGTAAAGGCAGTTTTGGATAATGATGGTGGCTACACAAAATATTGACAGTTGACATGTTGTATGTTAACATTGACAACTTTTCCTAAGGGGTGTACTCACTTTTGTTGCCAGGGATTTAGCTTTTTAATGGCTATATTTTGAGTTATTTTGAGGGGAAAATAAATTAACTTTTGTTATATATGCTGCAGACAGGCTACTTTTTTCATTGTGTCAAAGTGACATTTTGTCAGTGTTGTCCCATGAAGAGATATGCTTAAATATTTGAAGAAATGTGAGGAGTGTACTCACTTTTGTGATACACTGTATATATATATATATATATATATATATATATATATATATATACCTCTAAAAAGGGAATGCCGTTTCGATCCCTGCCGTAAATTACATTTTCATTTGAAGTAATGTAAGCATTTGATCAAGATAGACATTTCGTATATTATGTACCATCGGTGGGAAAATTTCCTCTTGTTTGTTGTTCTAAGTTTGGATGTTTCCTATTCGTCTTGTCCCACTTCCTATCCATTCCCTTTAACTCCTGTATCTTTTTCCTTCAGTTTTCCCTATGAGTTTTAAATTCTCTAGGTCTACTTTCCTCAATATGTGTTACACTTTAATCTGTTTCTTTAGATGTTAAGTAAAACTTTCCCTGTATGTCTCATTTCCCTTCATTTCACGTGTTCTGTCTTTAGTATTCTAATCCTTTTTTTTTTTTTGGTAAAACTACATCTTTGGACATCGAAAGGTGAGAAGATGTCACCAATGATCGCTCACGCTGGAGACGAGATTTACAACGAGGACTGGAGTATTTTGCTTGTATAATATTCACTGCAATATAGAAGATTAGATATTGCATAGAAATTCTGCTATTTTCAATGACCTAAAACATTGCTTAGTTTCTGAAAGGTTTCTTTCCATATCCATATTCTTCTTCGGATTTCCGTGTCACATTTTCCGTCGTCTATGGTTACATATAGTTAAATGTCTGTACTTGCTTGATTTCGATGTCGCCAATACATACTATTCACCCTGAGGTTTGTCATATAAATATTGTAAGCAATACAGAAATACTTCTATTAAAGAAATAAGTTCTTGAAAAGAAGGACTTTTATCTATTTAGTTGCAAATATTACCAGTATGGATTCAAAATTAGACTTTCATAGGTTTGCTTAACAGCGAAAGAAACTTGTAAAAATCAAAAGACAAAAAAAAAGCAAATCTATCAATTCTCTGTCAGCTGCAATAATCAAAACTGAGTTTTCTTCTGATTAGATATTATCTGCCAGATTTTTCAGTGTCATCGTCTGGCTGATAAGAAACACTGCCACCGCTTTAGGAGTGAAATTCATTTTTATCAGAGATCCAGAGAACTTTTGCTACGGTTAAAGATGGCTTCCAGATAATAGTAAAGAAACAGAAATTTTCATTTTTTAAGCATTGTTACAAACATCTTTTATCATGAGTTCTAAAAGCTCAACACAAGTATCAACGATAAAATGGACAAAAACATACATATTAAATTATATTATGCAAATCAATGTTTTTAGAATAACATTTCTATTAACCAAATAAAGAATTTTCAGGAAGTTCATAGAAAATAGATGACGTAATTAGTATTCAATAATGTAACATTCTGTTTTTTTTATGGATTCAGAATAAATGCTATCACTGATTTCATTCAAATTCCAGATCATTTTTGATTCTGGAAAGGTTTATCTTAAGTCCTAATTTTTAGAATATTTGGTAATGGATGTTTGGTCTTTTGTTCAAAATCGTTCTTACGATAACTCTAAATAATTTATACCATCAGCATAGCCCTCCACAATCCTCAACATCAGTACTCTCGCGTATACAGGAAAAAACACGAACGGTTGGGATTTTTAGTGGATTTTTAATATCGTGTCATGGGGGCCTTCAAATCCATGCGACACTGCGTGGTAGTATTTGAAAGGGCCTACCAGTCAATGATCCGACGGGGGCATGTGTGTTTAGAAGCAAGTGGAAGACATTTTGAACATTAGTTATGAATTGCTGTGTTGTGGTTAACGATGTCCTTTTGGATGGTATATTGCACAAACTGCCGATCCGTTGTTTGTCTTTTAAGTCTTCTTTACGGATGAGGCAACATTTGGAAGAGATAGAATAATGTTGAGTTGCTGGGAGGGTTCCCCGCGTGTGTTTATTCGAATAAAGACAAACACAGTTGTAGGAATAAATACTGGTATATTTGTAAGAGGTAATTAACAGCAGAGTGATTAGTAATAAGTAACGCCGGTTAGTAAGTAACAATAGCAAAAGTCTACAGTCCAACGGTATGTAATGGTAACCTGATCTCGACTGCTGTCGCTGAACCTGATCCTTCACACAACACACCTACTCTCTCTAGCACTGACTTATATCGTAGAGGGATAAGTCCATTATCAGTCAGAAGGTGGGTGCACCCCAACAAATAACGAATTTACACAACCAACATTTGTGGAAGAACCGGAATCCCCAAGGTACAATAAAGGCTAAACACCAGCATCATTGTATGATTAATGTTTGGGATAGAATTGTAGGTGATTGTCTGGTAGGGCCATATTTTATCCCAGCACTTTTACAGAAGCTGTCTACAGGGTTTTCATTTCGAGCACACATCCAGACTTGCTAGAGGATGTAGCCTTGCTAATACGAAAACCAATGTGGTTAATGCATGATGGAGCTCCATAAAATTTTAGTTACATTGTTCGCGATACACTGGCTGACATCTACCATGAAAGATGGATAGGTAGAGGTAGACTGGTTTCATGAGCTGCGCGTTGCCCCAATCTCTATCCTTTAAGTGTTTTTTTTTTTATCTGTGGGAGAACTTAAAACAATTGATTTATACATCAGGCATTAATAATGCAAAAACACTTCATCAACGTGTCATGGGGGCCTTCAAATTCATGCGACACCGCGTGGTAGTATTTAAAAGGGTCCACTAGTCAATCATCCGACGGGTGCATCTGTGTTTAGAAGAAAGTGGAAGACATTTTGAACATTAGTTATGAATTGCTGTGTTGTGGTAAACGAGGTCCTTTTGGATATAAGTTTATATGAACATTTTACATTCTTTTGGTATAAGGATCCCACTTCTAATGCTTATAAAATAGTTTTTCATTCACCCTATATATACACTTCTAAACATGTTTAAAAAATGGAAGCTAAAAGCTACGAATTTAATTTTGTAATTAAATTAAAGACATTAGTTCCATTTCATCCTAGCACTATTTTGCAAAAATAAAAATATCTATAAGAACACCGGATTATATATCTTACTGTTCTTTCTTTTTATTTACATATACATACATGACATATAATAGAAGTGAATCATAGAAATATAAAAAATATTACAACTGATCCACAAAAAAAAGACATTGACGTATTTTTTTATATATAATAACTTTAATAATATCTTTAATAACACGTGCCTCAATAATACATACATACATACATTTTGGCATTTATTATTTGGACGATTAGATATTAAATCTATTTCATATGATTGAGCCAGTATTAAATCCTATTTTATTTTTGTTCGGTTTATGTTTTTTAATTGGGATGGCTTCAAGAATTTGTAAGCGTTTTTTGCTGTTGTTTTTGTAGTGGTATTGTTGATTAGGATTTTTCTTATTTCACAGGATACATAATGCCTCAACAATGACATGTTACCTATATATATATATATATACATACATACATACATATATATATATATATATATATATATATATATATATATATATATATATATATATATATATATATCGAAGGAGAGTGAGAGAGGGAGGGGGAAGAGAGAGATAGAGACAGACGTAAATAAGGTATATTTAGGCAGCAAGTATTTATCTACACAAGTTTCATTAAAAAGTAGCGACAAAATTTAAATGTTTAATCTTTTTTTTTTTTTGTTTTTCCAACTCGCGGATAAGGTGTTGAATATTTTGTTCGAAATTCTTCATAAACTGACTGAATTTCATATTCTGTGATTGTTTTGTTCAAGTAATTTCGTCCAATACAAATCAATAATAGAAAATGAAATAAAGTAGCCTTTTGTTACATCGAATTCATAGTCAGATATATTGTAATTAAGCGTGATCTTTTGTAAAATAATTACAATAAAATTGTGTATCTAAACTATATATAATACATGAGTAGAAAGATAACATAGTTCAGCTCACACACACCCACCCTATATATATATATATATATATATATATATATATATATATATATATATATATATGTGTTGCGTGTGTGTGTGTGCGTGTGTGGTTGCGTGTGTGTGTATATATATATATAGGTGAGGAGCAAAATGTCTGTTTATTATTAGTATAGATTTTAGCTCTGTTATTTTACATCAAGCAGCATTTTATTACCAGCAGCACTCAATGTTTGGGTGTGTGATTGTCAGCGTGCGATACATTATATATATATATATATATATATATATATATATATATATACACTTTTAAACATTACATGTATTGGATTCATGAGTTTAACACTGAGGCCTGAAGATTGCGTTTCAGCATGAAACAGACTGTCTTTGCTAGGTTTTGACCTCAATGTCCACTTTTATATTTTTATACATTATATCTCTATTATTGAGTACTTTTACCCATGAATATAGCATGACTTGAAATCATATTTCATCCGTCCATGAGTGCACCGGCAATTTACTGCTTATGTTTATCGATGTCTAACGTTTCTTTTGTAGTCTCCGTGTTTGGGTGTGTGATTGTTAACGCGCGGTCATGCGCCCGTTTCTGCGTTTGTGCCTTCACCCGTCAGCACGGACGTGTGTCGTGATTATTTTGCCCTTTTCTTCGTAAATTTTTTATGTACTCGTTCTTTCAGCCGTTTTCCTCATTTTTTCATTTGACTTGATCTGGGTTTTTTTTTCGGCTCTAGACATGTAACCTATTTTTATTTATGGACATTTCAGTTTTTTGCTATGGAAGTTTTATTTCACATATTTACGTTTTATTTCAGATATTTTACGTTTTCTACATGAATAATTGGTGATAAATATTGTATATATATATATATATATATATATATATATATATATATACGTACATGTACATTAAGTGTGTGCTTTTTTATTAATAAACTAGTGATGAAATGGTGAAGTTAATTTTTTTAAAATATTAGTTTATATATATATATATATATATATATATACTCTTGTACACTTACGCACATACTGTAAGTGCATGCTTATTGTTGTGGTGTCCTCCCTCTAAAGGATCTATGTTGGACTCTTCTGCCTACTATAAGATTAGAAGGAAAGAAGGCCTTGGGTGAACTATCGCGTAGATTGTTCATCTGTCGAACTCTCTTTATCGGCAGAGAGGAACTCGTACGATGCTTTGTCAAAGGGCAAGGTTTCGTCCGGGGAGGTAGACAGGCCCTGAACCCGTCCAGGCGGGTTCAAAGGGTATATTTTTGGCCGATCCTACGGGCTCGAGAAACACACGTTAAACTCGGCCTTGTGCCACATACATCCCTCGTGGTGGGGAGCTGTTAAATATAACAGTCGAATTTCGTCCGAGGAGGTAGACAGTCCCTGTATATCTGTTTGTATTGTAGGTAATTTTTTTTTAAAGTATTGCTGATAATAATTTTTCCTTCAAATATTATTGCTGGTAATATTTTCTTTTATTCCAAATTATTTCTGGTATTAAAAACTATTTTTACACAAATTTGGGTGTCAACTATTTGTCCATAGCTGCGACCCTAACAAGTGCTACCACGCCTAACAGGTGCTACCACCGGGTTGATGTAGACCTGGGAATGCCAGCAATTAAGAGGTGGTTCCACGATCTTCAAAACCTCCTGATCAGAGGCCTTGCTGTTGGACGTAGTTTAACGTCTTACCCAGGACGTGGATGTAGTTTATCGTCATACCCAGGACGGGTTTCACTGATGAAATGTCTGAGTAATATAACATTATTCCAAAAGAACAGAATCTTAATTGGCAAAACAAAATGTTATTCGCCTTAAGCGGCTGAATATTTGGTTTTTGCATTATCCAATTCGTTATAGAAATTAGATTCTCCTTAATTTCAACTCATTATTATTTTCAATTTTATTTATTTTTCCGCACTTATCTCATTTTTCAGTACTTATTTAAATCTGAACATCTCACTCAATGCACCAGCCACTGGCACTTTCGAGTTAAAAGTTTCAACTTAAAAATCGTTGTTTTAATAAAAGAAAAATGTTAATTCACTCAGACGAAGATAATATGAAACTGACATAATCTAGAATATTTCAATTTATTATCTGTTCTTAAAAATGTTGACGATCAATTTTTATATCGTGCAACAAATCGTTCATAACGATCGAGATTTAAAGTATTTAACAGTTTAATTGAAATGTTTTAAAAGCGATTTTAAACATCGGTTTGCACATAGACGGAAAATTTTCAAAAGTGCCGCTATCGAGTCTTACCAAAATATAAATCTGCGCCCCGTTTTTTTTTTTTTTTAATTTCTCCGTTCCTGAAAGAATTACTTCTTTCCCAAGCAAATACACATAACTATAAAAATGTTAAGATTATATACAATGAAATAATTTAAATATAAAATACATTTAAGCATTCAACAAGAAAATCATTTACTCACTTTTAAGTCATTCAATTAGGCCATTTTAATTCCACCATAATTTCCCTGGATGTTTCAATTAACCTGCTGAATATTTATGAGCTTTTCTTCAATTTAAAAGTATAAAAAATAACAAGATTTTTTACATTTGGTTATAAATAAAATCCTTTCATTTGACTTGATGAAATTCATAAGAAGGTGAAAACCATCGGCGAAGATAATTTTTTTGTCATATATATATATATATATATATATATATATATATATATATATATATGGTGGCCTGACTATTGCGTCTAGCAAAAATAGTCTGTCGCCTCTGCTTGTTGACTTCAATGTTATACATACACACACACACACACACATATATACACACACACACACACATATATATATATATATATATATATATAAGTTAAATCTCAAATATGGATCGGAATTCGACAGCCTGACTTTTGGTCTTTATCTTATCATATATATATATATATATATATATATATATATATATATATATATATATATATTAAGAACAGTTGAGCATTGATTTTATGAATTTATTTATATATTTACGACTATAAAGATGATGGTGTGGAAAATTCGGGAATTCTCGTGTTGAATCCATACCGCTCTTGAAAGGAAGAAATCGTATTAAAATCATGTTTTCCATCATATCAAAAGTTTCAAATGTTTTTCACCCGTAGTACGTTTTCCTTATCCTCCCAGGCAAAAATCGATGTGAACATTGTGAGTAGGAAGTCGAGGAAAATATTTTCATTTTCGGGCTTAAAAGAAAAAAAAAATCATCGAATTCGTAGTTTTGTTTGGCGATGTGTTGTGTTTCTGAAATCTGATATAACAATATCTAAAATCACGGAGTTCAATAGATTCTCCAAATTAAAAAAAAAAGACATCAAAAGAAGCAAAGAATTATAGCAAGTAACTGATACATTTTCAGCTGACTGTGGCACTTGCCTATCATGTACAAGTCCTTAGAGCCACTCGAGGTAGGGTGTTACAGAGATATAGTTTATGAAGGATAGGTGGGGAAAGTAACAGTTAATCCTACATTTGAACAGGTTCAGATTGTAGTGATCGAGGAAGCATAATTTTAGGAGTCTGTTTCACAAAGTATCTGCTCATGGGAATAAGCTGTTACAGTTACATTGCATATCCGTCTTTGGATTTTATCAAGGACCTTGAGACAAACAGAAGGGGTTCCAGACCATATATGGCAGCAGTACTACATGCAAGGATTTGGCGCCGCTTTTTGAGTCTATCGAGTCTGCATTCCTGTCCATATATCACTACAATTCTTGTAAAAGTAGATGATAACAAGAAGATTCATGTACGTCCCGGAGCGGTTTAAGCAAAAAGGAGAAAAGGAGTAGGCAGATGTGACTGGATTGGTTGTTGTGATTTATTAATGATCGGGAGAAGAGGCATTGCTCTGATGCCAAACGACATTCAGTCTGTTGTTAACTGGGGCAAGGAATAGCTTGTTAATCATTACTCCAAATCTAAACTGTTCTCTATTAATCATATGGGAAGCCCCGATGCTAATCTCCAGGAGAGTGACTCATTGATCTTTCTCGAGCTAACGATGAGATGAATTGCAATGACTTTATTGAATCCGTTGCTATGTTAGCTGCTAAGAAAATTAATTCCGTGTCGTGCTAGACAATCTTTCTCTACACAATCTATCATACATATCTAAAATTCTACCATTCGTCTATGCTTAGAATATTGCTGTCACATATAGTCCAGTGATCCTGCTAAATATCTAGAGATCCTTGATAAAATCTAAAGAAGAATCATCAATATTATTGGTCCTGATCTGGCGTGTCGACTTCAGTCACTTTCACACAACCGTAAAGTTCCATCTCTGGGCCTTTTCTATAAATACTTTCATGGTAATTGTTTCGTTGAACTTTTCGCTATGGTATGAAGAATTTATCAATGTCAGCGCAGTACTACTCTGGCGTCGAGTTCTCATCAATTTACATTTCATTTGGCAAGATATAGCCGTAAATTCTACGCTAACAGCTTCTCTCTTCGCACATCTCGCTTGTGGACCGCCCTTTCCATGCTTTCCAGTCAACTTTAATCTTCAAAAATTTAAATGCAATATCAATCGGTATCTACTATCCTCCTGATTCTTCTTCTTTTATTCTCGCTCCTTAGCAATGTTTCGTATTTATAATACGCCCACACCCAGTAAACACTTGTGGTTTTCTGCTTTGCTTTGGAGTTATCGCGATTAAAACAAACAGTATCACCCAACATTTGTCAGTGTGAATTTTCGTCTCGAAGTGGACATGCGTGCCTGAAACTGCAAGACGTGGAAGTCTCTCTCCCACTTTAAAAATAATCGGGAATATTACCCTACTATGGGCATTAAAAGCAGTCAATACAGTTAAAATACTCTGTGCTATTTAACACTGTGAGGAAAGGAAATTTTCTCCCGATGAAAAGTGGTCTAATTTCATTTTTAGTCCGAATCGAATACCTTTCCTACGAACAGAGAAACATGTTATAGAAGATCTCTTGGATTTTTCTGTATACAAGATACGATGGATAAATTGTCGTCTAAATTACACAAGAAAGAAAATCACACTGGCATCTCATTTTAACATATATGTAACAAAATTGTACAAAAATAACTTGAAATACTAAAGAGTAAACTTATTCAATACAATCATCATTGGCTTTAACCACGGCCTCTAGACGACTTCGGTCTTCATGTGAATGCTGCCATAATCCTTGCCTTCGGTTCCTTTATGGTATTGCAGGTCTCTCGCTCAACTGCGCTCGATACATAATAATCAAGGGGGTTGCAATCTGGGGAGTTAGGTGGCCAGGTGTAAGTGGAGATGTGGCCACAGAAATTGTCTGACAGCCATGACTGGGTTATCCTGCTTGTGCGGCATGGTGCAAAGTCCTGTTGTCAGACATGGGCTCTTCCAGAAGACACATACTTGAACTATGGCAGCACTACCTCCTCCTGTAGGCCTCCATGTTGAGTCTGAGGCTCTGTGGGAAGATGAATGGAGGTATAACGTCGACATCACTAGTAATCACACAAAACATCATGAGGTTTATGTAGAAAAATCACGTGGTAGAGATAAACACTTAGTTGTGGAGCAAGCTAAGTGAACAATAATCCAACCTTTAGAAAGAGAGCTATTTATGTTGCCATAGAGCATCTCATTGTGCTAAAGTGGGATAGTCCATTGCTTGGCTGTGATTGACTGCTGGTACCTGAGTGGAGGTATTTCTATAAAATACCAGCTTGATTCAGCTGTTAGTTTGCAGGGTTTTGTATTAAGTTACAACCTGCTTTATTTTTTGTCTGCCAGCTGGACGCTAGCTGGGACCTTTACACCGGTAAGTGCTGTTTATTATTGTTATTCTACATCTCCTTCCCCCATCGCGTGTGGGTAGTGGCCTTTGGGGAGGGATGAGTTCCTTTAAACCTGGCTGGTTGTGCGGAAGTAGTCTGGACAATGCCCGAGGGGTTTTGTCCGTGTTATTGTTAACGACTGAGCAGTGTTTGACGTTATTCCAGCGTCGAATGTTTGTGGCACTGGTGTAGGGGTCTCAGGTAAGGCACTAGGTCTTGGAACTGGAATTGTAGGTGTATCCAGTTTCCTGAGGAATCGGCGATTTCGTAAGGTAATTCTACCTGATCCATCAACTCTGATACGGTATTGGTGTTTGTGGAGGTTTCAATGACCTGACCTGTTGTGTCCCCATCGGCGGGTTGTTGGTCGTTGTAGTGCCACTATTTGTCCTTTTTGAAGGGGGTTTAAGGTGTGTGCTGTTCTGTTGTATCGCTCTATGAGACGAGCGTTCCGCCAGGACAGACTTATCTCGCGATTTTGGGCTGCGGTTATCCATTCGAATGTGGCTTATAGAGTGTGGGGTGGGATGGTATATAGTCACGTAGTCGGCGGTGGAGTAGTAGTTGAGCAGGGGATAGCCCAATGTTTTGAATGGGCGTATTCCTGTATTGGAGGATGGCTCTTGCTGCACGATTATTGTCCAACGATCCTTGGGCTCCTGTGTTTTGCCATTTACGATTCTCTTTGCCGTTTTGACAGCAAGCTCTGCCCGACCATTGGATTGTGGGTAACCTGCAGATGATAACCTGTGTTTGACAGCCCAGTCTTGTAAAATTGCTTGAATGTAAAGGATGTGAAGGTGGCCCACCATCAGTGCTGAGTTCCTCAGGAGCACCGTGAAGCGAAAATATGTCTCAGCAAATTGAAATAATCCTTGACGCATTAGCTTCTCCGTGGCTCAAGTGGTATAGATTTAGCCAGCCTGTTAACCTGTCAGCGCATGCTAAGTAACCATGGTTCCCAACATGGAAGATGTCCATGACGATTTGCTGAAATGGCCAATCAGGAGATGGTGTCAAGTTGATTGGCTCTTTTTTTTTGACTCAGGGCAATTTTTGAGCAGAACGTACAACCTGCTCTAATGTTACGTATTGAAGCATTCATCCCGGGCCAATAAACAGATTCATTGGCACGTGCCTTCATCTCCAACTTCACCTTGGTGTGCAGAATGTAGGCTATGTAAGACTTTTTGCGCGTTGAGAGGTGGGGATAACGATTCTTTGATCTAATAGCACTAATCCATCGTCAACACTTAGGCGGTGCCTCACTTCCCCATATTCGCGGATTTCGGGTGCAGTGAGGCTGCGTGTCCTTTGGAATCCATTTTGTATTACCTCAATTAATTTTTTTGTATTGCGGATCGCTGCGTCCCGCCGCACGGATAACGTCTGGTGAGATGAGCTCCAGGTTGTCATTTGCACCAAATATTGCTAATAGGGTTGTTGATTTGACCCAGTCATCCATATTGTCAGACTCTATGATGTCTGATTGAGAGAGTTCAGCAGTGAATACATTTAGGAGTGCCTGTGAGATGTTTGCTGGGTTACGAGAGACAGCATCGGAGGCTCTGTGCCATTTTCCAGGGCAGTGCTGAATGGTGAATCTGTACCTGAGGGTTTCTCCTTTAACCTGAATAATCGGGGGTTTGGATTTTACTAAGGTCTCTATCTCCGAATAATCCTTTTAGTGGTTCATGATCTGTAACCACTAAGAGATTTGGGCAACCCATTACAAAAATGCGACATTTTTCCAATGCCCACGCAATTGCTGCTGCTTCGCCTTCAATAGGTGCATATCTGCGTTCAGCATCAATGCAGAATCTGCTACCAGCAAATATCAGGCGCCAACCTTCAGGGCAGCAAACTGGGGCTTTGTCAGTGGTGCATGAGCAATACTTCTGCAGAAGTAGGAAGCCCATTCCGTCTTTGCTCCAATCTGGGGCAAGGCAGGTTATTCGTTCTTTTTGAAATGTTGCGATGCCTTTTCGGACTAAGTCAACTATGACCTTCTTTGAATGCTGGAATGCATCCTCAAGGCTTTTATTCCATGTAAAGTGTGAGTCTCGTTTTTACGAGATCACGAAATGGAAGCATGACTGGGCTCAGTGAGTATGCCCAAGCGACTTGGTTGACCAGCCCAAACCATGATCTGGCATCGGTGAGCGTTTTTGGTATTGGGAAGCTTAATATTGCCTCCAGCATGGATTTAGAAGGGTTACACCAGAAGATGTTATTTGGAGGCCCCAAACTGCACCGTGTCTTGGCAAAATTGGAATTTTTCTCTATTTATTACAATGCCGTTTTTTGCACAATGGAGGAGAAAATCGAACGTGTGAAAAAAAAGGCTCCTTCAATGTCAGAGTCATAGAGTAGGGTGTCATCCACGATTTTTTACTTTGCGGGGATGTCTTTTATTACTTCATCATACCTTCAGGTGTAGGCATCGCCAGATGCTAGGTAACCTTGTGGCATTCTCAGGTACATGAACCTTCCCCATTTTGTGATGAAGGTGGTGAGTGGCTGGGACTCTTTATCTAAGGGGATGGAGTGATATCCATCAACAGCATCCAACACTGTTTTCTTTTGTTTAGGTGGCACTTGTAGTGCTAGCTGGAATGGTGACCCTGTATGGTGTGTTTCCCGTTTGCACTGTGAATTCAAGTGTTGGTAGTCTATGGTTCTTCGTGGTTTGCCATTTTTCTTGGCGGTAATTACCAGAGTGCTACACCAATCAGTGGGCATGTCGACGGGTACTGGGGTTATGATACCCCTTTTCACATCTTCCCAAAGGGCCTGCCTTACGAGCTCTTTGAAGTGAAAAGGCACAGGAATTGGGTTATGTCTGGCTTTGGGGACTGCTCCTTCTTTGAGGTGTATATGAGCAGTGGGGCCAGACATTGGTGGGAATTCACCATTATTTTTGAACGCCGTTTCGGCGAATTGATTTAATAGCCAATTCTTGAGCCTATCAATGTTTTGTTCTGTTTTTGGGGCGCGTTGGGAGTTGTCCCTCGACTTTGCATTGTTTAGGGCTCGCGTCTGAATTTTTATGTGTACTTGTCGATCAAAATCAATTACTTATTAATAGTGTTGGGTGTTATTTCCCCACTTCCCCACGGTGGCTGGATACGAGGTTGATTTTTTATGTAGTGTGCTCATACGCATACGTATGGTTGAAGACCAAGAATAGACCAGTCCTAACGACCACTGTCCAGTTTGTTTTTGGTATGTAGCAACCCTTTTTTAGGGCAATAAGGAACGTAAGGTTGGAATCTCAGGGACTATTCACCCCTAATAATGCTAAGAGAGATAGTTGACAAATATTACACTTTGATCTCAACCGGGAAGTCCAGAACTAAACCCAAGCCTATCTTGTTCTACTGATGTAAGATGCGGACACACAGACAAAATTTAATCCGGATTTTCCAAGAAGAGGCAGAGATAATCAAACTTAATTATATTCATCTGAAGAATATTGTAGGAAATAACGTAACAAGAGAAACGAACTCGATTCACTACGGAACAGCGACAGTTCTTTCGACGCCTATTCTCAAACAAATATGATTTTCAATGACACACAGGGAAATATTTGACTCAGAAATAATTGGCGGCTTTAATAATTCTTAATGGTTAAATAATCGCATTAATCCCGATTACATAGATTTTTGTGCGCTAATGACTACAGGAAAATAACAGTAAAAAGGCTTTCATCATTTCGAAGTGACTGGCTTTGATCTCAGTCCGCTTGTACAACAGAAAAATCGATTTTGAAATGGTCTCAAAGCCAGGTCTCGAATTGCAACTGGAAATTGGCGGGTAAATTCAGTTATCAGTCAAGAAAATGGGGAGAAAATCACTTCTCTCTGGAACAAGAGTCTCGGTATTTTTCCTCGTTTTTATTCATTGTCAAAAACCTTCAGACTTCAGAGAGATATACGCATATAATATTTCATAATAGGATTACTTTGCAGTATGGAGCCATTAATTAGTCTACTGCATTTTTGCCTTAAAAGCAAGATCAATTTTTAAAAATGTAACATTGTCGAGACATTGATAACGGCAAGATCAATTTTTAAAAATGTAACATTGTCGAGACATTGATAACGGCAGTATATTCGTTTTGTTACTGCTTACATGTTATATATATATATATATATATATATCCAAGTGTAAGACAGGGGTATATGAAATAAATTCCAAAAACCAAAAAATACTATTCTTAAAAGGTTGTTTAATACAGAGTAGAGCAAATATAATAATTTAGTCGAAAATTCTAACATAAATATGTTATAAAATCACTAAAAAATATCCATTTTGTTTCAACACTTCTGGTGTCTTACTAAATGGTGGTGTGACATTCAATACCATCACTTGGTAAGACACAAGAAGTGTTGAAACAAAATGGTTATTTTTTTAGTGATTTTATCACATATTATGCTATAAGTTCGAATAAATGATTATATATATATATATATATATATATATATATATATATATATATATATATATATATATATGAGATTAATAAATATATAAAATTTGTGACTTGAATCAGCGCCCCAACTCCAGAGATTCGTAGAAGAACCTTTTTTGTAATCATTCCTTCCACTCGTCAGGGGGTATCAGTAACTTACTGTCGATTGTCGCATTTTCGTTATGTTTATATTAAATTAAAACAATTATGCGGTTTTTATTAGGGTTAGGTTGTCTTTTTTCTCGGGTTTGTTTGTGTGTACGCGTGTACATGTGTTTATGTGGGCATGTGTAGAATTTCATTCGTTGCTATTTGCCTTTTTCATAATTGTCTTGTTTATATATATATATATATATATATATATATATATATATATATATACACTGCAACTTAAATAGTGTATCCACTATATATATATATATATATATATATATTATAAATTAATTGATTTAAAATATGTTTTTTTCCGCTACACAGTTCTAACCCTGTTTCAAAAATGGAAGCTAAAAGCCACGAATTTAATTTTGTAATTAAATTAAAGACATTAGTTCCATTTCATCCTCAAGCGAATTTTGGAGTAACTTTTAAAATTACTGGGTTTTAGCTGTGTCTTTAAAACCCAGTAATTTTAAAAGTTTTAGCTTCCATTTTTGAAACATGCTTAGAACTGTGTAGCGGAAAAATGTTTTAAATCAATTAATTTATAATATTAATGCTCTGTAAATTTACATTGAGCACTATTTTGTATAAATAAAAAATATCTATAAGAACACAGGATTATATATCTTACTGTTCTTTCTTATTTATATATACATATATATATATATATATATATATATATATATATATATATATATATATATATATATTACTATAAACGATATATTTAGTGGATACACGTATTTGCTATTCCAATTTTTTTTTTTAAAACAGTGAAATTAATAAGAAACCACCCATACTGATGAGTCCTACTAAAGATTGAAGCCTCCAAGAGGATCGAACCTGCATCCCCCTTTTCGGCAGAGCAATTTTATCAAATACTTATTCCTACGAAACAAAATACACTTTATATTAATAAGAAATCATGTAGAATACACAATTTTTTAAAACACACACACTACACACGTCCAAATAACTGTTAAAATAGACTACAATAATCAACCCAAAAAACTGCAAACTCTGTTTCGAGGAAAAATTAGCTATAATTACCTTCTCAGAGCAAAACAAACTGCTAAACAAACTCATCTCAAAATTTTACTACATTATATATATATAATCGAAAACTGAAAAGAATAAATAAAAACCTAAGACCTAAGATGTATAGGCAGTTATCGCAGCGTTACACCAAGCTACCTCACATATACGGTCTCCCTAAGATTCACAAAGACGGTATTCCGCTCAGACCGATTGTTAGTTGCCAAGGCTCTGTGTGCCATCCTCTGAGTCGCTTCCTTGTAGATATAATTGACGCATTGATCGGAAAAGTCTCCTTCATATGTCCGAAACTCCGCCCACTCCGTGGAAATAATCAAAGATGCTCCCATCCTATCCAACCAGATGGTGAGCTTGGGCGTGGTGAGTTTGTTCACCAAGGTACCCACGGAGGAGGCACTCAGATTGACCTCTGACCCTTCCCTAGAAGAACGGACCAGTATTCCAATAGATAATCTGATGGAGATGTTGACTTTCTCTACACAAACAACACACTTGGGATGGGATCACACATATATCGACAGGATGAGGACTTAGCAATGGGCTCGCCATTATCACCAGCAATGGCGAATATATACATGGAATACTTTGAAGAAATGGCATTAGAATCTATATCTCTATGGTTAAGGCACGTAGATGACACCTTCAAACTCTGGCCACACCAGGAAGATGTTCAGGTTCTACTGGACCATGTGAACTCAATAAGACCTTCGATACAGTTCACAATGGAGAAAGAGAGTAACAACACACTCCCATTCCTGGATGTACTAATATCTCGAACAGAGCATGTAGATATAATTGACCCATTGATTGGAAAGTCTCCTTCATATGTCCGAAACTCCGCCCACTTCGTGGAAATAATCAAAGATTCTCCCATCCTATCCAAGCAGATGGTTAACCTGTGACGTAGTAAGTTTGTTCACTAAGGTACCCACGGAGGAGGCACTCTCAGTAGTCAGAGACAGATTGACCTCTGACACATCCCTAGAAGAACGGACCAGTATTCCAATAGATAATCTGATGGAGATGTTGACTTTCTGTACACAAACAACACACGTCGGAATGGGATCACTTATATATCGACAGGATGAGGGCTTAGCAATGGGCTCGTCATTATCACCAGCAATGGCGAATATATACGTAGAATACTTTGAGGAAATGGCATTGGAATCTATATCTCTAAAGCCAACTCTATGGTTAAGGTACGTAGATGACACCTTCATACTCTTGACACACCAGGAAGATGTTCAGGTTCTACTGGACCATGTGAACTCAATAAGACCTTCGATACAGTTCACAATGGAGAAAGAGAGTAACAAAACACTCTCATTCCTGGATATTCTAATATCTCGAACAGAGCATTGGTTGAAGACATCTGTATACCGTAAACCGGCATTGACTGGACAGTATTTCAATTTCAACTCCCACCATACATACAACGTAAAGAAAGGAATCGTCCGCTGCTTACAACACCGAGCAAGTCATAAGTGGCGACCAGGAGACATTAGATAAAGAATTGGTCAGTATAAGTAGTACCCTGCAACTTAACAACTACTCTGGGTACATGGCAGCAGCCCCAAAATCTGGGATAGACGGGTAAAAGAAGAGGACAACAAAACTCAGAACAGTCTGCCTGCCTTATGTGAAGGGATTCTCAGAGAAAATACAAAGGATCTGCGGTCCATATAACATCAGGACAACCTTCAATAGCTTGACGACACTTTGCAGATATTTCTCCCGCGTAAGACCCTCCATAGAGAAGAACATGACTAAAGACTGTGTGTACGCTATCCCGTGCAGCTGCGGAAAAATTATAAAGGGGAGACAGGCCGCCCGCTTAAGGTAAGGCTTCAAGAACACCAGAAATCTGTAACACGAGGTGAAGGGGAAAAATCAAGCTGACCACTTATGGAGAGAAAAGCGAGATCACCGCCCTCTGTGGGATCAGGTTGAGATCATAGACAAGGAACACCATTGGAAAATTCGTAAAATGAAGGAATCAGCACATATTCTAGGCCACAAAAATCTCCTGAGCCGACCAAGCGTAGAAATGAATTCAATATGAGAACCAGTAATAGGGAGTGCCAGAGAAAAGCGATAAGAACAACAAAAATTGCAATATAAGCTCTGATAAAAACATGCAATGATAACAGCAAAAATTGCAATATGAGCAGTGATAAAAAATGGTTACTGAAGACATTAGGTTTCATGCACAGATGTCATCAAGGAAGTGGATAAAGGCGTTGGTTAGATCCAGTGACAAGTCCCAAACAGTGTGAGTTCAATACCCGGTTATGGCATTGAAGGACTTGGAGAATCTACGCCAGTGAGCAAAATAAAGTGTTCAGTTCGACATTCCAACCACCTGAAGAAGGCCGCAGCGTACAACGGCCGAAACTTTGTAATAAATATGGCGACAAAATGTACCATACCGTAAAGCTATATTTCTTCTTATATATATATATATATATATATTTTTCGATCCGGGCTTAAAGTATTCGGATGTCTAGTGGCACTGAGGAGCTGTGTTACAGCGAAACAGTGCTGTCTGTGAATGACATAATTTAGTTCTTGAAAATATATTTTCAGTTGAACACTGTTGAATGACAAGCTAATTCTAAAACAACGGTCACCTGCATATTGCGAAGCTCTTCAGTAAAATTAATGGATCACTTTGGCTCACTTTGCGTTTACGTTTGGCTGACTCGTTCTGTCGAGTGAAGATGGATCAGTGGTAGAAGATCTAACACCACTATATATATATATATATATATATATATATATATATATATATTATTTTATGTCGCAAAAAATCTAAAATTACCTCATGTGAGTATAGTCTATTTCAGAACAATATACACAACCATATGCCAGCCCTCTTCAGCCTTAGACTGACCGTCACAGAATAGCGGTTTTTAATTTAGTTTAGATAGCAGTCGGTGAGAACGTACGGGGCCATTTAAGAGGACGCCTCGTTTTGATAAGGAGGGTAGGTTTGTGACGAGGAGATTGTTCGAAGTGGGAGTTTATTTATGGCCAAAGCCTTTAGTTGTATATAAATGGATTTAGGTTCCATCTAGTGGCTTCTCTACAACTGATCACTACAACCATGACCTCTTCAATACGAGGCTCAACCGTTATCTATCCTTCATATCTCCATAATATGCACAACGTTTGCTTCCTCTCTTTACGCTTTTACAACATGCCGATTCAATAACTCTTTGCATTCAGTGGCACTTGGCTTTTGTCATTTGTGAATATTAGTAAAGAAATGGGTTATTCAGGCACATAAAATGGCTACTTCATCAAAGAAATTTTTCCAAACCAAATTTATTCAATTTTTTTCATCTTTTCTTTAGCGAATCTAATAAAGCATATTTGTGCATTGTTGTTACCACAGCTCCACACCAGCCTTCAAAAATCAGTATATATTTGAACTGTCATGTTAATACCCACCGCTTATTATGTCAACCTAAAATATCACGCCACTTTCGCGTTTTTAACATCTCAATCTACGTGGTCGACCTCTGCCAGCAAATTGCCTCGATTTTTGCTTCTGCCATCTTGTCCGTATAAAGTATCACGGTATTCTTCAATTAAAAGAACTTTCTGCATGTTTTTTTTTGTTTTTGTTTTTTTTCACTTACTTCTTTTGATAGAGTTATTTTCAAAGAAGGTCTTATTATCAGACAAACACTTTTGGATTTAAGTTCAGACTCCTTGTATATTTCGACAGTGTCACGTTTGTACAACGCCTGAATATTTAATAGCTCGACAATAGCTTTCTTTATAAATACTTTCCTGATTTGGAATACTAATCGGCGAAATAAAATCTTTAAATTATCAGAGTAAGTAAAATAAAATCTTTAAATTATCAGAGTAAGTCATCCAGAATCTTCAACAAACTTCAGTGTTCGTTGTTATCTGTTGAGATTTTGGCGTTTTCTACCGAATATTTGTTCCAGTTTCCATGATTGTTTTACATTTTGCAACATCAAGTAGGAGTTCCTAAATATTTCTCTGCTAAGCATGCTTACCACTCATAATAAGACTCTTAACTTTTGTTTTAATCTCTACAGAATGAACAAGCTTTTATCCTAACTGTCCAAACAGAAATTACCGTCATTAAACAAATAAACCTTTAAATATCAATAACTACTTATTTTTTTTATATAGACCACAGCTCAATAATGATGATAATGTGAAATGTCGTATAATATACTAGCAGCATGGGCCGGCGTTGCCCGTGCTTGATTCAAAAATCGTATGACTCATACAGCAATTGCTATCACTTGACTTAAAATATTTTTGCCTATCCTTGCATTTAAAGGGGTGTCCTTTGCCGTGCTGATGTAGCTACATGCCTTACTTATTGCCTATCTCACACTGCGAATTTTTTCGAAGCTCTATACTAAACATTAAATCTGTTACGAAAAAAGAACTAAACAAAATGAACACAAAACAATCAGCTTTAAAAAAGGACTCGTAACTGGAAAAACCGAATGAAAAAAGAATATTAACAACAAATACTTATTCACACCCAAACCAGTTCTGCGGAATCAGAATCAACATTGAGTTTAAGCAAGCGAATGAGCCAATTGGAGTAAAGTGCCATGCAGATTTAAATTTTTCCCACTTGTGACGAATGCAGCTATCGATAAATTTTTGCATGTTAGCATGTTAGTTAACATTCGTGTCAGTCAGCCGTTGGCTCTCACGCTGGCCAATAGAATCTTCCTGCCTATTCGTGGCAGCCAGTTATTGGCTCTCGCTCTAGCGAGTAGAAAATGGCCGCAAACTACATGAAAACTGCCGTAGAAGCATGAAAAAATAGATTATTTCTCCTATCGATGGGAGTTGAGAAATGCAAAGTCAGTCTTGGCCTTCCCGCTAACTTGGAGCATTTGCATGTAAATTTTGTTGCAAATCCGTCGAAAATTGCTGCCGTGCATTCGTTACACACACACACACACACACACACACACACACACACACACACACACATTCTGCCTTTTATAGATAGAGATTTAAAACTGTAAAGAATCTGTATTTATAAGAATATAAACAGCTACTAAATGTTTATCTGTTTTGAAAATCCCCTTTTGAGGGATCCGTCCCCACTTAAAAATATGATTTCAACCGAAATTTACTTTTTTCTAAAATAACATCATGAAAATAAATTCCAGGAAAACTAAATAAGATAATCAAACGCGAAGATAGAAATATGGAAGACGAAAAAATATTTACACCGTTCCAACTGTTGTCCTCATTATAATTGCCATATCCACGACGTCTCAGCTTTTGTACGCTCCGGACTTCTTCAGGTGATATGCGTTGGAACTTTAAATCGAAACCTTTATTTACTCGACGGTGAGTAAATGTTCTAATTCCTTGTATCATTTTTATTTTTGATATCTCAGTTAAGTCCCTTTAGTAATTCAACTCTTTAATTTTTTGTTCCCTCTTCTGTGGCCAGGGATTGAACTCACAACTCTTTGGTTAAAGTTATTATTTGGATTACTTCAACCAACGCTTTTATCCGCTGGTCCATGTGTCATTTGGAACGTCCGTGTGTAAACTTTGTTTGGTTGGTTGATTTTGTTTCGAGGCATATCAATCTCTATGGGTTAATATAATGTCAAGATATAAATATTTGCGGGGGAATTTTAGGCTTTCATCTACAGATATTTTGTACATAATTTTACACTTTTGGTGAATGACATATATATCATGTAGATCATAAAATGTATTCGTAATTTTACTATAAAACTGTACTCTTGATTTTTTTTGGGGGGAGGGGGGTCACACTATTTGCGAATAACAGGTTCCCTAACAAGTGCTACCACCTCGTGGATTTGGGGGAGATTTATACGTCGACAATATGGCAATAAAGGTGAGGACAACAGTTCGAACAATGTAAATACTTACAATTCCTCATCTCAGAAATATAGACACATGGCAAAAATGTTGTCCAAATTTCATGTAGAGAGAATTCCCAGCATCTTATGATTCTTCTTCTTCCTCTGTAAGTTAGTAATTTAGCACGAGCGTTACCCCCTCCAATTACTTCAGGAATATAATGGACCGTTTCGTATTGTTTACAAGGAAAGACGGAAAAGATATATCTGAGAGGCTGTTAGGTGTAAGGGAGTAAAAGAAAGCATACACAATAAAAAAAAGAGTAATAAGCGGCGATAGAAGAGACTATAATGCTCTCATATGTTTAACATCTGCTTAAGTGAAATGGAAAGATTTGTTAAAATCTTTACTCTTTGTATTTCTTTATAAAATATCCTGAATTTATCATGATTGTTATGTTAGTGTTAGATTTTGTTGAAGACGTGAAACTTAAATATTTAACAGTGCAACAATGAATTTCGAAAAGTATTGTAGAATCCTGCAGATCGGAAGGAGTTTATTTAATCCTTACATTACCAATTATAATTCATCAGAAAATTCAAAGAGGAAAGCCGTAAAATGTCCAATGATTTTAATAGTTCTTATTCATAGAAGAAGATTTTTCTTAGATTTTGTTCGACTTTAATCGGGACGCGTTTATTTTGTTTTTGTAATTCTTCGTCCGTTAATTAGAAAGCATAGATTAGAAATAATGAAACTGGCACTTACAAAATTGGACCCAACATCAAGCATAGATGGCGGGCTAATCTCAGAAAGGCAGCGTCTTGCCGATTAACGTAACAAAGTTATCAGCAAGCATCATTCAATTTAGTCCTTTCATTCTTATCGAAACTCCCCTGGTATATTATCTGTTTATATTATGTAGGAATAGACGGAATAATCTGCTTCGAATATATGCGATGGAATATGACCATTATTAGCTTGCACTAGTTTTTTTTTTTATCAAAATGTCCAGGTTGATTTTAAATTTTACAACCATTAAACGACCTCAGTTTCAGGATGAAAAGCGAATAAACAAGAGGAAAGAAAGTAATGAAGAAATAGGAATGAATTACAAACACTTTATAAATGAAGAGAATAGGAGAAGGGAAAAGGGAGCGAAAACATTTTAGAAAAGGAAAAAATATTTACTGGATATTAAACGATGGATACGGCCATCTTTTGAAAACTGAATTTTTTGTACGACATAACATTCACTATTCTGTAAAACACATAATATTAGTAGGTGGTTATTTGTATTAGCACAGACAAATGCATATATATATAATATATATATATATATATATATATATATATATATATATATATATATATATATATATATATATAAAAGACGTCCAAATTAATTAATCACCACAGAGATCCTTCCCTGCCCTCCATTAGAATGTCTGATGCTCAACTTCTCGAGATCGCCTCTCTGTGGCTGCTCCATCTCACGTTGACTGCTGACCTGAGATGGAACAAATACATTGAGTCAATTGTCAATTGCTTCGTCCACTGCAAGGAAAGTTGGCTCCCTGTACCGCGCCAGGAAATTTTCTCCCCGGAATCGATCCTCCAGATCTACAAATCAGATACGCAATATAATTGGCCCTGCTCTGGCATCTCGTCTACAGTCACTATCTCACAGACGCGCCGTCGCCTCTCTCTGTCTGTTTGACAAATACTTTCATGGCAATTGCTCTGAGGAGCGGCATTCTCTGGTTCCCAGACTTCATGAGTTCAAGCGCCCTACGAGGCTGGTATCAGGCTCTCACTCTTTCACTGTCGAAACTCCTAAATGTAGCCGTCTCTTCTACTCCAATAGCTTCATGTCTCGCACCTCTCGCCTGTGGACCTCCCTTCCCTATTCCAGTTTTCCTGAGAGCTATAATCTCCAGCTATTCAAATGTAATGTCAACCGACATCTCCAGTTGCCTTGATCTATCCACTACCCTTCTCTTCATCCTATCACTCCTATCTGATCTTGCTCCAAATTTTCTGTAACCCCTTGCGTCCTAGTGGCTTCTCGCCTTGCTTGGGGTGAAATGCTTAAAGAAAAAAAAATTGAGAAAGACGCTGTAAGTTCTAAAGAATATAAAGTCACATACTCCCTCCTCCTTGAGGTCACGATGGTTCAAGTGATGCCATTACTTGTTATCCCCTGCTAATTTTCCATCTGAAAGTTCTCCACTGCCTTAACCAGGTATTGAACTCACCTTCTTTGGGTGTGTCACTGGATCTAACCAACGCCTTTATCCACTGTGCCATGTGTCCTTGAGAAAAATTAGCTGGAGATAACTGATACTTGACATTCTTCAAACATGGCACGTAGAACTAGAACAGTCTACCCCAGTGATCGAAATAAAGGGTTCAGTTCGAAATTCCAACCACCTGAAGAAGGCCGGAGCGTACAACGGCCGAAACGTTGTGACAAATATGGCGACAAAGATGAGGACAATAGTCCGACTAATGTAAATACTGTACATAATACCTCATCTCAGAAATATAGACAGACTCTAATTAGATCCTGCTTAAACTAAGCATTCCTACAAAAAAAAAATGTGCCCGCGAGAGGAATCGAAAGGACATGCCCTTTTTTTTCCATCAGATAGACCCACTTTTTGAACCAGAATGCGCCTATATTAGTTCGCTCAAGCATAGAATTAATTATTTAAGGAATGCAAGTCTTTCTCGTTGGGAACTCTGCAAATCTATATCTGCGAGTTTTAGTTCATACAGGAAATCTAAATAATAGTAAATTTCGGAAGGATTTTTTTCGAAACATACATACTAAAAAATTACGTTTATAGCAATACGACATAGCGTCGCATAAGAATATTTCAATATATATATATATATATATATATATATATATATGTGTGTGTGTGTGTACATATATATATATATGTGTGTGTGTGTGTACGAATATATATATATATGAATATATATGTATATATATATGTGTGTATATATATATGTGTGAGTATATATCTGTATATATATGTGGGTATATATATATGTGTATATATATATATATATATGTATATATATATGTATATATATATATATATATTTTGTGTATATACATGTGAATGTGTCTATATATATATATATATATGCATGTGTATATATATGTGTATGTATATATACGTATATGTATATGTATGTATATATATATGTATGTATATATATATTATTTTTATTATAAAGAGATTATAACAAAAACATGTTGAAATCGATACACAATAGATTTTGTGTTTAGTATATATATATATATATATATATATATATATATATATATATATATATATATATATATATATATATATATATATATATATAAACAGTTTGAGTGAAACCTTGTCAGCTAAGTTTTTTAGTCACTCCGAAGAATTCTCAGTGTCCAATATTAGCCGAAGACTCAATAGAAATGAATGGCATTTCTCTCTTTTTTCAAATTTATTTTATTTGTTAATATTTTTTTTTCTGCTTCAAGCTTGTCATTTATTCTATTTTCTCCTGCCACAATCATTGTGCAATGATATTTCGTGCATGTCACAATATTTGTCCAATGTTCTCGGGATAATATGACAGCTTCTTGCTGCTTTGCACGGCACGTATGCTGGTCAGGTGGCTGGTGTGGGGTAATCATACTATAATAGCGTTAGCAGACGGGGACCACTGAAAGCACCTTGATAGTATCTTTGGGCCGTTGAACAAAAGCCTTTGAATCAGGTAAATAGTTGTGCACATTGACATAGGTACACTCATAGGCATCTATATTATATAAACTCTTTTTCTGTTTCCATAGCTTAGTATCCATGTGTATATGCAATTAATTTAGCGTATCTCTCTCCATTCCCCCCCCTCTCTCTCTCTCTCTCTATATATATATATATATATATATATATATGTAATTCATGAAAAACTAGGTAAAATCCAGAGAGCTTAATGTAAATGTTAACGTTAATTCAAATAAAAACAGACCACTTTAAGGTTCCATGTAATAGATTATTTCACCACAGCCGAAAAATGAAAAGATATTGTCTTCTCTCTCCCCATCACTTCCTCACTTCGTTAATTTACATATGTTTAATACGGCCCGTCAAAAATGTGTAAATTTCTTTTCATTTTTCGTTTCAACTTTTAGAAGTAAAATCTAATGATCCGCAGTCATTTAAAAGGGCTGTGGTGAAATAATTTATTACATGGAAACTTAAAAGTGGTCTGTTTTATTTAATATATATATATATATATATATATATATATATATATATATATATATATATATATATATATATATATGAGGTAGTTCTCAGTGTTGCACCACAGAGTTTTTCTCGTCTCTGACCATCCTTCAAATGTATAAATCAACCATTCGTCCTTGCATTGCATACTGTTGCCATATATAATATTGTGTCCCCGTTGTTCATCACGAGGTTCTCGACAAAATCCAGAAACGGATATGCAATGTGATAGATCATGACCTGTCATCTCGTCTACAGTCACATTCTCATAGACATGCTGTGGCTTCCCTCTGTCTTTTCTACAAATATTTTCATGACAACTGCTCTGACGGTCTACTTTCACTGGTACCCCAGAGGCATGTACTTAATATACCCCTTCAATGTTGAAACAGTTAAATGTAACTGCCTCTTCTACTCCAATAGCTTCTTCTCTCACAATTGCCGACAGTGGAACTTCCATCTTTGTACTTACTTCCCTGATAACTATAATCTTCAAATAATCAGATGTAATGTCAATCGACATCTTCTAATGCTTTGATCGTGAACCCCGACCCTCTCTATATTATTTCTTTAAACACTTCTCTTTACATTTGCTCTCAACTTCTGTATCTCCTTGCGTGTCAGTGGCTCTTTCGCCTTGTTTGAGTGAAACCAATATATATATATATATATATATATATATATATATATATATATATATATATATATATATATATATAGGTGTATGGAAATACTTTTACAAATTTTGAAGGCGGATTTCTCACACCAAAACATTTTAATATGTCCACAAATCCTTCGTTTTTAATTTATTAAGTTTAAAGTTTAGGAGTAGACACTGTTAAAAGCACAAACAAGATACAATCTAAAAATACTTTTACAAACTAACTTTTACTAACACCAAAACAAGGTAAAGTTTCTACAAAAACATATGTCCAAAAGGACATCGTTGTACCATAACATAACAACTCTTAACCAATGTTCAAGGTGTCATCCACTTGCTTTTACACACGCATGCACCCGTCGGATCATTGACTGGTGCACACTCTCAAACACTCCCACACGTTATTGAATGGTTTCACAGACCCTCATGATACGTTGGTGAAGCGTCTCTTCATTATTAATGACTGTTGCATAAATCAATTATTTTATGCAGCTTCATAGATAAAAATCCAGAGGATTGAGGTCCGGGGAATGTGTAGGTCATGGAACCGATCCCCTACATGGCCATTTTTCATGGTAGGTGCCAACCAGTGTATCGCTGACAATGTGACTAGAATCTGCTTGTGTCCCAGCGTCTTCTTATCAGAAGACAAACATACTCTCATAGATCAAGAAATGGGTTCAAAATAATGTTCCTCTAGACAGCTCCTGTAAGACGTGATGGGAGATCATATGGAGCTACCAGCCAGTCACCTACAATTCCATCCCACACATTAATCTCAGATTGATACTGCTGTCTATCCTGTATTGTACTATGAGGATTCCGATCCACCTAAAAATGATGGTCGTTTAAATTTGTTCTTCCCTTTATTCCAAATGTTGCCTCCTCGGGAAAAGAAGACTAAAGAGACAAAAAACGCATCGGTGGTTTGTGTAAAAAAACATCGGCAAAAGTTCTCCCATGTTAAGTGATCAGAGGGCGAAAAACCCTGCACTGGTTGCAAGTGATACGGATACAAAAGCTGCTCTTCATTTACCTTACATGCTAGGGCCACGTGACGTGTGCTGATATTGGATCATTTACGACAGCATGTAGTATCTGTTCTTCGTGATCAGATTGGTCTTCCTCGATCAATAGTTAGAGGTGCCACGGACCCTGTCTCAGCAATGCGACCAAAAACAGCTGCAAAGTTACATTACTGTCTTCGGCCTAGAAACGCAGTCTAATACAGCTGTACAAGCTCGCGTCGATTACCATTCGCGCAGCCTTATGTAAAAATCATATCAGCCTGCACACAATATAGATATCTTGCCATTTGTTAAACGGAACATTTCTCAGATAAGTCACTACTACACACGTTAAACGTTGAAGACAGCCACAAATGTACACGAATAACAAATGTTACCTAATTTACATAGCAATACAGCGCCATCTACGGTAAACTTTATTTAAATGTAATAACTCAAAAAATAATGATTTGCAGATATATCTTTATGTGATCTTTTATCATTGTTTGGTGTGAGAAACAGCCCCAAATTTTGTAATGTATTTTGATGCAACCTGTATATATATATATATATATATATATATATATATATATATATATATATATATATATATATATGTGTGTGGGGGGGGTGTGTGTGTTTAATCAGCAAAAAATTATTTTAAACAATCTTTGTTAAACAAGGTTCGTTTATTCAACGATCTATTAAGCTTTTCCAACATCCGACATGATAACTCAAAATCGAAGAATTTGGGGACATATTTTCATGTGGATATTTGTCCTTGTCGTGGTGTATTTTGGATGCGCCCTGTATATATATATATATATATATATATATATATATATATATATATATATATATAGTTTTGAGATTAATTTCTGTATACATCATCATCTATCTCCCATAATCTATCTTTCGTCGTCAGTCATACTATCTCTGTGTCTCAGTTTACATATATATATCTATGACAAAGTGGAAAAAATTTTCTTTTGACGCGTGCCATCACGACAGAAAGTGACGCAAGAATATCTTTTTTCCGAAAAAAAATGTTCTTTATATATAAATATTTATATATATTTTTCCCGACATATTATATTGTCAGCTATCTATTTTTCTCTCTCTTCCTACCCTCATTCAGCTTCTGTTTATATATCTCTCTCTCTAATTTATATATATTTATAAGTCGACTCCCCATGAAAAATTATTACCTGTAGAACAACATTTCAGCCTAGAAAAACACGATTTCAAAACCCATGCCAAATTCACTATAATTTAGAGAATAGAAAAGTTCAGAGCAGATAACATTAGAAAGATTTTAGAGTTCTATGAAAATAAGTGGATACAACGTCTAAAAAGACACTATCCAGCCGGGCTAAATCATAAATTTAACAATATAGATAGTACTAATTTATAACTTTACAAATCATATCCTACCAACATTTCTCACCCACACAAGACAGACATGCTTACGGAGGTGTTGAGGCCTCACATTTATACACACACCCACACGAATATAAACACTTACACGCATCATACTCACTCACTCCCTAATGAGCCAAATGATAACACACACCCACAGCAATTACACATATCATACTCTTACACATATCATACTCACTCACTCCCTAAGAATCAAATAACACACACAAAAACACTTAACAGCGACACATCCCCTCTCCAGAACCAATAAAAGTGTCAAACTGACTAAGTGAATTCAGAGAAGCATAGATCCATCCAGCTCTTATCTCAAAAAACAACTTAAAAGAGACTGTTTGACCAACACAAGGAATGTTAAAAGATTCATGTTGAATAGATAAAAAAATAAAAAACAAAGGAAAACTACAGACAAAAGTTAATGACATTTATTTCTGTAGTTTACTGCTACCAGCAAGCAGAAATATTTCTTCTCCCGATGATGGCCATTTTGGCCGAAACTAGTCGAGGAATCTAAATGAAATAATATTAATAAAAAAAACAAAATTAATCTGCAACCCAGTGTGTCTGAAGATTTTAATTTTTTGATATTTTTTTTATTGTTCAATATATATATATATATATATATATATATATATATTATGAAATAGACAAAGTCCGACAATTATTTTAAGACATTTTTATGTTTATACATTCTTTTTATAGATACAAATATTTAAGTAAATGCTCTGTTTATAATAAACAGTATTAAACAACATTTACCGGCCTGAATGTCCGAGAAATTTTCACAGAAAATATTCGTATTCCACCAGGATTCGAACCTGTATCCTATACGGAATCGTCATTTAGCTTGACGTGCCTTAACACACACGCACATATCGCCTCCATATTTCTTCATCCATATATCAGTTTCTTTCTCTCTCTCTCTCTTTCTCTCTCTCTCTCTCTCTGTGTCTCTCTAAGTGCGTGCGTGCTCGTCGTTCTGCATATATTGTCATATATTTGTCATATATTTTGCTATTTCTATATCTATTCAACCTCTCTCTATCTATCTCACACACATACATAAAAAAATACGCTGGTCACTTTCATTAATGTGAACAACACACACACACACACACACACACACACACACACACACACACACATGCGCGTGTTTATCGTTGCTTAGAGATTATCTATGTAAACAATGACAGACTATCATCACTGTCGTGTCCGTATATTGTTTAATATGTTTGTAATTTACATCTTTGATAATGGCTTAAGTAAGCCGAAAGCTTAGAAAATATGGATCAATATTGTGAATTTCTTTCTTCGTTTAATGATAATGTTATCAAACTCATCAGATGTTACGAACAAAATTTACATAAAATAAATAGACAACACTTGTCTATATTATTTAATGAAACGTGTATAAATGAAAATATGCTGCCTAAATACACACACAATATATATATATATATATATATATATATATATATATATATATTCTGTATATTTAGATAGCAAATGTTATTAATTTAAATGTTATTAAAAACAACAGACATTTTCAGCCGACTAAATTTAATGATAGAATTTTCCAAATTACGAATAATCCTTCTAAGGCAAGAAGCAAATTCCGTTAGAAAATGTCCGAATTTCAATTCAGAAGAAATATGAAACTGAATTTTGATTTTCTGAAGTCATCATTCTTGACGTGATTTTTATGTTTTGGAGACTCTGGTCTCGTAATGTGTTTAATATACATTTATATATAATCGCCATTACTATTATTATTAATATTATCATTATTATTATTAGTAGTAGTAGTAAATAGAATGGATAGAGATTGCCTCTTAAGTCTTATGGTGAGTTTAGTATCGAATTGATGAGGTTAGTATCTTTTGTATTCCTCATCTTACGATTGACAAAGAGAAGAAGTAGACGAAACCTGACACATAATTTTGGAAAATTCCTTTTTCCAAGTTTCCACCTGATATTCAAAGAATTATTCGATGCCATGACAACGTAAGTAAAATATTCAAGAGACATTCCTTGTAAGTTCTAATAAATTGAACAGGTTTAAAATAATGATTGCTACCCAAATATTCACACACACACATGCGTGTGTGTATTTGCGTGACAAAATATTATGATAGAGATTAAGTCTGATAATTATTTTATATATTTCATCTTTATGCGTTATTTTAATAGATATCATTTATTTAAGAAATATGTTATTGTTTGCGTCAAGATATGTTATGTGAGCAGAAATGAATGATTAAGAAAAAAAAAAGACAAAAACAAAGGTATATGTGTTTATAAAGAGTAATTTGGGCTTTGATAACCAGACCCTTCTCTATGGCTGAATGGTTAATAATAGGTCAAGTCAAATGACGGTCCCCATTAGGATTAGAAGTTCGACTCCTTTCGGAGGAACATATATTATCTACAAGATTTTACGAGCATTCAGGCTGGTAAATGTAATTAATAATGTTTAATTAAAGGAAACTGAGCATTTACTGAAAGAAGTTATACGCATAGAAATAACGTATAGAGAGAAAATATATTAAATGATTGGCAGACTATCCATTACATAAGATATAAAGTCCGATATTTTTAACGCACCTCGTGTATATATATATATATATATATATATATATATATATATATATATATTATTAATTGATTTATTTAAAATATGTTTTTTTCGCTACACAGTTCTAACCATGTTTCAAAATAGAAGCTAAACGATACGAATTTCTTTCTTTATATATATATATATATATATATATATATATATATATATATATATATATATATATATATATAAGACTTCCCGTGGTGGTGAGGGCAAGAAAAAAAGGAAGAAGAGGAAGGAAAGTTACTCCATCTACATTTACACAGTATTGAACCAGGAAAACCTGATACTGGTGTCTCTAACAAAGCTATGTCCATTATGAACAGCTTTGTTAATGATCTTTTGAGAGGATCGCTGTCGAAGCCAGCCGTCTAGCGCACAACAACAAACGTTCAACCCTCTCTAGCCGTGAAGTGCAAACTGCTGTTCGTCTTCTTCTGCCTGGAGAGTTGGCCAAACATGCTGTGTCTGGGGAACCAACGCTGTTACCAAATACACCAGCACAAAGTTTAACGCACCTCGTATACATATATATATATACACGAGGTATATATATATATATATATATATATATATATATATATATATATATATATATATAGGTGCGTTAAAAATATCGGACTTTATTTTTCCGACATGCGTGGAGAAAACCCTTTCGATGGGTAGTGAAACCACCCTTCTTGCGCATGCGCTCATTCAGCCTACATAATATATATATATATATATATATATATATATATATATATACATAACCTAAGCTTTCCTCGTCTTGAAAGACACACAAAGAGAGGAACGAACTGGGATTGATAGATAGATAGATAGATAGATAGATAGATAGATAGATAGATAGATATGAACAGACCGAGATAGAGAGGAACAAACTGTCATAGATAGATAGATAGATAGATAGATAGATAGATAGCGCAGTGAAGAAAATAATCAAAAGAAAGGAAAAAGTGAAAGCAAAGAAATAAGAGTGAGAGTGGGAGAGAGATGGAGGTAAATAGATAAATGAAAGAATGATATAGCGAGAGAGAGAGAGAGAGAGAGAGAGAGAGATTGAGAAACAGGAAAAGAATTCTAATAGATCTAACCGTGATTCTATGCTAACAGTTTCTTTTCTCGCACTTCCCACATGTGGAACCCCCTCCAGGCTCCATGCTTTCCCGACAACTTTAATCCTCAAAAATGTAAATGCAATGTCAATCACTGACTAGAGTCCTTCTGATTAATCTTTTCTCTTCTGCGCTCATTATTAATGTTTCTGTCCCTAATTCTTACAGACTCTGTAACCCGTTGTGTCTTAGTGACTTTACTACCTTACATGGTGTGATACCGATAATAAGAGAGGGTGGAAGTGTATAAACTTCAAAGAGAAAGAGAGAATATAAGCAACAATAAAGAGATAGAGAGAGAGAGAGAGAGAGAGAGAGAGAGAGAGACAAAGAAAGCGAGTAAGAGAATAAGTGAATCAGAAGGAGAGATAGAACGATTAAGAAAGAGTAGGAAAGCAAATAACTGACAAAGAGAGAGATAAATAAGAAAATGCCAAAGAAGGAGAACGAATAAGAAAGAGAGGGAGAGAGTTAGGGAGAGAGTGAAAGAGAAGAAATAACAGAAGTAGTAGAAAGACAAGGAGAGACGTACAATATATAAGGGAGAGAAAATGAGAGACAGAGAGAGGAAAATTCAAACGACCGAGATTGAGAGAGAGAGAGAGAGAGAGAGATAGAGATAGAGATAGAGAGAGAGAGAGAGAGAGAGAGAAAATATAAACGATCAAGAGAGGAAGCCAATGGCACTTAGACAGAGAAAGAAAGGGAGAAAGAAAGAGAGAGAGAGAGTGATAGAAAGAAAGAGAGTGATGACGAAGATATGAGAGAATGTAAAGAGATCTTTAATTGAATCGACGCCTTTGGATTGTAAAAGGAAGTTTTCGTCTGACAATCCAAATGAAAGGAAAAACAGAGTTAAATGAAACTGTCTGGACACTGATCAATGGCCATCACCAAAAGTATCAATAAAATCGATCAGTTTCAATTTTTGCAGTTTCAACCTTCATTGCATCGATGCTCTTAAACAGTGAGAAAAATTATAAAACTATAGACTGTTGCTGTTTCCTTTGCACCTAATACCGTTGGGAAAGGCATGAACCAATTTATTCCTTTTCATTATCAGGGAATTAAATCATAGAGCTCACTGTACTCTGTAGCTGATTCTCAGGTTTCTAATAATCGTACCCACCAGCTTATAAATTTTAAAAATGTTTCCGACGCTCAATTTTATTTCAATTCATCTGCTTATTCATTTCCATGAAAACTTCATAGAAAAAAAATCAATTCTAAGAAAAAAGTCATTTAGAACGGCGAAACTGATTAGGTTGTTCAAGCCTTCAGCTCGTTTCCCACAGTCGAAACATCCAACATCTATCGTTATTTTCATGGAAAGCGTCCAGACGAAATCCACTGCTCAATTTCACCAGTTTTAAACTTTACGTTCAAGACCCGCCATACTAAGCACATTATGGCGCACGACCATTATCCCGTTCGTCTATCATTGGTGAAATGTAAATTCCACTTGAGCAGCTTCTTCCCACGAAAAGTTACTTTCTTGAACCGACACCCAAAATGATCCTCTTCTCTGCTCAAGTCTCGGGTCAACCGTTATCTTCTACAAATATTGCCATAAACTGTGCCTCGTACTGTGTAACTGTCTGCATGAAGTGGCTCTTGCGCCTTGTATAGGACGAACAGCATTGTAAGAAAACAAGATACTGATTCTAAAACTTATTTCAAATTATAATCCATTGAATTCTAAATAATATTTTAGTTGCGAAATGTTCCATCTTTTCTCGTTATTTAAAAAAAATATAATTTACGATATAAAACTAGTGTTGAATGACAGGAGTTTATCTTCTTTTTTTTAATCCATGGAGTTTTGTTTTTTTTTGTTTTTTTTTCAGGGCAGCTTAATCCCGTGAAAGATTAAAACATTAAAATGCTTCTTGACTACTTACAGATTTCGGCTTAAATATAGATTGAAATTCACTGGACCGTTTTTTAAAAAACAGTGAAGAATTTGGAGTTGGTCAGTTTATTTATGGATTAACATTCACTCGATCTTCCTTTCCACACAACATTTGTCTGAATAAAAAATATTGTTATTTTTTTTTATCAACTTCTGTGTTTGGGCGTATCAAATCCATTCCTGATTCCTTAAAAAATTATCTGTATCCTGTCTTTATTTACAAATATCAAGTTTGACACTGTGATTACATCATTGATAAATGTGTACTACTAATTTTGTCCTTTTTCCCCAAGTTGTAATAGTACACAGATATCAATGACGTCAGCACGGTTTCAAACATGGCGTAAATAAAATAAAAATACAGATAAGACTTTATAAAGTCAAGGATCGAATTTGAAATTGTATTTATATTATGAGATTGAGATCAATACATCTTTTCAAAATCATAAAAATAATGCTAATCAAAAATTTATTTCCATATCCTGTTTATTCAATTTTGTCAAAATCTTTATTCAAGCCGTTGTCTTATTTTAAAAATCAATTCTCCCCAAGTAAGGTGATAATGCCACTAAGACGCAAGAGGAATGAAAAAGAATGAGAAGATATTATAAGGAACAGGAAACCCGATTCTAAACACGAAACAAGGGATAAACCTGTACTCTTCTTGTTCATAAGACCGGGGAAGAGTGTAAATCGTACGGTAAGTGAACAGTCTACAACAGGGATCGGCAACCTCTTGGAGAGAGTAGGCCAGACAGTTATACAGTATCTCGAAGATGGTCATGATATCAAATGTACCATAATAAATTTTCTTGGCTTTAGACCGCTCCAGGCAGAAGACTGCCTTGATCTAGTGAGAAAAAAAACAAAACAAAAGAAAACAACGAAGTTAATATTATTTCCCAATTTTACTGCAGGAATAAAAGAGTAACAACTAACACAAACAAAAATGCAAATTCTTTACTACAAACGAAATACACTTAGAAACGGCAAGTTATTTAATAAAACACTTGTTTCTGCTTATTGTTCAATAACTTCTCTACATCAGGAGAATATTTGTCGATGACAGGAGCAAAACATCTTCCAGGAGGCTATCCCTCAACCTTGTTCTTAAATGACTTTTAGTATATTTCACTTGTTTACATACATATGTGTTGCCAAATAATGATATCATCATTTTCACATTATTCAATAGGATTTTGTATTTTCCGATTCGCAAAACATATTTCTTGTAGCTGTGGATTCTGAATTTGATTTCAAAAATGCGTCGCAGTTTAAGTTAACTCCAACTGATATTTTTCTGCCATTTTCTCCACAAATTAATTAGATAATTAATGTCCAGGTGTTAAGTTGGCGGGCTGGAAGGATGTGGCCTGGAGGGCAGTGGTTGCTGACGCCTGGCTGACAGCCAGGATCGTATGCTAGATAAACAGTAGCCAGGCTGATAATAATTTAATAGATATGATTGATATAAAAATAAAATCACATTGGAAGTGGTTGACGTCGTGTCTTTTCGTAATTAGTTCACAATTACATAGAACAAAACACGGCGATCCATGAAGAAGCAAATGAAGGATATTAGAAACAGGATTTAAAAGTTTATATTAATTTGAAGGTAAAATTTTGATAGAGAAGAAAATTCTTTAAAACTCCCCGCTTATTCAAAATTCCTTTTCATTCACAACCTGGAATTATGTTCAAAACAAGTCGAGGAGAAGAAAATTCAAAAATCAAAGCAGCGAAATAAGCAACGAGAAACAGATTCACTCTAGTTCCGAAGAACAACTAAGACAATGGACAGTTTATGATAATTAAAGAAAATGTCGTAGTCGGCAACCTTTCGTCTCAAGAGACGATGGAGTAACCCGGTGTGCTACGAGCATGGCAAGGATATATGGAGAAATAGGCCTGCCCAGACGTCTAGTTCCCCCTCTCGGCCTTGCTAGGAGAGAGTCCAAAGGAGAGGATAAACCAATACAGTTTGATACCAGCGCGGCTGCAGGAGTTGCCGGAAGGTAGCACAAAGTGCCGTCCATCTGCCTTAGGGGCTCTACTCCTGGTTTGAATTCAGAGTTGTCCTTCTCCTAGACCAGTGGCCATCCAAGGCTATAGAACCCAGTCTGTCCTGCTACTTACCCATAGAGGAAGGAGAAGAGGATTCACACGTTCCCCAAGGGTATTAGCACGAAAGCCGCTATCCATTACTGAACCGTGTCTCCTCTTTAAAGAAAAAGTAAGTTATCGAGAATTAGGTATTCTTAAAGGAATAATACCTTAAAAAGTACGTATGATGCTTAATGCAATCTGATATATATATATATATATATATATATATATATATATATATATATATATATATATATATATATATATGCATGTTTCATTAAAAACGACAGACAAGGTACTGCGGTTAAGCTTTTCCTGTAATTTTTCTTGTGTTCGAAAAAGAGCTTTCTTTTCTGGACAAAGGGTGTGTTAGAACTGTCCAAATGTTTTATATTTCCGAGCGCTTTCGGCTAAACATTTAGCCATTATCAAGGATGATTCGATTTTTCAGCTTAGTTGAGTGTTTGCGTTCTGTGTATGTCTTAGTGTGTGGTAGAGATGTTTTTAATTTCCGAATACGGTTAGCATATATTGGCATGTATATTTTATATATATATATATATATATATATATATATATATATATATATTATCGGTTAGTTTCGACAGACTGGAAAGTCTACTAAGGTAACTAAACAATTGATGCTGTAGACCGATGCTCAGGCACCACACCCGGAAAGCCAGAGAGTGTTTTATATTGCCTTAGTTAAAGTTTCTCAGAGAGATTATATAATCTGGCGAGATCAGTAATTGAACAAAGCTAATACGTTCGAAACCTCTGTCAGGGTGACTTTTGACTTCGTGCTATCAGAACCATTCACTGCTTCCAAACACTATCCTCTGCCTAATTACATTGACAAGGCTTGGACCAAACGGTATTTTTCAGGCATTTCGCAAACGTTCCGTACCCTGGAATCGTCTCCACGGGTCGATAACATCAAGGGCTTACCTCTCTGACAAATCGACATGAATGAAATTCAAACCCGAATTTCATGCTAACATTCTACCCAAGCGGACACGCACAGTCTGGGTCAAGACCAAAATAATTTGATACAAATTGTATGAACTAAACCGCGACCCATTGCCGGCGATTAAAGTTAATGAAAATCTTAGCCACCATTATAATATTTTATATGAATATAGTATTTAATATTGCCGCTAATACTTTGAAACATCTAATATGAATAAGAAAATCGATGCATAACATACATTTTTAATCACTGCGATCCTCATAGGGGATTCGGCTTACGGCCATATCACGTTAAAACATTGGTTCCTGTTAATCAACGTCGAGCCTGCTAAGTACCGAGATAGGTAGCCGCTTGGAAATACCGTGTGCTGTAAGCTTGGATATTCGGATCGAGTAATGGCTCGAAATTATTAATCGGACAGCTGAGTTTCAATTCCCGTTGTGTTCTTTATATTCAAATACGCGCAGATACACTTAGGAAAGGTGTGAACCCACCTATTCCCCCCCCCACGCTATGAGTTAATTAGTAAGACTTATATCGCTAAGTCATTATTATTAGCTAAAATAAAATTCTTACAATCTATATAATAAATGCAATGTTGTCAATTAAAGGGAAACAACTCTCAATAGCTCATCTCCTTCTTCTCTATAATAAATGCTAATCTCAGTGTGTCACCGTGTTACACTTTTTTCACTTTAATCCTAGAGGCCGTAGCCCAACATATAATATGTTTCGTTTCGTTTGATTTATTTTGTTTTACGGCATATCAACATGAATGGTTTATTTAATGCCGACAACATTTTTAGGATAGATTTGTATGAATAGAATATGTATTCTTTGGTTTAGATTGGTTTGGTTTATTTTGTTTTACGGCATATCAACATCAATGGGTTATTTAATGCTGACAAAAATTTTTATTGCAGGTAATATTCTGTTTTGTCAAAAATCTGTTTCTGGTAATATATTTCCTTCAAAATTGTATTGCTAGTAATAATTTTTTCAAAAAAGAACTGCTGGTAATAGTTAACTATTTGCTCATACATAGGACCCTAACAGGTGCTACCACCCCGGTTTAAAGTGGACCTGAGAACACCAGCAATTAAGAGGTGGTTCCACGCTCCTCAAAACCTCGTGATCAGAGGCCTTGCTGCTGGACGCAGTTTAACGTCTTACTCAGGGCGCGGATGTAGTTTAATATCTTACCCAGGACGTACAGACTAGGGTAATTTTAGTCAATTACAGATAAGCTTAATATAAGCGAAGACTAGCATGTTACACTTACAAACTATTACTAATAGAAGATGACTTTTGCCTGGATTGTGTGACCTGGTGACAGACCAAGTAAGTATATGCAATATCATCGTGAAAGAACGAAGCAATCAATTGAATAGACAAACGTGATGACGATAATTGGAATAAATAAATTTATCGCGAAGAAAAGGGCGGTCGACGAATAAATATAAGAACGTACTTGATTGATTTTGCCGAGAAAATTAACTATCACTGATTTAATTCTTGACATTCGTGATGGAATTACAAAAGCCTGAAACAAAGTTCTACTCATTTGAAATGGTTGTTGAAAATGGGAAAAAAGTTATTTCTTTGTATTTTTTAACCATTCTACTCTCGCAATGTCCAAAAATATTACTTTTTTTCGCAGTAACATATTCTTAAATATGTCTGCAGTCAACATAGCGCTATTATTTCCAAGTAAAACAATTTACAAAAACATAGCCATAAATGTCGACGTGTTCTATAAAATGTGAGGTTACCTACCGTCATATATTATTGGAAGCTAATGATTTTACTAGCAAAATCAAAACAGTTTTTGCCTAAGCATTTCATCCTAAGCAAGGCAATACAGCCACAAAAACAGAAGCGATTATTCAGTATGAAAAAAGAGCGAGATCGATAAAACAACAGGGATAAAGAAGGCAGTAGATAACGATTGATACAGCGTTACTATTTTTGAATATCAAAGTTGGTTGGAAAGTAAGAAGCTGGAATTAATCCCATAAGCAAGAAGTGCGAGAGATGAAAATATGAGCAAAGAACTTACAATTACATCTAGCCAATTCAATAGTAAAATTATGAGACCTTGTTCCCTTTCCAATACATTTTTAAAAGAAATATTTGAATCTTTACAAACAAGATGTCTACCCATTCGGAGTATAGTAAAGAAAAAAAAAAGATTCCATGTTAAAGATTTTATCAGAAAATATACAAACATAATTCGATTTTATATCGAAATAACCGAAATAAGTAAAAATAAGTAATATTGGATAGATTCTGGTTGGTGTTGCATGTGATATAGGCCGGTAGACTTTCTGTCCTTCTTTGAGCTACTTAAAAAAAGTCTCAGGGGATACGTTGATGAATTATGCAAATTTAACTCGATTGGATTAGAACACCATATATCATTGAACTGTAAAGAATTGCATCTGGTTTTTATATGGCTGCCATTTTTATGACCAGCCGTAAAATCTGCGAAGTAAGATCTTCATAGGTACTTAAAGGGTCTCAGGGGATTTGTTAATATTCGTTGATGAATTATTCAAATGAAACAATATGTGATCACCACGCGATTGGATTAATTAGGCCTCCATATATCATTGGACGGTAAAAGAGTGTACTTGAGTGTGAAGTGTCTGGTGTTTTTATGATCAGCAGTAAAATCTACCAAATATAATCTTCAGAGACAGTAAAAAGAAAAATCAATAGATAAATAAATTTAAAAATTGGGGAAGCTGCCACTTTGAGTGAAGTTCTTCACGCAGGTTTATATAAATATTAACAGTATGAATTGAATTTTGGTCGATTGCTTTATTTTGTTTAGTAGCATGTAAAAGAATAACATACTATGGGTGATTTAATGTCGAAAATCATATTTCCTCTGTGGGTTATTTAATGCCAAATCATAATATTTGGCACAAAATTTTATGGCTTCAACTATAGATAAAATATATTGTGGGTCATTTTGCTATAAAATGTGTTTTTGTTAATTCTGCTTTAGAAATGTAAATTTACTATAAATATGTTTCGTTGGAACTTTTTTTTATAAAAAAATGCATTGCTGGCATTTTTACTCGAAAATTGTATTTTTATACTATCAAAGTGTTTCGTTTTTTGTTTTTATTATTTACACATAGATGACACTCTAATAAGTGCTACCACCATATATGAGGGTGGACCTGAGAACAACAGTAATTAAGAGGTGGTTCCATTCTCTTCAAAAGCATCCGATCAGAAGACCTGAATGTCTGAATGTAGTTTATCATCACAAGGTATTTTCGAAGCCGCTTGTTGGCGGGTTACACGTTGTTCATTGAGGGAGATCTGGTTTGACCGTTAGGGAGTTACAGAGTTACGAACCGAACGTCATGACGGTCGAAGGGAAGAACTCGTCCGTTAGTCTGTCATGACCGAAGTGCAAGAAGATATCCCAAGGTCGCCATATTTGTCACAACGTTGTCCGACCTTCTTCAGATGGTTGGAATTTCGATCACTGGGGTAGACTGTTTTAGTTCCACGTTTGATGGAGGTCGATAAAACAACAGGGGTAAAGAAGGCAGTCAGTTAGCAGTTATCTCCTTCCCCTCTGAAAGTTCTCCTCTGCCTCAACCGGGTATTGAACTCACACTCTTTGGGTCTGTCACTGGATCTAACCAACGGATTTATCCACTGTGCCATGTGTCCTTGAGGACATCTGGGTATGAATTTATGGTATTATAAACTTAATGTTTTCAGCAACCATTTTTACCAGTGCTCATATTGAAATTTTGCTGTTATCATTGCATTGTTTACCAGAGCTCATATTGCAACTTTGTTAACATTGCTTTTCTCTGGCACTCCTTATTACTGATTCCCATATTGTATTTATTTCTAAGCTTGGTCGGATCAGGAGATTTTTGTGGCCTAGCATATGTGCTGATTCCTTAAGTTTACGAATTTTCCAATGGTGTTCCTTGTCTATGATCTCAATATGATCCCACAGAGGGCGGTGATCTCCCTTCTCTCTCCATATGTGGTCAGCCACGCCTGATTTTTCCACTTTCCCTCGCGTTACAGCTTTCTGGTGTTCTTGAAGCCTTACCTTGAGGGGGCGGCCTGTCTCTCCTTTATATTCCTTTCCGCAGCTGCACGGGATAGCGGACACACAGTCTTTAGTCATGTTCTCCTCTATGGGGGGTCTCACTCGAGAGAGATATCTGCGAAGTGTTGTCACGCTTTTGAAGGTTGTCCTGATGTTATATGGACCGCAGATCCTTTGTATCTTCTCTGATAACCCCTGCACATAAGGCAGGCAGACTGTTTTCTGAGTGTTGTTTCCTCCTCCTCCTCCTCCTTTTGTACCCGCCTATCCCAGTTTTTTGGGGCTTCTGCCATGTACCCAGGGTAGTTGTTACGTTGTAGGGTACTACTTATACTGACCAATTCCTTATCTAATGTCTCTGGGTTGCCACTTATGACTTTTGCTCGGTGTTGTAAGCAACGGACGATCCCTTTCTTTACGCTGTATGGATGGTGGGAGTTGAAATTGAGGTACTGTCCGGTGAATGTTGGTTTAGGGTATACGGATGTCTTGAACCCATGCTCTGTTCGAGATATTAGTACATCCAGGAATGGGAGTGTGTTGTTACTCTCTTTCTCCATTGTGAACTGTATCGAAGGTCTTATTGAGTTCACATGGTCCAGTAGAACCTGAACATCTTCCTGGTGTGGCCAGAGTTTGAAGGTGTCATCTACGTGCCTTAACCATAGAGATATAGATTCTAATGCCATTTCTTCAAAGTATTCCATGTATATATTCGCCATTGCTGGTGATAATGGCGAGCCCATTGCTAAGTCCTCATCCTGTCGATATATGTGTGATCCCATTCCGAAGTGTGTTGTTTGTGTAGAGAATGTCAACATCTCCATCAGATTATCTATTGGAATACTGGTCCGTTCTTCTAGGGAAGGGTCAGAGGTCAATCTGAGTGCCTCCTCCGTGGGTACCTTGGTGAACAAACTCACCACGCCCAAGCTCACCATCTGGTTGGATAGGATGGGAGCATCTTTGATTATTTCCACGAAGTGGGCGGAGTTTCGGACATATGAAGGAGACTTTTCCGATCAATGCGTCAATTATATCTACAAGGAAGCGACTCAGAGGGTGGCACACAGAGCCTTGGCAACTAACAATCAGCCTGAGTGGAATACCGTCTTTGTGAATCTTAGGGAGACCGTATAGCTTGGTCTAACGCTGCGATAACTGCCTATACGTCTTAGGTGCGAAGTGATCCTTGTTCTTGATTAGGATCTGTCGCAGTTTGCGTTCCGTTTTCATAGTAGGATCCTTTTTTCACATCGCTGTAGCTACCATTGCTAATGAGGTTCTCCACTGCCTTAACCAGGTATTGAACTCACCTTCTTTGGGTATGTCACTGGATCTAACCAACGCCTTTATCCACTGTGCCATGTGTCCTTGACAAAATTAGCAGGAGATAACTGATAATTGACATCCATCAAACATGGCACGTGGAACTAGAACAGTCTACTCCAGTGATCGAAATAAAAGGTTTCAGTTCGACATTCCAACCACCTAAACGGCCGAAATGTTGTGACAAATATGGCGACAAAGATGAGGACAATAGTCCGACTAATGTAAATACTGTACATAATACCTCATCTCAGAAATATAGACAGACTTTGATATCCCAAGGGTTACTCACTTACACCCCCACACACCGCTTACAGGTAAATCTCTGAATAAACAAAAAAAAAATATGTTGAAAAAAGCAGTCAGATTTTCTTTTCTTACCGTAGCGTTAATTTTCCCCTTCGTTTCTTTTTGAACGTACCACAGGTTTTTACTAGTGCTATTTTTGTTGACATTCAGCACGAATCAGAATCGAGACACTATAGAAAGGGATTTATTTACATTATATATATTTGGGCCATTGTCCTCATTCTTTCTTGTTGTTATCACAACATTACAGCCGTTGTGCTCTCCGGCTTTCATCAGGTGTATGTTGGTCTGAGTAACCTACACAAAACGTCGAACTGATATCATTATTTAATGTACGGGGTTAGATTGTTCTTGTTCCACTGCTCATGTCAAGGGATATCTTGTCTAGTTCTTATTTTGGGTACTCATCAATTATTACTTGCTCATGTCAAGGGATATCTTGTCTAGTTCTTGTTTTTGGTACTCATCAATTATTACTCACAATATTGTTTCGACTGAGTCTAAATACACATTGGCTGACTCAAGAGACTGAACTCCAAATTCACGGACCAACGCTTTAATCAATTAGTCTGTTGTCCCGTAAGACAATTCTGTGTGTGTTACTTGGAGCCTTAAACCTGCCCTGACGGCTGATGAGTTCTGTTGTCGATGCTGCAGCGGAATTATTGGTCCAGTCGGTAAAAAAAAGAGAGATCTCCCGTGTATGTTTACACAGACTGGCATCTTTCTTGTGTTTTCTCATATACTAAGATGACGTGTTAGCCTTATTTGAACAATTACCTCGAAGAGTATGTTATTCTTCTTTTATGTGCCCTTTCCTTTCAGTAAGTGAGGGATCATGGTTCTCCACAGTTTCCTACTCTTTTTAGCTCTTTGTGGTGTTTTGCCTTTTTAGTATCCCTATTGATTTGTCCCAAAAAGGGATATATTTGATCGAAGTAGCTAAGTGGTTTAGGCTACTGTAACTGAGTAGAACAATCTAGCAGGTAGCAGTAATGGTACTGGTACTCGTCGTAGTCGCAGTCAATAGGTGTAGGCAATAGGAGTAGACCAGTAGGATAGCCAATGGCATAGTCCAATGGGCGTCGTCTAGGCGTCGTCTTGTACCTCTACATCAGTCTGTATTTATGGCTGATACCAGCCAATCATATTCCTGTGAGAGGAAACAAAGGTGTATCTATATTCATTACATCACCTATAAATGTTTGTTCTGTTATCCATTTAAACAAGCTAACTAGTTTTCTGATTCTAAATTATAAGTGGTTTTGTTTATTTTCCTTACAACTTCTTTTATCTTATTTTCCGTGCATCATACTCTAAGCCTTCATCTGGAGAAACATATCTAATTTGCATCGAGTCTCTTCTTTGTCAGTGAGGAAATTGTCCAGTTCTCCTTGCCATATAATACTATAATAGATTAAATAAGTTAATATATTAAGCAGATAATGCAATAGTAAAGAATCTAATTAAATATATGAAGTGATTAAAGCAAATAATTTAAAGAGATTTAAAAAATATTTAACTATGCTACCTAGACTACCTAGACTTGGCTAGCTGGGATCTTTCACTCAGCTCTTAGCTATTGTCGAACCCGGACGAGGCTATAACGAAGAGCAGAGTTTCGTCCGGGGGAGGTAGACAGACTCGAACCCATTTATGTGGTGTTTACGGGGAAATTTGGGCTGAGCCTACGGACTCGGATGGCCCCACATTAAATTAGGCCTTGTGCCAAATCCTACCCCGTGGGGAGGTTGGTAAATATTACTAGCTGGGATCTGTTATTCAGCCCCACTTAGCTGCTGTCTAACTTCTCTGCCTTCAGGCAGTGAGGCAGCTGGACGAGGCTATGCCGAAAGGCAGAGACTCGGCCGGGGAGCTAGACAGACCCGAACCCGTTTATGCGGGGTTTAAGCGGGATTTTCGGCCGAGCCTACGGGCTCAGATCGCCCCATATTAAATTTGATCTTGTGTCACATCCTACCCCGTAGGGAGGTTGGTAAATATTCCTATGGTAGCTAGATTGTATGAATTTAAGCGCAATATTAGACTGGCGATGAGATCTCATCAATTTACAGTTGAGCTAAATAGATATAGCCTTAAATTCTATGCTAAAAGTGTCCTTTCTAGCACTTCTCGCTTGTGGAACTCCTTCCCGGCTCCATGCTTTCCAGCCAACTTTAATCTGCCAAAATTTAAATTCAATGTCAATCGTTGTCTACTGTCCTCCTGATTACTTATTTTTCATTTTCACCTCGTTACTAATTTTTCTGTTCCTAATTCTTCCACACCCAGTAACCCCTTGTGTCTTAGTGGATGTACTGCCTTGCATGGAGTGATATTGATTAAAACAATATAAAAAAAATAACTCAATCATGAATATTATAAACTGATTAAATTTATTTTACCGCTTTCAAAATTGTCACCTGAAGAACGGGAAAGCTTAGAATAAAATGCGAAGAGAACCAAATTTTCACTTAGTGATATACGTACGAAACACAATCACCGCACGCAAGTGACTAGATAAATATTGAAAACTGACGTTTAAAATATTAAGACTCAATTGCTTAGTTTTTTTTTTATTTATTATTTCATGTTTTTGATTTGATGTTTTTAAACCGAGTCATTCATCCGTAATATTTGGCTGAATTGTGTTTTGCGTAATTGACATTTGAATGTTGTTTTTAAAATATGGAAGCAATATTGCTTTCAGTTTGAGCAACGAATACTGAAAAAGGAACGTCTAGGAGAAGATAAAACATGACAAAGTGTTTCCTTTGTTAAAATTAAAAGAAGTAATTCTATTAATGGATTCTTCCTTTTATGTTTTGTATTAATTTCTTACATTTAAAAAAAAAAAAACTTGCTTAGCGCCGGGGAGATTTTAATAAGTTTGCAAAATATACTTTAAAGTTACATATATTTTTACATCTTTCACAGTGCATGTTTTATGTAGAAATGAAAGGGGGAACTTTTAAGCTTTATCTCCGATGTGTATTAAAACAATTTTGTATTCATGTAATTACAAAAGAAATATTCGAATAAATGTAATATAGTAACAAATCTAAGTAGAAGCTTATGAATCTTTATTCTATTAATTCAGCTTTAGCGCTGAAAAAGGTTTATTTTATTGGGATGGATGGTTACAAACGATAAGGGAAACGAGATGTTCTTATTTTATTACCACAATAAAAAAAACATAATAAAAGATGTAAAAAATATACTGAGAAGAAACATTAAAAACAGTGTTTGTTATACTGGATGAAATATTTCCTATAGTTTCCATAAAAAAACGAACCCATGACAAAATGAAAGCTCGGAAATAATTCTTTAAGTTTTGTTAATATTTACGGTCTGCTTTTAGATAAGCCATATGTCGGTAGTTGAATTAACGTTACAAGCGTATATTCTTTAGGCTTCTTTGGAATAATTATGTTTCTTTTTTTATATATATATGTGCCACTCTTAATGTCTCTGGATTGTATCTCGGCTTCTTGTTAGATTTTGTAAAATGAAGTTGGAAAATACAACTGATTATTAAAAAGGGAACTTCTTTAAATCCTAAATTAATATTTATAATGGATTGGCCTCATTTCGTGCGAAGACGAAATACGTTTCGCTAATATGCCGAAAGGAGAGGAAGAAATAAATCACAACTGTCTTGGAATCAATTCTTAACTTGTACCCTACTTGTCTAGACTTGTACTACACCAATTATGGCTGAAATATACTTTAGGAAATATGCCGTAAAATAAATTTGTTTTTCTCTGTGTCACATCATCGGAATAAAAATTTCCTCACTAAATTTTATAAGCTTAAAAGTACATTTAAAATTAAAAGTATATTTAAAAATTAAAAAAAAACCAAAACAACGACTAATAGTGCGTTGAATATAATATGTAACACAAATAAACTTTTAATCTAATTAAATTAAACAAATTTAATGAAAGGTGATATGAGCTTGCTTTTGAAGAATAATCTCAGGAAGAGAAGTTCTGATAGAAAGGAGCAAGCAGCCCTACAGCAATGAAGAGAGGCTTAAAGGGAGATAACCGCAGATTCAAAGACAGAACATTATCATTGATAATGCTCTCCTCCAATTTGCGGACTCTACTATATTTTCAATAATTGATATAATGCAAAAATATCACAATGATAAAATAAGTCAATAATTATTTATAACTATTTATACTGGGACTCATGCATGCAATTACAAGTAATCCATAATAATATTTTAAATTTTGAAATCATATTTATTTTTGGCATATACATTTTTTAAGCTGTTTCTAAATCTGTCTTTCAATCATTCCGTCTCACATGATATTCTCTTCTGTTGCACATATGTGGAACCAATGCCGTAAAATGATGTACCAAAGTTTGTCTATTAGAAAATTTGCAAATGTTATCACTTCGATTCTTTTTTGCGTAGCGCGATATTTTATTGTTTTGTGAGTTATGGTCAATAAATAATCTATATAATTTCAAGAACAGCTATATTTCATATAACTATCTTGTTATATTTCTATGGAGGACCCCTTTAGACTTGGCTCACTTATTATGAAAAAGTATGATTATGGCATACCAAATAAGGATCTAACTCACTGTTAATGATTTAGAAAACAGCTTCGTTAAAATTACAGCATATGATGCCCTGTTACTTCGATAGAAGAGCTTTTTTTGAGTTCAAGGTGAGAAGGATGGTACACCAACTGAGGATCGAACACATTGATAGTGAGTTTGCAATCAAGTACAGTAAGACAAGATACTCTTTTACTTACAAGAGGGAGATTAGATTTGATAAAATGCGGCAAATATGTAGCAACTTGTTAGACTCCAAATCACTATTAATGTTGTACAATTTGATTTTACTCCCCACTTGAACACGGCAATGTCCTTTCGTATTTACAAAACGGAGATTAATTTTGGTACATGGGTATATGGATGAGTCATCCATTAACACGTTTATTTGTTCGTAATGATCACCCAAGTCCAGCTTGCTGACCATTCCGCCACGACCAGGCACCATGTGTACACAACCTAATGGTGGATTGGACATTATGCACAGTAGAGAAGAAAGAAAGTCATTATAACTCGTATATTGAGCTAGAAAAAAAAATTCGGTCTCTTTCGAAAGTTAATTCGCTTCAGCGGCCTACGACCGATTATTGAAAGGGACGTTTTTCGTCTAATCACCAAAGATTTAAAAGGATTAAACTAGGTCATTAGTTCGATGGATCACCATTTAGAAAGTGAAAACAGCTTTTTGTGATTGTAATCTGTGAAAGGAAAAGTGAAGTAACCTCTGAATTTATCCAGAGAATATTTTGTTGAACTTAATAGAGATTTAAAAGATTGGTATATGTTTTTACTTAAGCCTTAGTATGGCACAAGAAAATATTAGCAGGAAGCACTGTAATAGTCGACACCCATATACTTGTTCTTTACTGTACGTGACTGTTTAGTCATCATCAGATGAATTAAAAGTAAAGTAATTTTTCACTGAAAAGATCATGTAAGACAATGGAATGCAAATCCTTTGTTAGTAAAATAATCTTTCAGTGCGTTTCTGTTGTTCATTTGATCTTCACTTCCTTCAAGATGTAACTCTCATAGCTCTCCACAACTTCCTATCATGTAATTCCCTTAGTAATATGTGTCTTTTTACAACCTTTTGCACCCTCTGTTTTATCATATATTCAGCTTGTTAGGTAGGTTACTCAGTGTTTCACGTTGTCTCTTTTGCAATCAGTCTCTTGTCAGTGTTAAATTCTTCAAGTCTTCTTTCTTTATAATGTCACAGGAATTTTCCCTGTATATTTCCGATTCTAGGTATGGGTTCTTTTTTTTTTTTTTTTAAATTCCTAGGATTATAAGTATCTTCCTGTAGAACAAGATTTCTGTTGCTTCTACCCTTTTTCTTTATCTGAAACGATTTTGTCCAGCATGTACAGCTCTATAAAATGATCTTACGTAGTCAACACTTTTACTTAATAATTTATTTAACTATCGGAAGGCATTTTTCGCGATTCCAATGCGGCTTCGGTTTTTCCAAAGTCTGTTACCCACCCAAGATATTTTCATTTCTCTACTTTGTTTATTTTGACGTTTCCAATTTGTAGTTTACCTCTTGAGCATTTACGTTTGCTGATGACTATATATACTGTCATCTTAAAATCGATAGTTAGTCCTTTCTTTCTGCCTTCCTTTACTCCCTCGCTTAGGAAATCGAAGACAATTTTTTTCCCTAATATTTCATATGATCAACATACACATAAGATTATACATACATACATATATATATATATATATATATATATATATATATATATATATATATATATATATATCAGTTTGGCGCAAAAGTAGTGTCCAATTTTTTAGAAGCTTTTAGATAGTATTCATGAACTTCTCCTTATAGTTAAGGAATGTCACAAAAGATAATTTATAGCTTACTCTTTCAGATTCTGAAAAAACATTTTTCATGATCTTCCGCAATATCCTCACCCATGTTAAATCCATCTAAAGTCCCCATTCGGCATATGTTAGTGTATGAGATTCATAAAGGTGCCAATCCTAGTACAGCATCAAAGTCTAGTTAGAGTTCTGATGAAGATGATGCAGTGAATAAAAGAAGTTGCAGGAGGTGGTTTCCCTATTTCCGAAGTGGCGATTTCAGTTTGAAAGACGAACAAAAATAGGATCGTTTAAAAAACTTGATTCCGAAGAGTTGGAAGCTGTTTTCAGAAACATTCCCACTATTACTTTTAAGGAATTTAACGTATACTATATAGCCTTACTACATCAAATAAAAAGGGTCGGAAAGGTTTTAGTGGTTGGCAACACGAACCCGTTACGAGAGAATCTGCAATAGCGTGTTGTTTGTGAATCATTTCTTTCACGACAGCTTCAGGTACTATTTTTGGCAGGCTTATTACAGGTGATGAGAAGTGGATCCTTTAGCATAACGTTAAACGCCTCCGATTGTGGATCAGTCAAGGAGGAAGATCAATTCAACAACCAAGAGGAGGACTTCATCAAAAGAAGATCATGTTGATTGCATGGTGGGATATTTAAAGAATCTTGCATTACAAACCATTAAACAACAATCAAGCAATTACAGCCAATCTATACTGTGATGAAATCCGTCGTTCGAAAACAGCTTTGAACTAAAAGCGACCTTTTTTAGTGAACAGGAAGGCTGTCATCATCTATCAGGATAATGTTCCTCCTCACACAGCACGACTGACTAAAAGTCTTTTAGTAGAGCTTGGTTAGGAAATCATAATTCATCTACCACATTCTCCTGACCTTGCTCTTTTTGATTATTATTTGTTTCAGAGACTAAAAAATCATTTGTAATTTTACAGGCGTGGCATTTATAAGCTTGGAATGGATGTTCTATGAAGTAAAAGAGGTTATTTTAACGAATAAATATTACATAATCAGGGGCTTCTTTATTTTTAATATAGACCCTAAAATCGGACTTTACTTTTGCAACAACCTGTTATATATTTATGCTCTCGAAATAATTCGATTGAGTTCACCGGAGAGGAAGGGGTGATTTATAAACAATATATATATATATATATATATATATATATATATATATATATATATATATATATATATATATTTGATAAAGCGTGTAAGATGAGTGCTCATTTAAATGTATATATGCTTAAGGGGCTGTGTTTGCCTCTCTGTAAGTACACTTTCCAACAGAATATTTATCGGAATATCACGAACATGCCTTCAAATCTTCAAATATTAACTTGTCGACATAAAAAAAAGCCTCCATTTACACAAATAAGCAAAATCTCATTTCCCTTTCATAATCTGATATGGTTTCTTTCAAAAGACGCGAATATCCCGACTTATTATGCCAATTTTTAAGAGTGTGCTTTTAAAATTTCTGCCAAGTTTTTACGATCATTTACTATAGCTGTCAGCAAAACACACAGGCGAATACTAAATTGGAGATACCATAATTAAACAATTGCAAAAATCGAAATATCTAAGAAGTATTTTAACAGAGAATGGAAAATATGACACCGAATTCCGAAAGTGAATTTGGACTGTCAATATGCCTTCCAAAAGTTAAGCAGAGTATTTTTTAGAAACAGGAAATTTTTTTTTCCTCATGACGTCTTCAGGGGATATTCTTATAGTTTGGCGGCGCCCATTTCTTCCCCAAGTTCTTGGCCGACATCCGAAGACAACGGAATAAGGTGTGAGTCGTCCTCGGTCTCTTATCCAAACGACCATCCTCATGTTGTAATGTCTTCTTCTGGACCAGTTGCCACTTAAGGCGGTAGGATCCAATCAGTCCTGTTATTTACCCACAGCTCTATGCGTGTGTGTGGAGTGGGGAAGAGATGGGTTCATACAATTCCATTGGTATTAGCACGTAAGTAAATCTAACGAAGTTTACTGGAATTCGAACTCGGCTCTCGGATTTCTCAGTTAGAGCACTTATTAATTAATCCACCTTCCTTCCTCCCACTTAATCTTAATTTATTGTAAAAAAAAAAAATCACTGTAAGTGAGTATCGAACTCACAGGCAGTGATCACTAAGGACTAACCCGTTAATTTAGTCGGAGGTGACTATCACAAATGTTATTATGAGTTAAGTGAAAACAAGAAAAGGTGTAGCCTCTTGTTGCCATAGTGATATATTATTAAGTTTAACGAGGAAAAGACGACGTGATGTGTTGGCCAATACCATTTATCAGATCAGCCATTCATTATTAATATAAATATTATTACTAAAATAGTCACTTAAATTTACGATGGGATTGGTTTTAACATTCACTCGAGTCTCTGTGCGAGATAGGAACAAGATAATGTATGAAAATTGTCGGGAGTGTAGCAACGGAGGCTGACGTCAAAGCTCACATTAATCTACGTTTCCTTGAAAATCCATGAAAAAGGCATGAAATAGAAAATCAAAGCAGCCTACTCGAAAGTGTTTTTGTGTTTATTCTCGTTAGAACCCATTTGGATGGAACTGTCAACACATGGCTTAGCTTTAGCCTGTGATAGACGGAAAGAAATTGACAGGGCCACTTTTGAAACGAAAGCATACTGATGAAATTTATGAGAATCGAGACAGTCGTCTTTAATTAAGAAATAAGCGATCCTTGATAGTGTCATGGCTACGTACAGTGCCTAGCGATTTGGGGTCCTATGGTAGATTCACACAGGTAAGGTAGTCTGCATGGGGCTGATGTAGTTTGATATCTTTAACATTTGTCTGATAGGCCTTAAAATGGCTAAAAGAGCAGCATAACAAAAATGCCTCATCTATTTTTAGTTGTTCTTATAAAGCAGAATAATTATCAATACAACTCATAGCTGCACTTAGTGAGAAAACTGAAATTGCTGAAAATCAGTGGAGTTTCAATGTAGAAATATCAAAACATATATTGCAAGTTTTCGTAATGGTAAATTTGTGAAGGATCATAAAAATAAATTATTGATTTGTTGTTTGTTTGTTGATTTTGTTTAGAAGCATATCAACAGCTGTATGGGTTATTTAATGCCGGAATCTAAATATTTTGAGTGCAATGGCTTCAACTGAATGTGTGTTTTTTTAGATCTATATTTTGTATATCATAAATTGTAACGTTGGAAATTTTACTATAAAAATGTATTTTTTTATTTTTTTAATGTGACATTGATTGAAATTTTTCTATAAGAATGTTTTGTTCGTCATTTTATTATAAAACTATACTGATTTTTGTGTGAGAGTTCACTATTTGCCCATAGCTGGGACCCTAACAGGTGCTACCATTCCAGCTCAGGCTTGACTTGGGAACAACAGAAATTACGAGTTGGTTCCACGCTCCTCCAAGCCTCCAATCTCCCGATCAGGGCCTTGCTGCCGGATGTAATTTATCATCATACCCAGGACGAACGAATTATTGAAGAAAAGAAATAAAAGAAATATGAAATAAGAAAAGGCATGTCGTAAAAAATCAGCTTGAGTCAAGATTAAAAATGTTTTCATGAATATAGTTTCTTTATTGAATAAAATATATAGCAACTATTTTAAATCAAATGTCTTTTATATACCGCTTTGCACTAGGAAATGGAAAGTTATGGCTCTCTGTAACATCCTTTGTTTATGTACCCTGTTTACATTGGGACTATTGTCCTCATCTTTGTTGGTGTTATCACGCTAAAGCCACAAAGGTGAGGACAATATTGAGAATGTAAATAAGGATAGCTCCTTATTCCAGAAATTCCGACAGAAATGTCTGTTTCGTTTCTCCAGAAATTTATTTACTCTTCACCAAAATGTTTTTGTCCTTGATCTGTCACACAAACTTAAGTATTTTGATCTTTCACACAGCTTTTCATGAGACTCCATAATGCCCTCTGAGTGTTCGTTTCTCTAGACCCACTAGCCTCATTATGTGTCCCAAAATTAATATTATCTCTTTTCACTGTCTTACTTTCTATTTTACTTAAAAACTACTCGTTTTTCACATGTTCTGTCTATGGTATTCTGAGAAGCCTTCAGAATTGTCACATCTCAGATTTCATGTCTTCCTCTTCATTTCTGAAGATTTGGTTTTGGTTTGGTTTTGGTTTTGGTTTGGTTTTGGTTTTGGTTTGGTTTTGGTTTTGGTTTGGTTTTGGTTTTGGTTTGGTTTGGTTTACGGCATTTCAACCGCAATGGGTTATTTAATGTCGAAAAAAAATTATCGCTGGTAATATTTTGTTTTTTCAAAAATCCATTTCTGGCAAAATTTTTTTCCTTTAAAAATGAATTGCTGGTAATAATTTTTTTCAAAAAACTATTGCTAGTAATATTTTTTTTCCTCAAAAATGTATAGCTAGTAATATTTTTTCTAAAAACATATTGCTGGTAATATTTTTTTTTCAAAAATGTATTGCTGGTAATAGTTTTTTTTTTCAAAAATTTTTTGCTGATAATAATTTTTTACAAAGTATTTCTGGTATTAAAAGCTATTTTTACACTTTCATAGTGTTTTTACACCAGTTTCGCGGTTAACTATTTGCCCATAGCTGGGACCCTAACAGATGGTACCACCCCGGGTCAGGGTGGACCTGGGAACATCAGCAATTAAGAGGTGGTTCCGCACTCCTCAAAACCTCCTGATCAGAGGCCTTGCTGTTGGACGTAGTTTATCGTCATACCCAGGACGGATTTGTGAAGAGATTACGTATTTTATAAACGTTCAGCAGTCATTTATTTATTTCTAACGAAATATTCCTCTCCCATAATATTTTGCACATTCCATTGATTACATTTTCTTCTATTTCTATGTGTCTTCTGGTCTTGCGGGCAGATTTTTCGTCTGCGTACATTGTTAAAATTTCTGTACTTGTTCATTTTAACGTCCCCAACATATAGAAATAAAACGTTTTATTATACATATATAACTTTTTTTAAAGGATCGTATAGCAAATCTACGTGATTGAACAAGTCGTGATTTTCCTATTCAACAGGTGTTGCTAATATTGAACAGCAATGCAGTTAATATTCAATGGCCATACAGCTAAAGTTCAATGGAAATGGAGCTAACATTTAACGAAAGATGTAGTTATATACGTATAATAAAACGTTTTATTTTTATATGTTGAATTTAATGAGGCTACAGCTTGTCCTGCACATGCTCAGTGTGGTTTAAATCCGACGAGTATTTTTGGCGCTGGCTTTGTATAACCCAATAGTCAGAGGATACAATATCTAGATGAATCAAACCATTAACAGTGTGTAACATGTCGAGCAGAAATGTGGAGGATATGCTCTGCAAAAAGATCGGTCTGCGTCAAATTTGAACGAAATCAATCTCTTGCAGTTTCCTAGGAGACACGAACTGGAATCTTAATCCCAGAAAAATGGGGATATGACATATTTGACCATGGTCGGTATATTCTGCCGCTCCAATATGTTTCCAATTCTTCTTTCTATGCTTTGCAATTACAAGAGCCAGATAAGTCTGAAAATAGAGTACTACCGACATATCTGATCTGGAGCTGCACAATCTTCACATTCCAGTCTTGGTTGAGTTAAAAAATGTCTACGCAGTTAATTTCCCCAACTCCTTTCCCACAGAAAAAAAGAAATCTTGACAAGCGTCTCGAAAGTCAATCGCCATTTTCTATCTCAAATGTCCTGAAGAGCTATATTCGTTAATCCCGCCATTTCTAATCTTCACAGCTAAGACGAGGCATAACCTTCACACTGGGTCAAATTATCAGCATTTCCTTTGCCTTCCATTTGTAATAAGGAAGTTCTACTCACGCAACTTCGTTACGGGAAATGCTACAAGAGGGAACTGATTCCCGAGAGGATACTTTCCCCACCAATACAATATTAAAATATTCAAGTCTAGGATTTTCCCACATTTCTTCGCAAACTGCGCCTAATACTTCCTACTCGTATCGCGCATACAACAATCTCCTTCTTTGAGTGGCTCTTGCGCTTTGTACAGGGTGAACATAATTTTAAAATAAGCAATACCATGTAATATTTTATAAAATGTCCTATACCACCTGCAGAGGAAAAGGCCATTGCAAATTACATCTATAGATATATAGTTGTCAGTACGAAAACTGAATTAGCTTGACACTGAAACGAATATTCTGGAGTTGAGTTTTCTGTAGGAGAGTGTACCTCATCCTCAGCCATTTCAGAAGATAGATGTATATCAGTTTAAGCTTGAATTTGTGAAGCGTTAAGTTATAATTTGGTGCGAAAATTACCGAGTCCACTCTTTAAACTAAATGCTTACGGTGGTATTTTTGAGGATAAGAAAGGCAATAAATAAAATTAATTTATTAGATCCAACATTGTTTTAAAAAACAAAACAAAACAAAAACATCATGCTTTTAGTGGGTTGATTTAAAATCTAACAGACACCAATTGGTCGAATATATATATATATATATATATATATATATATATATATATGGTGGTTGTGATATATATGGTGGTTGGATGTGATCAGGTAATTTAATCTATTGCCTCTCTTATCTTATTTATTTTTTCGAAGCTCTATACTAAACATTAAATATGTTACGAAAAAAGAACTAAACAAAATGAACACAAAACGATCAGCTTTAAAAAAAGCACTCGTACTGGAAAAACCGAATGAAAAAAGAATGTTAACAACAAATAATTTTTCACACCCAACCCAGTTCTGCGAAATCAGAATCAACGTTGAGTTTAAGCAAGCGAATGAGCCAATTGGAGTAAAGTGCCATGCAGATTTAAATTTTCCCACTTGTGACGAATGCAGCTATCGATTTTTTTTTTGCATGCTAGTTAACATTCGTGTCAGTCAGCTGTTGGCTCTCACGCCGGCCATTAGAATCTTCCTGCCTAGGCTCTCACTCTGGCCAGTAGGAAATGGCCGCAAACTACATGAAAAGTGCCGTAGAAGCATGAAAAAATCGATTATTTCCACTATCGCTGGGAGTTGGGAAATGCAAAGTCGGTCTTGGCCTTCCCGCTAACTTGGAGCATGTGCATGTAGATTTTGGTGCAAATCTGTCGAAAATTGCGGCCGTGCATTCGTTACACACACACACACACACACACACACACACACACACACACACACACACACACACACACACACACTTCCTTTTTATAGATAGAGATATGGTGTGATGGTTAAATTGTCGCATTTTATGTGCGCATGCGCTTTCTTTGTTTTTTTTTCATTTTCTCGATTGCACAGTATAGTAAGGATCACTTGAGCACAGTCTGTGAAATAAAGAGCACCATAATGGAATTCACTCTGCCAGAAATTTAGAAACGGCATGCTGTACTTCTTGGCATTCACGCCGGAAGCTCCGGTACTAACATTTCAGGGTGTTTGGGTGTCACTCTAAGGACAGCGCATAGGATTTGGAAAGAGTTGCATGAGTCTAATGGTTATTACAAAGGTACGGCAGCTCGAAAAGCAACTTTGATCGTTTTGATAAGAAAAGAACTTCCCCATTTGTTGGTAAGCGCCTCAGAATCTACACGGAGGGTTACATGAAATGCCTTGCTGGGGTAGTGCTGCCCTGGGAAAAGATGGTGGCTGCTGGAAGACCCTATATATGGCAACAGGGCCATGCAATATGCCCACACAAACAGGATAACCAAGTTATGGTTGTAAGACAATTTCTGCAACCACATCACTCCTTCCATCTGGCCACCTAACTCCCCAGACTGCACCACCCTTGATTATTATTTGTGGGGCGCAGTTGAGTGAGAGAGGAACATAACTCCTTGTGACATTAAAGATAAACTGAGGGCAAGGATTTATGTCAGTATTCATCAACTTATTCAAGGAGAGTTCCAGGTGATTCTAAAATCGTTTGGAGGTTGTCGTTGAAGCTAATAGCGATTTTATTGAATACATTTACTCTAGTATTTCAAGATATTTTTGTGTAATTTTGATAAACCCTAACCCTGTTAAAATGAGATGTAAGTGTTATTTTCACTTTTGCGTCATTTAGACGATAATTTATCCATCGCATCCTGTGTATGATGTGTGTATGTGTGAGATGTGTGTGTGTGTGTGTGTGTGTGTGTGTGTGTGTGTGTGTGTGGAGGCAGGAAAGAGAAATGATTGGAATAAATCTTAATACCAATTTCTTTGACATCATCCAAACTTAGAAACACGGGGATTTTCTGTCAGATTTTTTTTAATGTACCAAACGCGAAAGTAGTGGGCATTTATTTGCTCGTGACTTCATCTGTACCCCTGTTCGAAATCAAGTTCTTAATGGTTACGTTTTCTTATTCGGATCTGCGAGTGTCCAGTTTATATAAATTTGGATTAAGAGTTAAAGTACTGGTCTGGATTTTCCCCGGATATAATGATTTGAGAGAGTGAGAATGAAAGAGAAAGAGAGAGAGGAAGATTATCTGCGATCTGTTGTATTTTAATTGTACTACTGAATAAAAATGAGATGAACACAATGCATACAAAATTAACAAAATTCTTTGTAGTTGTACAAAAGTTCAGGACACTTTCAATTCACCACATCATAGTGGTTAAGAATGATAGGAGAGAGGAATGTTGATGAAGAATTTGTTGGTCTTTTTGTGACTGGCGACGAGAAGCTCTTTTGCATGAAAACTCAAAGACAGAACCCAACTTGTCTTCTAAATTGGTCTCATTTAATCTTGTTACAGATGTTTCGTGGATAATGATAGAAGACATTTTAGTACATGTATTACAGTATTAATTTATGAGGCCAATCGAAGAAATGCCTAAAGTACAATATCCAAATGATGTAATACCCTGATAAAAAAGAAATATACATGCATATAAACATATATATATATATATATATATATATATATATATATATATATATACATGAATTATTCACACAAAAACTAATGCAAAGGTTAATGATTTAAATGGCGAGACATCCATCATCGCAAACAATTCAAATAATATACAAAAACCTCCGTATCCGTTATGAATGAAATGATCCTTGTTTATATAAATTTCTGCCGTATTAGTTCTTATTTTACTACAAGCTTTCGTCTGTTTCTACAGATATCTTCAGGTATAGAATAGATGTTGTTCTTGTTTTTTCTCTTAGTAATAAGAAGACAACGAAAATATATGTATTGTTGTATCCGAAATGCTATTGAAAATGAGTTATTGTTTTTTGGAGCGCGCAGAAGCAACGCTGAGTTTGATTTAAAATTTTTAAAGGTTGTGCGTTCTTATAAAATATGGTGATTACTATGCGACATTACTGTAATTATTGAACAATATAGTTCATGCCACTTTGACAGAAAAATTTACCAGTAAAAAATTTGTTCAAATTTGCTTAAATACTTGTATCTATAAAAAACAACGTTAAACATAAAAATGTCTTTAATAAATATATATATATATATATATATATATGAAGAAATATAGTTTTAAGGTATGCTATATGTTATATATATTTCCAAGTAACGACAAACTCGTATATACGTGTGACGTCACGAGCTGCGACGCGATTCTCGTTTCCTCGTCTCGTATATACGTTTGTCGTTACTTTGAAATTTTCAAGCAGCAAGGGCGGATTATTATTGTGGTTTCGTCTCTGTATTGTTTGATTTATTAAAATTGTGATCTTTCATAATGGCTTATGTAGACTGGATTTAAACATGTATCAATATGGTGTTTTCATTTCGTCTTTCAACGATAATGTGATTAAGCTTATCAAACAATATGAAAAGAAACTTACTTAAAATAAAAACAAAACTTGTCTATATTACTTAATGAAACATGCATTAAGATATATATATATATATATATATATATATATGTGTGTGTGTGTGTGTGTGTGTGTGTGTGTCTGTGCGTGTGTGTGTATGTGTGTGTGTTTGTGTGTTTGTTTTGAACAATAAAAAATATATCAAAAATTTATATTTAGATACACGGGGTTGAATATTAATACTCTTTTGTTTTTATAATTTAAGTTAGATTACTCAATATCATATTATTGCATATGATATTCTCTCTCTCTCATATATATATATATATATATATATATATATATATATATATATATATATATGAGATAGAATATGATATGAAAATATATCTATGAGATTAATAGTTGGTAAATGAAACAAATATATATATATATATATATATATATATATATATATATATATATATATATAGACAATATGGGCATATGTATCAATACTACATGGTGACTCTCATTTTACTTTAATGAGATCAGTCAAAATGGCACTACTCCTTTGTTTTATCTATATATTACATTACTATATATATATATATATATATATATATATATATATATATATATATATATATATATTTGTCATTTATATTTTTATATATGGGATCCCATAAAATGCTTAGTTCTACATGGCCTAATGATCGCAGTGAAGCTTGACAGTCAAGATGTAATTTCGATACCTTCTTATTCTTGACGCTCGCTCAATATGTTAATTTGACCGTTAGATTTAATCTGTTTGATTATATAACGCTGTATTTTAATACACACACACTCACACACACGCACACACATACACACACACATATATATATATATATAAATTTCTGTTTGCTAGAGGGATGTATGAAACATTAAACTGAATTTTGAAAATGAATTTTGACAGTGGCATTCATACTTTGCTATCATATTTTTGTGTCAATCACTTTTTTGCATATAAATGTTAGACGCTCTGAAAGTGAAACCTCATATTTTTTCACGGGATATAACAGGAACAATGAGCAGACTAACCATATTATATACTGCAAGTTTTCATTTACAAAACCTCATTTTCTTTACAGTCATTCTCATAGACTCTGCCTTCTAGAAAGGCGTTTTCATTTCATCGGTTGAGAGATATGCAGTACCTCTCAAAATGTGATTTCTTACAAACTTCTTAGAAATTTTACCTATCTTTTCATAATGTTATATATAATTTTTTTTTTCCATTGTTTCTACAACATCGTCTTTGCTCACATGTTCTATTTCATAGTATTCTGTAGAACTATATATCTATTGCTTCATCTCTCTTGTCCATCTGTAATGAGATTGTTCAGCATTCACTACCATATTGGAGGATTTTAGCGATCTTCAATGTTCAACTCAATAAACAACATACCAACTTTTAGAATACAACAAAAAGCGATCTTTTGAATGTAGTTAAAATTAAACGTTTCTCATGCCACATATTTACAAATAAAAAAATTAAAAAAATGAACAAATTTTTGACAAGCTCAATAGATTTCCCCTCGAGTCATAGCGCACATTATCAACAGTTAAAAAAAAAAATCCAACGCGTTTTGTTATACAAAGAATTCCGTTTCATGTTTTAATTTGAAAAGCCCCGAGCTTCGTTTCTGATATCGATTTACGTTGCTCGGTAATAGGTTTTTCGTTTATTACTCCCTTCCACCACCAAATCATTCGTTCCCCGTTTCTTTCCAGCGTTCTTTCGCCATCTTTATTTTCGTTGAAAAAAAAATTGATTTTGTTTCTTCGGAAATTATGTTATTTGTTATTTTTACGTTCATATCATCTTAAATTAAGTGGCATTTTTTGTAAAGAATAAAATCGTGGTTGGGAGAAACCTCCTTTTCAGAGATTGAGTGAGTGAGAGAGAGAGAGAGAGAGAGAGAGAGTGAGAGAGAGAATAAAATGAAAGAAGAAAAAAGTCAGAGTGAGAAGGGCCAATTTTGTTGAATTTCAAATTCTTATTTTTTTCTTGCTATTTAAAATTTTCATTTTATTTTCAAATTAAAGTTTTCGATCCGTAGACGTGTTTAACTTCATTATGCTCATTATTCATCTCCACTTTACTTTATTAATGTTTTCTTGCCAGTTAAAAGCAATTGATTGAATTTTTTCTGCGTTTTATAAATTATTATTTAAATTTCAGTTTCAAATTCTCGTATATTCTACAAATGATTGAATTTTAAATAACTGTTCCTTTTGAATGAACTTTACTTTTTCGTTCTCCTTTTTTTTTCGTATTTCTCCAATTTTTCTAATGACAGAGAGAGAGAGATAGAAAAGAGAGAGAAAGAGTGAGAAAAAGTGAGAGAGGAATAATAGAGATGGGCGAATCTTTTTCAACTGGATTTCTGGAAGATTTGATTCTTGCAATTATTTTTCTAGTACTAATCACGATTGCAAGAATTTAACACAAATTTGCGGATACTTTTTAAAAGTTATATTTTTGCTCAGTTGATTTTATGGTGACATCAAGATCTGATAAACTGACAAATATTTCCAGTGGAGATTTTACCCGGAGAGCAAGAACCTTACATTTTTGTTTAGAAAAATCGATTGTCCAAGGCTGGTTTTCGTATCATGATTTTTCAAGATACGTTACCAGGACTGGATTTGTTTGAGGAGGAGATATATACAATTCCTCTTTTTCAATTTAATCTCTGAGTTTAGTTAACGGCAAAAATAATTCTTGTCCTCATGTTTAGATTAATAAGTGGGAAAATATTTCGAATCTTATTTTTGTAACCTGGTTTTTCTCTACTGTTATCCTATGTTTTTATATGGACGACCTTTAACCTTTTTCCCCAAGGATAAGAGATTAGTGTCTACCCAAACACAATTTATTTGGGTCTATACTATTATTCTGACTAAATTGAAATCAAGTAAGAAATATCATTATGTATACAATTATAGATAAGGTAAAGAATGCAGTTGAAAGAAAATCTGGCTGGCGGGATATCAAAGGAAGTTGGCGAATTATTGAAGGTAGGCTTTGCAAGATGTGCTCAAAATGAGATATATTAAAATAACTTACGGAGATATAGAGGAAAAGAAAAAGCAAAGAAAATATATGATTGAAAATATATGTATATGCATCGTTATTCTTTCCACATATAAACATATCCGATGTTTGTTTATCGCATTTAAATAAAAAGAATGAAAAGACGACAAAGATTGAAAGAAATAAGGAAAGTAATTTTACTGTCTAGTTAAATAAAATAATAATAATAATAATAATAATAATAATAATAATAATAATAACGTTGTAAGTTCTATCGCCAAAATAAAATATTCCGAACAGATCTTAAGAAATTTTACAGGAAAATTGGAAAAACACCTATACATGTCGAAAGGCCACCATCGATTGATAATGTAATTGGGAAAATATTTAGAGCAGCCCAAAGGAATATAACCCAAATGCAGAATGGGTACGGCGTGAAGCAGAACGACTGCTGGATACACCTCTGCAAGAATGGGAAAATATATCCACAGATGATGTTAGGCAAGCTCTAAGGAAATCCCAAAAATGGAAATCCCCAGGAAATGATAAGTTGCCCAATTTCTGGCTGTATCATCTCCCATCTACCTATGAAATTCTTGCAAAAACATTATCAACGCTTGTAAATAATCCCAATAAAATCCCGGAATGGATTACTGAAGGTGTTACATACTTCATACCAAAAACAACTGAAACAGACGACCCGAAAAATTATAGACCGATAACATCTCTCCACAACGTATAAGTTGATCACGTCTGTACTGACGAACTGTAGTTATTCCTTTCTCGAAACAAACAGCATTCTCCCGCTGGAACAGAAGGGATGCAGAAAAGGTTCATATGGCTGCAAAGATCAACTTCTCATAAATAAAATGATCCTGGAAAATTGCAGAAGATGACGCAGACATCTTAGTGCCGCGTGGATTGATTATCGTAAAGCCTTTGATAGTGTTCCACATTCTTGGATCCTTAAGACTTTGGAAATGTACAAAGTCTCTCCTGTGGTATTAAATTTCCTTAAGCACAGCATGGGAATGTGGAACACCAAACTATACCTTAGTCACACCGGCGACACTGCCATATACAGCCGTCTGAATATCCGACGTTGAATCTTTGAAGGAGACTCTCTGTCACCCCTTCTGTTTTGTTTATCCTTAATCCCTCTTACACATGAACTGAACAACAGTAGCTATGGTTACAAAATAAATAAGAAAATATTCAATCACCTACTCTACATGGATGATCTCAAACTCTTTGCCAAAGACGACAATGAGTTGAAAGGCTTCCTCAATATTGTAAAATACTTCAGTGACGACATAGGTATGGACTTCGGATTAGATAAATGTGCAAAAGTAACTTTTAAGAAAGGTAGAATTACAGAAACACCCTTAATAGATTTAGAATTTGTCACAAAGATTAAGGAACTGGAGCATGATGAAGCTTATAAGTACCTAGGAATTAGCAAAGGAGATGGCATACAACACCCCCAAATGAAGACAAAAATAAGAAAAGAGTACTACAGGCGTGTACGTCTGGTACTAATTACTGAGCTGAACTCAAAAAACAGTATATCAGCCATAAACACACTGGCTGTCCCTGTGGTGCAATACAGCTTTAATGTCCTTAACTGGACCATAGCTGAAATTAAGCGAATGGACGCCAAAACGAGAAAGCTTCTCACTTGCTATCGCATGCATCATTCCCAAGCTGATGTCGATCGTCTGTATGTGCCCAGATCCGAAGGAGGCAGAGGATTAGTACAACTAGAACTGTCCTACAAAACTACAACAATTGGCCTCCAAAGATACTTGGAAACTACAGAAGACTGGATGATGGTATGCGTCAAGGAACATGAAAGTAGTAAGCATCTTTACTCCGTAATAAAAGAAGCCAACAAATTCAAAATGGAGTTTCAAATGGGCGTAGAGATGCAACTACAGCACAATACACCGGCTGAAACTGCAAAATACTTAAAAAAGACGGCAAAGACGAATGCAACCGACCAGATACAGAACCGATGGCAAAATAAACCGCTTCATGGCCAATACTGTGCCCGTACCAAACAAGCTGACGTAGACAAAACCCGTAGCCATCAGCGGCTGCATAGACAGAAAAGGAGAAAAATTCAAAGAAATTTCTGTTGAAAATTGACGTCGGAGTTTAGTGAAGTAGATCCTTGGGATACAAACGCTTATAAATGGAGATTTTATCGTCGTTGTTAATAATAATAATAATAATAATAATGATAATGATAATGATGATCTTAAAAACAACACAAAATCCTGAAAATACTATCAAAATATTTCTAACACGCACATTCTTTATCCTTCGTTCATTTAAGTTTTTTTTTATTAATAATTGTCTTTTGTCTAATTAAGCGGGAAGATTAAAAATTATCTTCCTTAGCTTACTCTAGATAATTGGTTATGACCCGTCGTAGAATTATAAAACAATAGTAAAAAAAAAAAAATAGCAGGAGGAGGCATGGCCCCCTGAACATGATGGCCCTCTATGGTATGGATAAGATCTGGCGCCCACGAACCAGTCGCCATGTAAATAGAAACTAACTATAATGATGTACCAATGAAAATATTGCTAAGCTGGATCTGTCGTCTCGCAGGTGAAAAAGGACCCTGATCCCCAGTGAGGAACCAAACTGAGATCGAAAAATTTGGAATTGGAACAAACTCTACCCAACGAGAACTAGACGAGAACCATACTGAGGACAGTCCTGACAAATAAACTACTAGGACTATTAACACTTCGAATTAAAGTGGATTAGGGCTCCAAAATGAAAGAAAGAAAAAGAAGACAATTGAAACGAAGCCCTGACACGAAGAATAAGATTAGCGTACCAAAAGTTAAAGAGAAGCTGAAACAACAAATTCAAGCGAAGGCACAGAGAATCAGGCGTTATGAAAAAAAGAAACAGATTCTTCTGGCGAAACAAGTTCTTCAAAGACGATGCCAAGAAACTATATCGAGAACTTGGAAAAAATAAAATAGAGATAAATGACCCACCTAATATCCAGGAAGTCCATGAGTTCTGGTATAAAATGTGGGAAAATTACAAAATGCACAATGAAAGAGCTACATGGATCAAGCAAGAACAGGAACAACACAGACATATAGGGTGCCAACAATGAACGGATATCAATATTACTGAAACAAACGATGCCATCTGCAAAACCCAAAACTAGAAAGCACCAGGAATAGACCAAATAAGCAATTTTGGGATTAAAAAAAAAAAAAAAATCTATCTAGCACCCATCAAGACCTCACTCGGGCATAAAGCCAGAAAAATGCCTCAAGTGGCTCACGCGGGGAGCAACATGCTTAATTCCCAAAACAGAAGAGATGCAGAACCCGAAGAAGTATAGGCCCATCACTTACCTATCACCAATATACAAGATCCTCTGTCATAACCGAGGGGACATAAAACTCCCTTCAGAAAAACAATTTCCTCCCAACAGGACAGAAGGAATGTAAATGAAGACATTATGGGAGCAAGGACCAACTAATTATCACTAAAACAATATTGGAATAGGTGAAAACAAGGAAAAGAAGCTTATCCATAACATGGATCGACAACAGAAAGGAGTTTGACAGTGTACCACACACATTGATAGAGATACAGAGTATATTTCCACAACGGGCAAATTCATAATAGAGAGAATGAAAAACAGGTAGACTACACTAAACCCAGACTATACAAACGAATCATTGAGACCAATCAATACCAAAAGCAGAATCTACCAAAGATATTCATTGTCACCACAACTTTTCTGCCTTGCATTAGGGCCATTCAGCTGACAACTGAACAAGAGTAGCAAAAGATGTGACGCCACCCCCTCTCGCTGGTGTGTCACCGCTCCAAACGTGACGTCCGCCTCTCGTTCGGGTGTCGCCGCTCCAAACGTGACGTCCGCCTGTCTGCGTCAGTCGTGTTGTCCCGTCCTGTGACGACCAACTGGCTTGGTATTGGTCGCGGCACCCAAATGTGAAGTTCTAACCTTTTGGTGATTCGGATGGGAATCTTGTTAGATTCGATATCAGCCTCGTCGTTCCCAACTTGCCTCCAACGCCTGGTTACCGAAGTAACTACCTTGATCTCCAGTCTGCCTACCCACGTTGTGAATTGATTTAGGCAGACAAAATCAATCAGTCGCTGGGGCCGTAATGCAAGCTGAGTTCGAATAAGGGTGATATCGCACTGTATATGTATAAAAAAATAAAATAATAACTCGAAAAGTTCAAATGTGTTAAAAAAGGATAACAATATTTTATATCTGGTTGCTGAATATGGGACTACTTTTTCTCCCAAACCGCTATATGGATTCGTGACACGTTGTTTTTTTAGGCGAGTCTTAACATCTTAAGTTGTCTGTTCTTTAAGAAACTGGTTCTTGGTGTGTCTTCAGGCGATATTCGTAAAACTTGTTTTGGTGGTATGAGTCTAAGTCGTTCTTCAAAAATAAATTGTTCTTGTTTAGAAGATGAGTCGGAATTGCGTGAATCTTTCAAGTCAGCTATCTGCGAGGCGGTCTGCCAATTGCCAATTCCAACCGGATCTGGATCTGGAACTCAACTCAACTCAACTGATTTTCGCTCGCTGCGACTTTGCTTATATGGACGCCGACCCAAACCAGGGTGGGCTCGTCAGGGTTTGAGGTTCCTTGATAATTCCAAATTCACAATCCCCTTCTTTTGTTTTCGGTCAGGAAAAATTTATTATTCCCATTTTTGGAAGTCTTCTCTTACTTCCACCTTCTTCTGTTCTCGTATGGGTATCTCAGCACACCCTCAGAAGGCGTCAACAGTTTTCCCACTCCTTCGCAGTAACATCTCATACCTATCCCCACACTGGGTGGTGGCATCCCCCCCTACATCACATGATCACCTCCCCCTGGCTCTCGTGAACATTCATCCAATGGTCGTTCAACAGAGTGGGTGTGACCAGACTAGCCTTGTTTTTTAAAAAAAATATCTTGCTCAAAGAAAAAAAAATTATCTCCTCTTTTTCTTTTTCTATTTCTTTTCTTTCTCTCTTCTCTGGCCGCCAACAGAACAATACGACCCGTAGTGTGATAATCTCAATTCTTATCCCAATGTCACTTTCATATGGAATTCGTCAATCAGATTTTCGCCAGCACCAAGTGGCTGGTCAACCAAACACACTTACTCTCTGGCGCCAACCACTGATACGATGAAACGACTTCGCCAGTCAACGAAATTTTCGCCATTTTCTGATAATATTGTTTCGCTGTCATAGTCAAATTCCAACACAGCCCAGATGTCTTTTCTCTCAATAACACCCTCCCATCAACAAATACTTAACCTAGGGTTGGGTTCTCTTTGTGCGTGGTCAGGACATTCTTATTTCTCGGTCATCTTTTCCCGATAATATAAGTTCGCCACCATGACACAGTTAATTTTTTATCTATTCAAAACTCTGTATCTGGTTATCTGGTCCACCTGGAATTCGTCAATTATCTTTTCGACAATGGCCATAAAAATTTTCACCATTCTTCATTATCAAAATAACATCGCTAAATGCCCCTTTTGTGATGGCTTTCCTTTATCATCTAAGTTTTGACTCTCGCCTCTCTTTTTCTTTCTTTCTTTTTTCTTCCTTTTTCCTTGCAGCCCTAAATGGTGTGACAAAGATACAAGTCACAAAATGGCAAACTGAATTACCTATTCTATATTGATGATTCTAAAACGTTTGCCAAGGATGACTACCTGCAGAAAAAAACATACTCACCATTGTCAAAACCTTCTGCGAAGACATGAGGATGGAGTTCGAAATCGACAAATGAACCAAAGACACATTCAAAGGTAACGAAAAACTAACGAACACTACAAATTTAGGCCTTGATATCAACAACAAGATTAAGGAACTAGACCAAGATAGTAACATAAAATACTTAGGTATTAATGAAGAGGACGTATTACAATATTCAAAAGATGCGAAAAGAATATTATAGGAGAATAGTTTTGAGACTAGAAAACAAACTTGATGTTACAAATTAAAATTAATGTTGGGGGGGGGCAATAAAATGACGGTTATCAACTCCGCAGCTATAACCAAAATAATATAGAATTTCAACATTATTAAATGGAAGTTGACTGACATTAAATGATTGGACACCAAGATGAGAAAAATCCTTACTGAAATGAGGATTCGCCACCCGAAATTAGATGTTGATAGGCTGTACGTACCAAGAGATTTTAGAGGTCGAGGTCTAATCCAACTTGAAGTAACTCTAAAAACTACAACAAGCATAACTAAAAAAAAAACAATGACCCTCTCCTACTAGTTGTAAAACACGAAATCACTCCATCAAAAAAGAAGCTGCACTCTGCAAGAAACAGCTTAATATATGTGAAACCCTAAAAAAAGCCTCGCAACCAGATCCTATCATTTTCACATAATCAATGATGGAACTAAACCGAAATATAAGATCTGCGGAAAATATGATGAAACTGTTTACCATATTATCTCAGGATGTTCGGAACTAGCAAAAAAATTAATATACGCACAGATATAACAAGATAGCGACATTTCTGCGCTAGAAAATATGCAAGAAACACAAAATTGAAACCACTGAGAGATGGTATGAGCAGCAACCAGAAACGATTACCCAAAATAATGATTTAACTATCCTTTGGAATATGTCAGTTCAAACTGGCAGGGAAATAAAAGACAACAGACGTGATATTATTATAAAAGATAAGAAATTCAGAAAGTGTATGTTATTGACACCCCAGAAACACCTCCATGAATGTTATCGAGAAATTGTCCACATATAAAGACCTGGGGATTGAGTTTAACATGATGTCGGGAATGAAGACTGAGAGTGTACTAATAGTAATCGGAGCTCTGGGAATCGTCAGAAAAGGAATAGAAAATTTTACTAACAGTGTCCCAGGTAACATCAATATATAAGTTGCCCAGAAAATCGCCCTACGAGGAACATCGCATACATGAAGAAAATCCTATCAGTTAAACGACAATTCTCCTATAAGGACTAAGGGACGTACCCGGTACTACAGGATACAAAGCAAGAAAAATAATATAAACAAATAATAATAATAATAATAAAAATAATACTTATAATGAATTGTTCTCACGAGTACAGCCCTTTTCAAAGGAAATAAAACAATAATAATAATAATAATAATCTTAACAACAACACAACAAAATCCTTGGTTCAGCATGTCTCCAGAAAATACAATCAAAATATTTCTAACATGCACACCCTTTATCTTTCGTCCATTTAAGTTTTTTTTTTTATTAATAGTTGTCTTTTGTCTATTTAAGTCAGAAAATTAAAAATTCGCTTCCATAGCTTACTCTAGATCATTGATTAAGACCAGGTGTAGAATTATAAAACGAATGCGGCCCAAAAAGAATTCTATTAACATAATAATAATAATAATAATAATAAATTCTTGATTGTACAAAATATAAGTATAGCATGAGGAACTGTAACAATGTTGAAAATTAGTGGAACAAATAAAAAATCCTATTAAACAGTTCACTTTATCGAATCGTTTTAAAAGATTTATGTAAAGTTCCAGTATTAGACAATTTTACGTAATATTCTATCTTGCCCGACACATGTACGATCGTTATGCTGATTTCAACTATAATTTCAGGAAACTATAAATGCCAGAATTTAGGCGAATAAATTCTCTGATTACCATGCCATATATATAAAAGTATAAAAATGTCTTAAAATAATTGTCGGACTTTGTACATTTCATAACGTGTGACGTCATTTGTTTACATTTGGATACCCCATGAGCAGATATGAACGTACGTGAGAGAATCATGGAAGATTGTAGTTTAAAGACAGTAAAATCGACCTTGTTAACCGAACGATTCTCTGTGGCCCAATCGGTTAAAAGCACGTCAGGCTATATGACGGATCCATATAGGATACAGGTTCGATTCCTCTCGGAGGACGAATATATTCTATGAAAATTTCTTGGACATTCAGGCCGGTGAATGTTGTTTGCTACAGTTTATTATAAACAGAGCATTTACTTAAATATTTGTATCTATAAAAAGAATGTATAAACATGTCTTAAAATATATATATATATTATAAATTAATTGAAAATAATTTTACATACTGTAAGTGATTCTAATATATTTACTTGTTTTAAAAAGAAATATAATATATTAAAAATTAAAAGTGAAAATATTTTTAAAATCGTAGTTAAATAAAACGTATTCTAACCTACACCCCACCCATCAAATCTTTAAGTATACAAATAGAAAAAAAATGCCGTAAGGATTTTTTGCCATTAACAATAAAATTTTTAAAAAATCCAGACGACATGCATTTAACGGATGTCAGAATTCATTGAAAAATACATCCCTACCCCTACGAAAACGTAACTAATAACTGATACATCAAAATACAGCGATAATGAACACCCAAACACCCCTTGTCTGGATGAATAGATTTCTCTGTATCCTTGGAAACGTGAATTATGATTTTTTTGCTGTGTCTTTAAAATCCAGTAATTTTAAAAATATATTACTCCAAAATTCGCTTGAGGATGAAGTGGAACTAATGTCTTTAATTTAATTACAAAATTAAATTCGAAGCTTTTAGCTTCCATTTTTGAAACATGGTTAGAACTGTGTGTCGAAAAAACATATTTTAAATCAATTAATTTATAATATTAAAGCTCTGTAAATTTACATTGAGCACTATTTTGTAAAAATAAAAGTATCTATAAGAACATCGGATTATATAACTTACTGTTCTTTCTCTTTCTCTCTTTCTCTCTCTCTCTCTCTCTCTATATATATATATATATATATATATATAGGTTACGTAAGTTATGTTTCTGGGATAAAGTGCTCAATATCAGAGATAGAGCGTATGTAAATATAAAAGTGAACATTGAAGTCAACACTCAAAGGGGTCAGAGTGTATTTAAATTAGGATGTAGAAATCCCGAAAAAGATTTTTAAATTTACCAAATGGAAACCTTCCATAAAAAGAGATGTTTGTGTGTGTGTATTTATATATATATATATATATATATATATATATAATAAAGATATGCGCTCTTAAGATTCGAACTCACGTCCACCGAGTAGAGGGAAAACGTCGTTAGATGACATCATTATGGCTGCTAATCCGTGCATATTTTTCCAATGAAACTACTTCATGACTGACAAGGTACGACATGTAGGCGAATGGATCCGTAAAATTTGAATGTTTCAAGTGTTAGTAAATTGTCACTATGTTTTTATATCTATACATTAATTTAATTTTATATTTATACATTAATTCTTATATGAAAACCTATAAAATAAAATAAAAATGTGTTTTATTTCAACATCAGGAAACATTTTGAATGCGATTCTATTGTCCCTGTAGAGATTTTCTGATAGTTTTGAAAGCAATAAATTTTATTCATTAATTTATAAAAGCAATGTTTTTGTGTCTGTGAAAAATTGTAGATAAACGGTATGGCTCTCCTAGAGAAATGTTTGCAGTATGGGCCTGTCTAATATCTGTGAAAGAGAGGACAGTTCTCACCAACTAACAATGATATTTATTCTTGCGAATTTTACGAGAATCTTAGTGTACTGACGTGGAATCCAGTTCCATGTCTTAAACACCGGATAGTTAAAAACTCACAACTTTTTAAGTAAAGTTAGACAATTCAACGTTATTTATCTAACCGTAACAATCTCATGTTCGGAACTTGTCTCATGATCAGAATGTATCTCACAGTTGAAATGTGCCTCCTGATCATATGTTGTCATCGGATCAGGATGTGTCACGTGGTCGGGACGTATGTCATGGTTGGAGTATGTCCCTTTTTCAGAATGTGTCTCCTGATGAAAATATGTCTCCTCAGAACGTGTCTCAAGGTCAGAACGTGTCTCTTGTTCAGAACGTGTTTCAAGTTCGGGACGTGTCTCTTGATGAGAACGTATCTCCTGATGAAAACATCTCCTTTTCAGAACGTGTCTCCCGATCAGAACGTGTTTCTTGGTCAGAACGTGTTTCAAGTTCGGGACGTGTCTCTTGATAAAAACGCGTCTCCTGATCAAAACTTGTCTCCTGTTCAGAACATCTTTCCTGGTGAGAACGTGCCTCATAGTTGGAACATGTCTCCTTGTCAGAACGCGTCTCCAGGTCAGAACGTGTCTCCTGGTGAGAACATCTCTCATAGTAGAAGGTGTCTCTTGGTCAGAACGTGTTTCAAGTTCGGGATATGTCTCTTCGGGAGAACGCGTCTCCTGATCAAAACATGTTTCCTGATCAGAACGTGCCTCATAGTTGGAACGTGTCTCCTGGTCAAAATGTGTTTCCTGATCAAAACGAGTCTCCTGGCCAGAACGTGTCTCCATATCAGAACTTGTTTCCAGGTTATAACATGCCTCATTGTTGGGACGTGTCTCTTAATCAGAACGTGTCTCAAGGTTGCAACGTGTCTCCATGTCAGAATGTGTCTCCTGATCAAAATATTTCTTTTGATCAGAATGTCTGTCCTGGCCATAAACTGTTTCAAGTTCGGAACGTGTCTCCTTGTCAAAACGCTAAATTTCTGAGCCCTTAGCCAGGCGCCCACCTAAGAACTATAGTTGAATTTACTAATGTCAAAATACTTTCATAATATTAGCCCAACGACTAATACAGTTTAATGTTAAGATTTATTGGTCCAAGTTCCCAATAAAATATTTTTCTATTGTAAGAATTTTTGGAAGATAATAATGATTTAATGAAGTATTTCCTACTCATAGCAAGGAAAGAAAAGATGGATTCATGCCTTTTCCAAGGTTATTTGTGCATAGGTGAATGTAACGATCTCGACCGGAATTGGAACATAGCTCTCCACCTTCCAATTGCGAGACGTTTTGCATTACATCATCCGCCCATCCACGCTTACATCACCTGGTGATGCAAAGCGAACATCTATCTAGGTAAAGACATGGCTCGACGTTGCTTTAGTTCGGTGAACGTACGACAACCTATGCTTTAATTTGATATTGTCGAAGCTCGATTAAGGTTCGAAATCTAACAATGGCTTACAAAACTGTTTTACTAACCAGGTTTAAATTGACCAAATATCACATAAAGAGGCTTGCTTACAAGATCGTGTATGACTCTTTTTCCTCGATGACAGTAGGAGACATCTGGGAGTGTCTCTAATCCTACCATTTTTACTGATGTAATGAGGTATTGTTCCTTAGAGTACAGACGTCAATTAATGATGTTTCTCAGCCCGCTCCCAACCAAATTCTATCTTATATCGGATTATAATTAAAAACTGCATGATATTGTGTTATTTAATGTGAGATTATAACTAATTTACTGTATAAGATGGCGAGTGACATTCCATGATCAGAATTTAGATTAGAAAACTTAATAGGCCTTTCATGATTTTCCAAGCAGGAATAACCAGCGTTGCCTGGTAGAATCTCCCGATATAACAAGTCAGTAAATAGATGTTCTTTAATGTATTTCTATGCAAAATATAAATGAAAAGAGAAGATTTACACAATATAGCTAATTATGGTCAAAAAGTAGCTGGAAGCGAAGATGGATAACTTTAGTTGGACATGACATCTGAGAAAACCCCATTATTGCCTCTCCTATTATGTGCTAGCAAGAAAAAAATTCGGGAGATACCATTTCTACGTCAATTAACAGGACCATCAGCAAGTCAGGTTAAAGTGAGTATATCTTGGAAGATTTGCTTTGCGCATTGTTGATGTATCTGTTTATATTTCTGAGATGAGTTATTATGTACACTATTTACATTATTCGGACTATTGTCCTCATCTATGTCGCCATATTTATTACAACGTTTCGGCCGTCGTACACTCCGGCCTTCTTCAGGTGGTTGGAATGTCGAACTGAACACTTTATTTCGCTTACTGGGGTAGACCGTTCTAGTTCCACTTGTCATGTTTAATGGATGTCAGTTATCAGTTATCTCCTGTTAATTCCCCTCTCCATGTTCATCAAGGACACGTGGCACAGTGGATAAAGGCGTTGGTTAGATCCAAAGACTGTGAGTTCAATACCCGATTAAGGCAGTGGAGAAAGATAAAGATATGGCGACAAAGATAAGGACAATAGTCCGAATAATGTAAATAGCCTTGTTGATTATTATGTCATACAAGAGCATTGTTGGAAAGTGAAGGTGGTTGATTGAAGATGTTGAAATTAGGAAGATCACAGAAAAGATCAGAGTACTTTTGGACTATCCAAAATAGAATAATCGTTTCATGTTGGAAAAATTGCAAGATAGCTAGGCATGTTCCATTGCACACTTTGTTGGGTTTAAAATATGATGTACTTCTAATTATCAGTTAAGGTTTTTTGAGTAGGGAGACCAGGCTAATCAAAAGTATTGAGACACACAGTTTTCAGCTGAAAGATTGCCCAATACAAATCTTACTATTAAAATGATTATTATGAACGAGATTTGATATGAGGGAAAGAGATGCTGATAGGGAGTGAAGATTATTCGGATAAGAAGGGCAGATAACTGATAGGAAGTGAAGATTATTCGGATAAGAAGGGCAGATAACTGATAGGAAGTGAAGATTATTCGGATAAGAAGGGCAGATAACTGATAGGAAGTGAAGATTATTCGGATAAGAAGGGCAGATAACTGATAGGAAGTGAAGATTATTCGGATAAGAAGGGCAGATAACTGATAGGAAGTGAAGATTATTCGGATAAGAAGGGCAGATAACTGATAGGAAGTGAAGATTATTCGGATAAGAAGGGCAGATAACTGATAGGAAGTGAAGATTTTTCGGATAAGAAGGGCAGATAACTGATAGGAAGTGAAGATTATTCGGATAAGAAGGGCAGATAACGATTAATGTTTGATTTGAAGAAGTTAGGATTCTCAACGGAGAATCCGGGTGGGTGTCTGTTTCGCAAAATATAAGTTCATGAGATACACACTGGGTGGAGCTTTCCCTTTGCATATGAGTCACGGGGAAAATGACGTTGCTTCACCTCCGTGGAAGTAGAATGGCAGAAGATGGATGTAAATGGAACTAAAGACTGGAGTTTACCATGAATAAAATGAAAACAGTGATTCCATATTAAGTTGCATGACCAGTTCGCCTGAGGACTTTTCATAGAAATAGCGAAACATTACGATGTTGTCTTTGGGAAAGAAAATAGCACAGTGGAATATAAGAACAGTTTGTTACAGTAATTATCGAATATTCTCCGTATTTGATATCAGAAGTTTTGGGGATAAGGCGCCCCGTTTTATGACCTGCCTCTAAACGGATTTTAGTACACTCCGCCCAATGTCACTGATGTGAGGCAGTACAACCTCGTTAGACTTGTATAATACCCCACGACGATTATGGATTCTTTCGGTATCTTTCCGTATCGGTTTTCATTTTCATCGTTTCTTTGCAGCCATATCCATATTGTCCTTGCTCTCTGTTGAATCTCGGATATATTTTACGGTTTTTCTCTGATTCCGGGTTCTGGTTGAGATATCTGGGAGATATGATTTACATCTAATTATCAGTTAAGGCTTGATGGTAGGAACACCTGGGATATCAAGGGAATTGAGAAACACCGTTTTCATCTGACAGTTCACGCATTACAAAGCTTACTATTAAAATGGTTATGGTGAACGAGATGTGATATGAGATAATGAGGAGTTCGTAGACAGTTAAGATTATTCGGATAAGAAGTTGGGATTATAGTGATCAGGGGAGCATCTATACGGCTGTTTGTCTCGCAAACTATCAGGTCATGAGAAAAATGCTGAGTGGAATTTTCCCCTTGCATATGATACACGGGGGTAATGAGGATTTTTCGTCTCTGTAGAAGTAACATAGACGGTGACGGGTGTAAATGTTTCAATTGGTGGAACTAGTTCTACTATTATGCATTATTTAATTATCGTTTCTCTAACACACTTTATTTATTTCTTTTCAACAAGTTCCAAATTGCCCTTCCTCTCAGTTACCGTGTCAATATCTTTTAGGGTCGTTCTTACTTTTCTCAGCTTGATTTCGAAATAAATGAATCTGAATCATGTGCGCATGCGCGTACTGATGTATCCTCATCACCCAACCAATGTTTAGTATTTGCAGTCTCGCAATTTTTAAAACAGCAATTCTTTTAGAATTTGAGCAGAATTAATGATGTCCTCATGTGGAATTGTGAGTTGAACGAGATGAACAATTTTCCTCTCGGCACACTAGGCTACTAGATAAGGTCACTTGCTGATTAGTATTGGGAAGACATTTTGGTAGCCAGGAAAATCTGTTACTAACCTCAGTTGCTAATTCCAAGTTTTGTTATTGAGAATAAGCTTTTTTATCTTTCTCACCAATCCACTGTAAAAAAATAAAAATAAAAATAAAAACAACTTTGGACTTTTATCAAGACTGGAAATGAATAGCTCGAACCCAGATATAACAAAAATATTCCATTTTTGTTCTCATCTGATTCTTATAAAGATAAGACAATACAAGTGGATATACACATTCCCAGGAGCGATAAAATGAACTGACCATTTTCCAGTATCTTTAAAAGCGGTTCGGTTCGGTTCTGAACATTATGCAAATTTGTCGAATAATTTGTATAGCAAAATTTCTCCACGAATCTCTATCAACGGCATTGAGTTTATTTGTTTGATTCCATCATTTTTGAAGCGAGAATGCATTTTTCATAAAGACCCTAGAATAGAAAACTGAAAATATATTTCAGGTTTTTACAATGTTTTATGTTAAAAACTGTATCTTCTTTTTTTTCAAAATAACTTTGCTGAGCTGTTAAAATTAGTTTTAAAATACGGCTTTCTATAATTTTCACAAAGCTTGCTTCTACAATCTGTGATGTTATGGTTGGAAGTGAAATTGCTAGCTGCAACCGTAAATTCTATTCTAATAGTTACTTCGCTCGCACATCTTGCTTTAGGAACTGTCTTCCGACTTCTTGCATTCTTATCAACTACGATTTTTAAAACATATAAATGCAACGTCAATCCTCACGTTGTCTCCTTGAGTCCTGCCTTTTTTATTTTCCTCTCTCCTCGGTACAGATTTCTCTGTTTCCTACATTCTCACTCTTAATAACTCCTTACGTATTTATCGCCTTGCTTAAGGTGAGATGATTAAAAAAAATATACGCGCTTCTTGAAACTGCGGATGTAAATCATGTAAGGTATTAAATAAATATATGATAAATAAATTCTTTAGAAAAATTTCTTCTATTTCTTTACTCTGCTTTCATTGTTTCCTTCTTTTTTTTGCTTCATTTAAGTTTCAATATTCTTAAACTAGCACACACGATTATATAAGGAAAAGAGATAGGAAGCTTATGTTTTGCAATAGGATTTAATAGGAGAATATCTGCCATTGAAAGGAATCATTCGATCAATCGTATCACTAGAGTATACAAGTTAACCAAGGCCCTGAATTTTCGCCTATCGTCCCCTGAAGGAGTCTCCTTGCTTTGAACACTTATCCGGGCTCAAGTTCGGCCCCGATCTCAAGTGAAGCATATAGACGACCAATCTCTAAAAGTATTGGAATAGGGTCGGTCCATTACACCATGTACTCGACTTCTAGAAAGCTTTATCTTTAAAAGAAATAGATCCGTTATGGGGATGACGATAAACTATCCGCGTCCTGGGTAAGACAATAAACTACGCCCAACAGCAAAGCCTGTGTTCAAAAAGTTTTGAGGAGCGTGTAACCACCTCTTAATTGCTGGTGTCCCCAGGTACACCCAGACCCGGGGTGTTAGCACCTGTTAGGCTCACAAATATTGGGTTCAAAACACTATGAATGTGTAAAAATAGGCTTTAATACCAAAATACTTTTTTATTACCAGTAATACCAGCAATATATTTAAAAATATATATATATATATATATATATATATATATATATATATATATATATATATATATATATATATATATATATATATATATATATATATATATATATATAGCAATAATTTAAAAAAAAAAAAAAATATTATTGCCAGCTATATATTTTTGAAGAAAAAATATTACCGGAAATAGATTTTTGAAGGAAAACAATATTAACAGCAATACATTTTTGAACAAAAATATTACCAGCAATAAAAATGTTGTTGGCATTAAATAAACCATTGAGGTTGATATACCGTAAAACAAAACAAACCGAAAGAACAATATAAAAAACGAATTACTGCTGCCATATCCGAGCTGTAGCTGCGAACTCCTCTCTTTTCAGTCTAGATAAAGTTCAAAAGTGTCTACGTTATGGTTAACGAACTGACAAGTTAAATTGTTCAGTATCCCCACCCCATATTCTGGTCTACATAGTGAAGATCCATGATACAACGTACAATGAGATTAACTATCCATTTTTCCGGAAAAAAGGAATTTCCATTCAGACAGCTTCTGTGGAACAGACTCCCGAGAGAATGCTTTCTTTGTCACTTCCATTTTAACCTCGTTAAGTCTAGGGCTTTTCGTTATGTTTCCGATATATTTTCGTAAACGGCAATTTTTACCTCCTCCTCTCACGTTCATATTAAAACCTCATTCGGCAACACGATACCTTAAGTGCCTCTTGAGCCTTGTATTGTGTGAAAATAAATAAATCAAAAGCTATTATGCTGGCCTCTTTAGTTTATCTTTAATTACAGTGCTGGTAAATACTCTGAAATACACTCCGTCGGAGAATACTGTTTAGCAAACAAATCCCTAAAAATAACAAAACATATTGTCTATTATAGCATTATAGTTACCAATCTCGTCTAACAAACTAATTCGGTAATTGTATCTCATAGTATTCTACTAAATTTTATGACTGTGTACCAATCAAACGCAAGAGAATTTAATTCTTAAAGGAAAATAGGAACTACAAGGCACATGATCAAGAAAGAGACAGCTGGATTTTCTGGAAAATATTATGAGGAAAGAAGGCTTGGAAAATTTAACACTCATTGAACGCAATAGAAGCATTTGGAAATGAGTTTGAGTAAATGGATGGCATAGCAAGGACAAAAGAGTTAAAAGTTAATTAAAAAACAATGGCAGGAAGTTGTGGAGAGCCATTATTGTCCATATCCTGTATCAATCAATCAAGGCTGACTGCTGTCGGAATCATAGAGATTTTGCAAACATCAGGATCATTTTATTAGCTGCATAATTATATGTGTTTCAACAGAGCGACATACAGTTTGAATTCATAGTTTTTTGTTCTACTAGACTGGTTACCAACCAAGGCGGCAAAGTCTATTCTGCTAGACTGGAGCGATTCATTTTCTAAGGTTATTTGCGCGAAAGTGAATGTAATGAAACTAGACTGGGAGAGGAAAATAGCTCTCCCATTTCACGTTCTATTACCCCACTGCATCTTGAGGTCCTGTAGAGAAGTGCCAAATAAAAGAAGTGAGTGGATGGCAGAACACCGTCAAAGACGGTTGGAAAAGTGCCAAAAGTTAAGAACAAAAAAGACAAGAAGTTGTGAAGAGCTAGCAGGACTGAATATGGAATACGCGATCTTTTTTATATGCATTGTCCTACAGCTTATAAAAAAGATATGTTCCATATTTAATTCTACTTAAAAAAAAAAAAAAACAAAAGCAAAAAAAAAATGCTATTTCTAACGCTAACTTTTAAAACTGATTAATAATCGCTTTATTGTCTTCTTCAGTACATTCGTGTACTTTTAAAATCTAAACTATCTAAATAGCATAAATATTTATCCATTATAGATCCTGTCATTTTCTCATGATGTTTCTATCACGGCTCGAATTGCGTTTGAATATATTAGCAATTTGAAGTCGACGCTCTGTTTTCTTTTTTTTTTTGTGTCCATTTGATCCGAGCTGTCGACTTTCCCCCCTTTGAATTAACCTCCCTTATCATATTTTTCCTCCTTCGTTACGACTTTTAATTTCGTGCTGGCCGTCCGGTCTCTGTTCTTGTGTGCTTTGCCGAATTTGCTTTCATTACCTGCTGCCTCTTTTTCGATATTTCACTCACCCTCCCCTGGTCCGCAATCTTTCTCAAACTATCATTAGTTGTAATACAAGATAAATAAGAAAAGGAAAGTTCATTTTACTCCTTAAAACTATTTCTCAGCTTTATGTTTTCTAACGCAGAGAAGCTAGAAGTTAAGGGATTATTGCTTCATTCACTTTTCAGCGGCATTTAATATAAAAACGACGTTAATACCTTATTTTTATCCTTTTTTCTTAGTTTTCTTTTCATAATGCACTTATTCGACATTACTCGCCTATTTGTTTGGATGCTTTATCACTAAAAATATATTTTCCCTCTGCTTTATTTTCTATTTGTGTTTAATTCATATACATACACTTTTCTAGGTTTTCTGGACATATTTGAAAGATTTTTTTTTGTTTCAAAATCCCCCATCAAGGTGATAATGCCGCTAAAATGCAAGGGTTTACTGGGTATGGGATGATTGCTTAATTGATTTGTTTTTCTACGACTTATGAAACTTTTACAGAATACATAAAGCCATAAAATATTTTTTACAATGTAAGAATTTTTTTAATAATAAAAAATTCGGTTAGACCGTCTCCACACCATCTAAAATAGCCCTACATTAACCAATTGAAACCAGATTTTGGGAAGAAGTGCAAACAGGTTAGTGGGTACAAAGTAGAATTGGTTTTATTAGGGCCCGTAAAAACCGCGATGTATGGTTTTTGTTTCTTTCCAAACAAATCAGCTTGTTTAAATTTCATCGATTGGTTTACGAAATTGAACGAAACATAGAGTTTGTAACTCTCGACAAAAAATGTTTGCAATAACTTCAACAATACTAAATATTTCTAGGATTTCAACACACATCGTCATGTTGCAAAAACTTCTAGTAACACCAACTCCATCGAATGCCAAGAAAGAAAGATACAGATATAAACTGAGCAGAATTAAAACATTATGATAGCCGTAAACGCAATCAAAAAGTAACGACATTATACTGATTGCATGCATATATGAGATAAATACAAAGATGGCTGCCCCCATAAAAACAAACACGATTAGATTTATACATGTCATGAGTAAAAATACAAAAAGAAATTAACCGCGAATTTGTTGCTCTATGATGGACACAACCAAAAATCAAGCATAAGTATGCTGTAGCACATTCACAGACGCGTGCAAAATTAACTGATTTGCATTTTACGGTTTAGCAACCTTTTGCTGGTTATTTGAGGCCGGAAAATATTTCCAGGTTATAAAAAAACTTTTATAGAAAATAGTGATTTACTGATAAAATTCCTACAAATTAAAACCTAACTGAAGGAAGTGGAGAAGTGATGGATTCATATCTTTTGGAAGGGTATTTTTGCAGAAGGGAATATAACAAACCTAACTGGAATTCGAACCCAGCTCTCCGATTTCCAATTCCGAGCCGTTAACCGTTACATCACCAGCACATCCAAGCATACAGCGCCTTGTATTCCCAAGCAGCCACTCATTTAGGTACTGAACATACTCGATGTTGCTTAGCCTCGGTAATTGTATGAGAAACGGTGATTCAACGTAATTTGACCCTAAGAATAGAATGAGGTGATTTTAATGAAGTGAAAGGGCAATAAAAGAAAGTGTTTCACGAAGACAGAAGATCCCGATTTACGTTGCATGTACGTTTTTGAAGATTGCAGGTGTTAACGAAGCAAGTATTCGGAAAAGAGTTCTACTGAGAAGTGTAAATAAAAAGAAACAATTAGAATAGAACCTACGGTTACATTTAGCTAATCCAGTTTTAAAAAGATGAGACCTGCTAGATGCCAATCGCGTAAATTCATGCGATCAAGGTAACAAGAAGGAGATCTCATTATGACAATTGCCATGAAAATATTCATATAAAAGACAGAGAGAATTCACGTGACGGCGGATGGAAAGCAAAAACAAGTGGAGGAGGAACATTCGTTTTTACAATAATGTTCACACTGTAAATGACACAAAAGCCGACTCGAACTAGAGGGTTTTCACAATTAGAGCCAAGAGCCACTGTTGATGCGGATATGTGGGAAAGACGACGGATAACCCTAGTCTTAAACAGGTCAAGATTGTACTGATGGGAGTCGATTCTAGCGGTTCATAGGAAGGTGTTCGAGTGAAACTTCTATCTCACCAATGGAAACTCAAGGTAATGAAGGTGGTTCGCTACAACAAGCGTGGCATGGCGGGTCTTAGACGTGAAAGGTTACAACAGCTGGAAATAAGGAATGTAATTCGTTCGAAGACTTTCCACAGAAATAGCGATACACTAGCGAGAGCCACACCTCGTGGTAGGGGGGTTACAGTTTAAGAGGCACAGTTTATGTGGATAGGTGCAGAAGATAACGGTTAACCCTAGACTTGAACAGGGTAAGATTTTAGTGATTGGGGAAACAACCTCTTGGGAGCCGTTTCCACAGAGCGGTGGAAGAAGCTTCTCGTGAGAAACTTAATTCTCAGCAATGGAATACAAAGGGAATGAGGGTGGTCCCCTACATTGGGCGTGGCATGAAAGGGGTCTTAACCGTGATGCGTAGAACTAATGGATCTACGAAATGTAATTCGGCTGACACTTTCCATGGAAATAGCGATAGAGTACGAGGCGCTTTCAACGTTTCGTCTATGGGGAAAGGGGTTGCACGGTGGAAAACAAGGCCGTGTTGTCGCCTTTGAGTTCTGTCGAAACTAAACAGCATAAACTGAGCAGCTCACGGGCATATATGACAGCGTTTCGGCCATTTTGAAATGATACTCTCTCTTTCTCTCTCTTTCTCTCTCTCTCTCTTTCTCTCTCTCTCTCTCAGTTTGTAATCCGTTTTGTTAATTTTCTTGGATCTATTTCGAACTCTCATTAAATAGATTTCGTAACCATTCTTTCTCTTTCCTTAATGTCTTAGGCAAGGCCATTTTATTACTACTATTATTATTATTATTATTATTATTATTATTAATATTTGATATCCTCTCCGACTCTTACATGTTTCGGCCCGGTGATGAATGTCACATTTCAGTTCTTAAGTGAAGCTTACAGATACAACCGTTTCCATAGCAGATGAGCTGTTCCAAGCATCACTGACACCTGCTTACTCTCACTGATGTCAAGTAACCTCAGGACGTCTTGAGGGACAGAGAGAACCTTAGAGATTGTCCTGATTGCCCCCAACCCTAAAAGAGGGACAATTTGGGAAGCTGTTTAGTTCGTCTCTCCAATTTAACCTGCCAGGTTTTTTTAACCCTGGTATTTTCGCCAAGCTGCGACTCCACGGTTGGCTGCATATTCCTCCCCCTCTTCCTCCTCCTCCTCTTCCTCCTCCTCTTTTTCTTTTTCTTTTTCTTCTTCTTCTTCTTCTTCTTCTTCTTCTTATTATTATTATTATTATTATTATTATTATTATTCCAACGAAACTTTTGGCTTCGCTTTGGTAAGTTTTGCAAGAAAGAAAATGAAATTATATCGTTTTCCCTGCAAAGTTGTGTACTTAAGAACGTCGGTTATGAAATTCAATACCAATGTCTTTTTCGACATACCATTGAATCAGTTTTAACAACACAGGAATACACGGTGTAATATTTCTCAGATTTCCTTAATGCTGTCTTTTTTCCTTTTATTGTAAATCTGGTCATGTCTTCTCTCTTAAATCACTGATATCAAAACAGCTGGGATTTTCATAAATTTTTGCACAATGCTTGCAACTGGAGATTATTCTATATCGTTACCAGTGCATTGCTTGAGATTTTTGCCTTTGTCGTATTGAAAACAATACCGAAGTTGGTCAGTTGGCTGCCATTTTGTTTTTACATTTTTTGTTTTATATATTTTTTTTTTATATCGGTTATTTTACTATTCGTTTGTCTTTTCATTTTTTTTATCTTTATTTTTTTTTTATCTTTGACCGCTTCTGTTGTTCTTTCTTTTGTTCTTTCTTTCTCTCCCTCCTTCATTCTCTCATTTTTTCATTCTTTTTTAAAAAAAAGAAATTTTTATTATCTTCAACCGCTTCTTTCTTACGTTCTTTCCTTGTTCTTTCTCTTTCTTTATTTCGTATTTTCTTTATTTCTTTTTTTCATTCTTTCTTTTATTTGTTTGTTACCTCTTTCCTTCATTCTTTCTTTTGTTCGTTTTTTCTTTCAGTCTTTCTTCTTTTCCTTCTTTCATTCTTTCTTTCTTTCATTCTTTCATTCTTTCTTTCTTTCATTCTTTCATTCTTTCTTTCTTTCTAACTTCCTTTCTTTCTTTTCTTTGTTTCTTTCTTTCATTTTTTTCTTGCTTACATTTCTTTCTTACGTTCATGCGTCATTTAATGACATCATTTCTTTCGTATCTTCCCCATCTTTTCATTTTTCATTTTTTGTTTTTTTTTCTTTCTTTTTAAATTTTCCTTCATCTTCTGTCTTTTCTTTCTGACTTTCTTCCTTTTTTCTTTCTTTCTTTCGTATATTGAAATGTTTTTCATTTTTTCACCACCTCTTCACATTTTCTTCTTAGACATTCTTTAATTTGTTCATTGTATTTTTTCATGTCTTTCTTTCTTTCTTTCTTTCTTTCTTTCTTTCTTTCTTTCTTTCTTTCAGTGATCCCCGTAATCATCTTTAATCTTATTTTCTTTCCTATTTATGCTCGTCTTTTTTTATCTCTCTTCTTCGTCTCTTCATTTCGAATTATTGTTTTCTTTCTATTTTTTTTCTTTTGTCAATTTTCGATGTAATTCGTTTTTTTTCTTTTTCATTCAGTTTTTTTCCGTTCATCCGCTTCCGTTTTTGTTGCTTTCTTATTCTCTCTTGAGATTCTATAACGTAATGCTTTAGAGATGTTCCATAAAGCCTGGAACACTGACCATTTTTTTTTACCCCTCAATGAAAAAAAAACACCATAGTTTTATTCACGACAATTATTTCAAGTAGTACTACCCGAAAAAATTGGACAGTTTTCTTATTTGAATTTTTTGGTGAATCATAATTTTCAAAACATTGAATAAGCTTCATTCAAGTTCGTCGACTATAAAATCCCCGTGGGTGATCGTTAAAAAATCTTAATAAAATATTGCAATAACAATCATAATTATAAATGCAGTAGACGTAAGAGGGTACAAATGAAAAAAAAAAAAGTGAAATTGTAATCTTTTCAATTTCAGTGAAGCAGACGTTAAATAAATGAGAAGATTATCGCCTCCTCTCTCTTCTCTTGTCTTTTTTACTGAAATCAATCAGGCTCTCTGATATGTTCTATCCGTCTTTCATCTCATATTCCATTATTTACGAGGTATTGACAGGTCATATGTTCGTGCTAACTACGGAAGGATGGAATAAGCAATGATGTATTTTATTCACTTCTTGGTATTTTTCAACTTAACCGAAAAGATTTCTTGCTCGAAGAAAAGGTTATTACATAAATTTCATCAGTTTCTTTTTTGGCTTGCTATCTGCTTAAACACAGATAAGGCCTCTGGTGAGGTTCTTATAATAGGATGTTTCCATGGGGTGACAGGATTGGCTCAAGCCCAACTTCTCTACCCTAAGGTTGGAAGTCTTTCGAAATTTTGCCACTATAACAAGCTCTTCATCTATACAGGTTTAAGAATGAAGAACAAGCTATTCTTTTACCCCTCACTTGTAGCAGAAGAGAGCGATTAATAGTTTATTTGCGAAAAAGTGAAGGGAGCGAACCTGACTGTAATTCGAACTTGACACGCCAATTTCTCATACGCAAAGAATTGCACCAATCTCACACCCATTTCTAGATATGCCTGTTTGCTAAATGAATCATGGGAAAGGTACACTTTTTCTTGAATAAGAAGAAGTAATAACGGGTATGTAATAATTTTTGCTTACATAGACACAAAGCTGCAATTATAAGGAACCTGTCGAGAATCGAATTCTTTACCAAATTGGAACCGTTGCAACACATCAAGAAATCTATATTTCTTATTAATTTTTTTTTTGTGGCCTAGTGAGGGTGAGAAATAAAGAAGTTAATACAAACATATACAAACGAGAGTGTTACAGCAAGAGTGTTCAGTCTGACTTTCAGAGTTGACTGCTGGAAACCTCTCTCTCCAAAAGGCAGTACTTGATCCTATTTATAGCTGGGAGAGTCCATGCATGCGTGGGTAAATTACCTAACATTTATTTTAAAAACGATATAATTTTTTAAAGTCTGAATATAGATATAAGCTTTCATCTTACTTTCACTTGTTGCATTCAGATTTTATTTCTTTTCTTTTTTTTTTTTTTTGAGAACAGGAAATAGACTGGACATGTTTCAAGAGTAAATAATTCGGCTATGAATAGATAAAAGATTTGTTCGTCAATGGCGTTGAATATCCTGCGTGAACTCATCATAACTATACTCAGTGCATTATTCAGGTTCATTAAGTTATGGCCCGCAAGTTCTCTAGCCTTCCTCAGCTGTATGGCGTCAGATTAATCTATCGTTCGGTTAATAGTGACAAGTCAGACTGAAAAAGAAAATTATTACATGCGACGTGCATTTGAGTAAAGATGGAGACTGGAAGAGAATGTATTCCTGACATAAGAGACACGAGCCTATCGGTCGATGTATTGAAATGAGACGTTTAGATAAGCGTTTGCATAAGTAATCAAATAATTAAAATATTTGACTGATAAATATCAGTCTATTTTTGTGTTATTGGAAAGGATTAGTCAGATTTCCTGCTGTGCTTTGTAGTTACATTTATCTCTAATATGCGTAGTTAATTCGGATATTATCCGAAAAAATGCAAATTAGCCGGCGCGATAATGTCCTGATTGCGTAATCAATGTATTTTTCCTTCGAACTGTTATTATTCCTGAAAGATGTTCCTCGTGAGCAATCGAAGTTTGATTGTGAAGTCTTTATTTTCTTCTTAGTATCAATCATAGTCATTTTAAATAGTGAGTTTTATTTGTTTGTTTTTTCCAAGAAACATCTATATAAACTTTGCAATTTTCTGCCGAAAATTCTATCGTATGGGTCATATGGTTCAGTAATTTATAAATACTAATATATATATAATTCTAATATATATATTATATATATATATATATATATATATATATATATATATAAATATATAATATATATATATATATATATATATATATTTATATATATATATATATAATATATATATTATATATATATATATATATATATATATATATATATATATATATATATATATATATTAGAATTTATATATATGTGTGTGTGTGTATATATGCGTATACATATGTAAACATAAATTTTAGGAAGAAACACGCTGATGTTACGTAGAATTCATACATTGTAATTAAAAACCCGATGAACGCACAAATCGTCTTGGAATAAGAATGTATTGATATCTAATATGATTACGTTTTTTAGTATGTGTGTGTGTAAATATATATATATATATATATATATATATATATATATATATATATGTGTGTGTGTGTGTGTGTGTGTGTGTGTGTGTGTGTGTGTTATAAAAGACTATTGACCTCAAATTAAAAAAGCAAGTTATATATACTTATTCCGTAAATCAACGTGCTCAACGTCTAGATTATTGAGACAGACAAGAAAGAAACGCTTGGCAACGGAAAGGATGGCACTAGACGTAACCCGAGTTTGACGCTCACGAGATGTTCAGATGGTTTGTACGTCATTGAAAGAAGCGGGAAAACTCCAAATGGTACACCCCTATGTTTACGCATAGAACCGACCTTGTCCTCACGTTTTTCACTGATATGAATTGAAAGGATTATTTTGAATCTGTTGCTAAGTCTGATCCTATTAAAGTCTGATCATTATGTTGGGCAAGGCAATCATTCTTGATTGAATCTCTCTAGCATGTTTATAAGTCTACTGTTCATCTATGAATTGAATATTGCTAACAAATCTGGTGCTTCTGGTTCTGGATTTGGGATTTAGTCATTCGAAACACAATCAAAAGAAGACGTGGCATCACTGCTTTTGTCATTTCCCCATCGAAATAACGTAACTTCCATCTGCCTTTTTTCTATCAATATTCTCGTCGTAATTGTTGAAATCAACGTCCTATTTTCCTGTCAATTATGATCTTTAATTATTTAAATGCAATATCAATCGTGATTCTCTGTCTCTTTAAAATGTGGTCTTTTATTATTCTTTCTTTTCCATGCCCCTCTCCGTAACCACTTGACGTGACTTTTAATTCCTTGCTTGTAAAGTAATGATTACAGAAATAATTTTTATTTGAAAATATTTGAAACACACGACACAACCCTTAAATCTTAAGCTACTCTCAAATATTTATTACATAAATAATATCGTGACAAGTATTCAAAACTGGATGTAGATATTTATCAGAAATTGTTAAGACAAGTTTAAACCTGAGGTTAGAGTTTATAGTTTATTTCCAAAGTACGTTGATATCTGTGAATGTTGAGGGGTGTAGTTACGAAATTCTCTCCTTGTCTATGAGTCGATTATATTCAGGCATTGAGATTACGTAAAGTTAAAGTAGTTTTGCACACGGCCAAGAATTTTAGAGATTGTGAATTGAACGCATTAAACTTGCAATGATCGCCAAAGAAGTCCTGCTAGCTTTTAGAACTCTAAAGAGAAACGCTGTGATATTTATCTTCAGAGACTTCAAGACAAGGCGCTAACTCGTTTATCTTTGTCTGAATGTCACTATTAAATGATCATGAATTCCGATGCAGCTGATTAATGATGAGACAAAACCATAGAATTGTTTCAGTATATATATATATATATATATATATATATGTATATATATATATATATATATATATATATATATATATATATATATATATATATATATATGTGTGTGTGTGTGTGTGTGTGTGTGTTTTGTCTGTGTGTGTTTGTAAGAAAGATTAAGTTTAGCAATAAAAATTCGACCAAATATTTTTAAAGATAACGTTTTTAACTCAAACTGTCTTTTGTAATCAAAGTGCCCTATCCCAAGAAAAGAGAGACAGACAGACAGACAGACAGACAGAAATAAAGAAAGAAAGAAATAGAGGGAGAGGAAGAGAGAGA